>JANAVB010038817.1:0-25320 GCA_029216955.1 Iris pallida | reverse complement strand
ACACGTATCACATATGAGGAGTTGAGTGCAGAGGTTCTGTGTTGACTGGCCCTTAACATATGATCTTGAGTCTGTTAGCGTTTAGTTTAGTATACTATATTTATGACGTCTCGCATATTGTTCGTTACCGCGTATACGGTACGAGTACATTGGGTGGGAGAGTCTACTAGTGTGTATGAGATTTGTTTCCAATGTATGCTGGATGCTCGTAGCCCCTCGTTTCTCAAACCGTAGAACGCTTGGTGGCAGTTTCTTCTTTCTCCCCCTCTCATGTGCACTAGAGATGTCTCGAGTGCATTTACACATAGATGGCTAAAACACCTTATTGCTTTCTTGTATTTTCTGTCCTTGTTTGGTTAGGGAAATACTGGGTGGCATTCTTATTCGTTACTTTTACATTACTGCTCAGTATATTCTTGCATATCATTTTCCTATGTATTTGTTACGTCCCTCTGAGGACCTGGTATCTTTCCAGAGCTTGACGAGCACTTATTCCCGGCTGATTACGGAGTAGACGGGCTTGTGACGACGACTTTGAGGTGGAGCTGCAGCCTTGATCCTCTGGAGGCTAGCTACATCTTCAGACGTGGGTTCCATTTCGAGTATTCTGTTTATTTCTTTTTGCTACTTCATTTCATTCCAGATGTACTCATTAACTATTTAGTGGATTGTTCTCTTAGCCATAGTTGACATTTGGATTCTGTGGCACTGATTATTTTCCATTCAGTATCTATTACTTTATTTCATGGATGAGACTAGTTTACCTGCCTGTGATGTTACTTTATTAGTTATACTTCAGCGTACTACAATCAGATCATAGTCCATTAATTGGGTTTAGCTATGCTTGATTGTACAGCTGGCATGCCACGTGTTCCCGATCCGATTATTTGGAACTAGGGCGTGACACAACCTCATAACATAGCCTATAAGGCTATACTATACACTAGGCCACTATACAATTTATAAATACATACATGCATACGTACATGTTTGCATTCATACATTCATTGATATATATATATATATATATATATATATATATATATATATATATATAATATATATATATATTATATATATCATGAATATATTATATATAATATATATATATATATATATATATATATATATTATATTATATTATTCATTGATATATTATATATATATATATATATATATATATATATATATATATATATATTATTGTTGTATATGTATATATGTATATATATGTATTAGATTATGTAATATAGTATATATTTTTTTTATTATTTATTATTATTTTTTAAAGAAACAAACCTTTATGAATGATAGGCGCAAAATGCCGAAGCCTATACAAGTAAGCGCGCCACCCGCGAAGACCGACCCAAGACAAAGAGAAAAAAGACAACCAAGAGAAATACGAGGAGTTGCCCACAAAAGGTGATATGACCGAGCATCAGAAGGTTAGGAGGTGAAAGCGATATCCCGAGGGACCGGCGTCCCTCCAAAGTCAGCAGCCCAGGGCGGTCCAAAACTGTTCGAGGTGTGAGAGCAGCCCCTCTTTCTTTTGAAGATTTGTCGAACAACCTCTCTGTACAATTTAGGAGGCTGGAACTGCCGTCCCTCGAATCTGTATTTGTTTCTGTTTTTCCATAATACCCAAAAAGCGGCGGCAACGACGATCTGATGGCCGTGCGACGTGTTCCATCTGGCCAGCAGATCGTTGATGCCCCCGTTTGTGGGGGCCATTTTGAACTTGCAGTGGAGGAGTCCAAATGTGAGAGGCAGACTCCCCGGAAAGCAGAACATGATCGACGGATTCTGGATGAGATTCACGCAGCAGTGGCATCTGGACGCCAAACTATAGCCGAAGGATTTAACGGCATCATCCGTGGGTAGTTTCCGACGGCGGCACGCCAGAGAATGGACCATTTTTCCGGAATACACGTGTGCCAAAACTTGGCGGATGGGGATGTCGTGGGTATAATGTCCCTGATGACGACCCTGGCCGAAGCTAGGGTGAAGACGCCTCCCAGGTTGGGTGACCATCTGAGCATGTCCAGCGCCATTGATAGACAGATTAGAAGCCCCCAAGCTCGCCGAGGCTGCCGGACCCAGCCAGTCTCGAACCCTACCCCAATTCCACCCGCAGCGTCATCATCCCATAAATCACGATCTCACACAGCGGAGGAGTAATCGTGTTGGGCCTGAGGAGATCGTCCCCCAGCCAGCGTTCCTTGCAGGCCAGGGACTGACCGTTGCCCAAGGTCAGGTGGACATGAGGTTCCGCAAGGATACGACCTCGGAGGATGCGCCGCCACGACGCGGAGGATCTGTTGTTAGCAGACGCCTCAGTTAAGTGGCAGAATCTGGAGTATCTCGCTCTCATGAACCTGGTCCATCGAACTTTCAGAGCGAATTTTCCACCACAATTTTGCCGATAGTGCGTCGACCATGTGTGCGAGCCTGGAGAAACCCAGGCCCCCCTCTTCAGTTGTTTTGGCCATGGTAGCCCAACTGGCCCAGTGATACTTGTTCTTACCCTCAAGGTGACCCCAAAAGAAATTAGCGAGGATGGCTTCAATAGAATGGAGCACTTTGGTGGGGGGCGAGCACACCGCGAGAATGTAAATGGGGATGGAGGATAGAACGTGTTTAATGAGAATTAGCTTCCCCCGGGGAGAGGGTGGCGTTGTGCCATCCCGCGATTTTCTGGAATTTTGCCAACCAAGTGAGCATAGATCCCAGAGTTCGCTCTGCCGTACACCAACGGGCAGCCTAAGTACAGAAAAGGGGGGTAAGCTGTGGAGAAGGAGGTCATGGAGGACAGCACAGCCGAGTGAGTTCTATCGGCTTTATGATGAGTGTAGATCACGCTCTTGCTGTTGTTGATTTTCTGCCCAGAGCAACGGGTGTATTTAGCCAGAGTTCTCATAACCACCTCAATGGCTCCGATAGCTCCCGCGGAGAAAATGAGGATGTCGTCCGCGTACGCGAGATGAGTTATGAGGGGGCAACCGGTCGTTGTGTGAAAGTGTTGGAATCCAGGAGATATCGGCATGATTTTGAGGTTTCTGCTCAGTGCTTCAGCCGTGATGATGAAAATGGTGGAAGAGAGGGGGTCCCCCTGTCTGACTCCTCGAGTAGCTTTGAAGAAACCCTGAGGCTGGCCGTTGATGACAGTAGAAAACCAGGAGTTGTTGATGGATCTAAAGATGATGTCGATAACAGGTTCCGCAAAACCAAAGGCTCTGAACACCCAGATCATGAACTGCCAATCGAGGCGGTCGTAAGCTTTTTCCATGTCCAGTTTGATGGCAACGTTCCCCCCTCTGGACGGGAATTTCATACATGTGATCATCTCTTGGGCCAAGAGGATATTATCGGTGATATTGCGGCCTTTGACGAAGCCGCTTTGCTCTTCGGAGATGATTCTGGGTAGGATGTACGACATTCTGGTGGCGATGATTTTAGAGATAATTTTATTGGTGAAAGTGCAGAGACTGATTGGTCTGAAGTCTTTGAAGGTGTCCGGATTGTCTTTCTTGGGAATGAGGATGATGTGTGCGGAGGATATGGATTTCGGATAAGTGGCTCCTTGAAAAAAGGCGGTAGTGGCTTCCCCGAGATCGGCCCGAATGATGTCCCAGCAAGTACGGAAGAACACCCCGTTGAATCCGTCCGGACCAGGGGCGCTGTTGGCGTTAATGGACCACACAGCATCCTTAATCTCGACGACCGAGGGGGGAGCGCAAAGGTTTTCGTTATCCCTATCACAAATCAGGGAGGGGATCTCGGACAGAAATCCGTCATCTCTAAACACGGCCTCTTTAGCAAACATGTTGGAGAAATAATTCGTGGCTGCCATCTGGATGTTCGCCTGATCATTTAGAAGTTGGCCATTATCATCGCGGATGCGATGTATCTTGAGAGAGCTTCTGCGTCCTTTGACGCATTTGTGAAAAAAGGCAGAATTCTTGTCCCCTTCCAAGTCCCAGGTTAATCTAGCTTTTTGTCTCCAGAATTCAGATTCCACCCTGATTCTAGATTTGAGGATGGCCTTGGCGAGGTTGAGAGAGGCACGATTCTCCTGGGAACTGACGAGGGCGAAATCAATCTCCGCACGGGTGACATCGTCTTCCGCATCCTTAATGGCTTGAAAAATGTCTCCGTACGCAATTTTGCTCCAGGCCGTAAGCGCTTTCCTAGTGGCTTTAAGTTTGATAGCAATTCTGACCAGCGGATCCTGGTGATCTACAGAAGCCCAAGCCTCTTCCACGATGTGCATGAACTGGGGGTGGTGGCGCCAGAAGTCAAGGAAGCGGAAGGATTTTTTGATGCGATTTTGAGAGATGTTTATCTCGAGAAGGAAGGGGGAATGATCCGATTCTGTGGTGTTCAGGTGCGACAGATTACTACTCAATCCTAAATCTGACCAACAGTCATTCACCATGGCCCGATTAAGTCGGGAGTACTGCCTACGCATACCTTCTTGCATGTTGCACCAAGTGAACTGGTTGCCGTGGAAGGGGATGGCGGAAAGGTGGGCGGTTAGGATGCAATTGTTGAAGTCCTCCATGGCCGAATGAGGTGGGTCACGACCGCCAGATTTCTCCTCTCTGCAAGAGACTGTGTTAAAATCTCCGATGCAAAGCCATGGCAGCTCATCGTGAGGAAGGGAGGGGCCCGACAGAAGCTCCCAAAGAATTCTACGCTCCGGGATATTGCAACTACCATGGATGGCCGAAAGGAGAATACGAGACTTGAAGACGGGGTGCTCAACCCAACCGGAGAGGGCTTGGAGGGAGTCGTTGATAATGCCAAAGTGTAAATCCGCGAAGAAGATCCAAATGTCGTGACAACCGGCGATCGCGGAAGGGAATCCCAGCTTGAGTTAAATCTCTTTCATTCTTTTGTGAGGAATTTTGGGTTCTACAATGACGAGGAGATCGATCCGATTCGATTTGGTAAGGCTGATGATCCGATTCATAGTCTGTTTATTCCCTATGCCTCGAACATTCCAAGAAAGAATGTTAGGCATTAGGGGAGGAGGTAGGGGTGTTTTGCAACTTCGCGGCGGATCTCGTGGTCATCGTCGTGCGCTGCCTCTATTTCTTGGATTTCTTCTTTTTCGTGAGAGAGGTGTTATCGATGCTATTGTTGATTGGAGGCCGAGTCCGATCAGAACTCGAGTCAACAGCAGCAACATTTGTAGGGGAAATGTCTGGGTCTTCGCTCTCCGTCAGAGCGCAAAGCGGATTGTCCCGATCGAGGAAGCCCGTTGCCTGGGCCTGCCAAATATACCTGTGAGTGGGGAGGACGGGCGAGGAGGATTGCCGATCGAAGGGGGGCGGTGAAGCGACTGCGGACTGTGTCCTAGCTACCGCACCTTTGCAGTGCGATCTGAGACCAGCCGTAGCCTGGACCTCTGGAAGCACTATAGGGGATAAGGGTGGGGCAGCTAGGGAGAGAGGTGAGATGTGGGGTTGTGGAGGAGAGCTAAATCGCTGCCGAAAGGTGGAGGGGTAGGGGGTTGGGGAGGCCATCGGAGGAAGGCGGCTCTGGAGCGCTATCATCATCAAATTCAAGCGCTGCAAATGAGTTATGGAGCGTAATGGCGCGAGAGGGGGATGAGGGGTTGGGGGGGGCTATCAGAGAACGGCCGCTCCGAATCGCCATCAGCAGGATCCGAAACTATCGCTCCTCTGGAATTGTGGAGAGTAATGGCGAGAGAAGGGGTGGGGCAGAAACAACAGCAGAGAGGATGTGGGGACTCTGGACGAGGGATGGAGGGTTGAGGGGGATCCGTGTTGTGGAGAGGGAGGGGGGTGCTCATTGCTTTCTTTCCTGCTGACAGGTTTCTTTAGTTCTGGGTGAGCACGGAAGCAGTGTTGTATGGAGTGGTCGGACATTTGGCAGTGTTGGCAGAAAATGATGCTGTTGTCGTAAACCAGCATTTGGCTGAAAGATTGATCTCCGAGTTCTATCTTTATCACTTTGGGTGGCTCATTTGTGAGGTCCAGTTCTACGCAAATCTTTGCGTAGTTACATTTAGAGAGATTTCTCGTTTCTTCAGCTATGGCCACTAGGACACCGAAGGAGCTGGCGATCCCCTTGAGGGCAGCAGCGGGGAAGCATACCAGGAGGAGATTGGGGAGGGTGATCCAGAAGGTGATGATGGTCGAATCGATCTTGGGGTTAAAATGCGGTGACCATTTGACAATTTTGGCAAACTGAGTGTCAATTTTGGTTGTGCCTTTCATCCACACTTGGTTGTAGTCCTGATCAGAGGAGAGATGAAGAAAGAGGTGTTTGGGGTCGAGTGGAGCTATCGATGCCGACAGTCCCCATCGAGTGGTGACCTCCCGAACGATAGCAATTTTGGGGCAATCGAATCCGAACTTGAGGACCAAAGTTCTGCTGAAGGGGGAAGAGAGGGAGCGGATCTCCTCGCAGGAAAATGGTACCCGAATAGGGTAACCGTTTGGGGAAGGTGTCAGATGGACATCAGGCAGGACCACGTCCCCGGCCGAAAAAGGGCCAGGCCTAACCCGATCAGGTCTCAGGGCATCCGCAAATGAGCGAGAGCTAGGGAGGGTTCTGGATGCCGACGGGACCAAGCCAGAGGGCGATCCGTGTCCCGTGGAGGGGGCACCTGCTGAGGGAGCCCGGAGGGAGAGGGGGTCATCCGAGGAGGTCGGGAGAGAATCGCTGGAGGCCGGGGTGGAGGAACAATCTACTGCCTGAGCGCCTATATCAGCGACAGCCTTGGAAAAGTAGGCTTACGCCAAGGGAGAGCCCGAACTGGCAACCGCCAGAGGGGTGGGAGGAACCCGTCGATCGTCTTGGTGACCGGTGCCCGGTCCAAGAGGGAGCTGGCCGAGGAAGCAACGCGAGACGCTCCAAGAACGGGGACAGGGGAGGGGGCAGAGGAGGGAGGTCCATGCCCGGTCGGGGCGTGCTTGCCCAACCGGAAGAAGGAAGAGTTGGGCCACGAGGGAGCGGCCGGAGACGAAGTCGCAGGAGCGACCGGAGGCGAAGCCGCAGCGCCGGGGCTGGGAAAGGGGGGAGGATGGACTACCACGATCGGAGTGCAACCGTCGAGGGGAGCGGGTAGTAAACGGCGACGGGGTCCGGAAGGCGCGGAGGGGGAGGAACGGGAACGGGATGGTGGTGGCCCACGAGGGGAGAGGAGTCCAGGAGGGGGGCCAGACCGCGCAGGGCCAACTGCATGAGGGGCGGAGCCAAATCGCGCAGCCCCAACGGCGCAGAACAAATCTCAAGAGGGGGTGTGGCCAGGCTGCGGTGACCTAGCTGCGCAAGGGGGGAGAGACTCCAAGGGATGGCCCACGTGCAGCGCAAGGGAGTCTTCCTCTGTCCCTGCGCAAATGAGCGCATCATGTGCCTGCGCAAGGGAGTTTCCATCTGTTCCTGCGCAAATGAGCGCATCATATGCCTGCGCAAGGGAGTTTCCATCTGTCCCTGTGCAAATAAGCGCATCAAGAGCCTGCACAAAGGAAGCAGCCACGTGGGTCTCCTGAGAACCCAAGCCCACAGCGGAAGTGCCAGCACAAAAGGAGCAGCCACGTGGGTTCTCAGAAGCAGCCATGTGGGTCTCCAGAGAACCCAAGCCCACAGCGGAAGGAAGCTCCCACGCTGCGCAAACTGTAGGGGAACTGCTGGGTGCTCCAAAATGGACGGGCGGGCCGACCGATGCCGTACAGTCAAGACTCGCACCCCGAGGTGCGCTCCCCCCGAGGGAGCAGGCCTACGTGGGAAGACCGGCTGGAAGGGACGGCAGCGTGCCACAACACGCGACCGGGGGAGTTATCGCAGCAGCGCGGGACTCGACAGGAAGAAGACCGCCGTGCTCGGGGAGGGGCGGCCACCGCAGCGGTGGTGCAGCAACATCGGGGGCCACTGTCAAAGCCGGAGAAATCCAGCCCGAGCCAGGGGCGGAGGAGGGCGGCCAGGTCAGCGGGGGGGCCACCGCGAGAAGGGCCTGCCTAAGCAGCTCCGAGGAGCGGTCGACAAGAGCGAGGAGCTCCTTCGACCAGCTAGCACGAGAGGGAAGAGGTGAAAGGAGCCTGGCCAGGGGAGGGGAAGGGTGGGTGGTCGCCTATCGGCGGTGACAACCTTGTCCGGCGCGTGGACAGGTCCTCCTTCCGAGTCGATCTCCCGGCAGGGCGCGGAAGGGGGCTGAGGGATCTCTCCGGCAGGGGAACAACGAGGAGGAGGGGGACCGAGAATCGAGGGGAGGGAAGAACGGGGTGGTCGGCGTCGCTGCCCGTAGGGCGAGAGCGGCTGGGCCGGGCACGCCGGCCTGACGAAGGGGAGGAGGAGCGGCGAGGTATGGGGACACGAGGCGAAGATGGCGACGACGTCGACGGAGCGCAGAGGGGGAGGGGGGTCGGCACCGGCGGTCGGTCGGGGCGGGCGATCGGAGGCGCCGGGCGGCGGAGGGCGCCAGGTGTGGAAGAGAGGGGGGGAGGGGGGATCGGGTGGGGGAGGGGGGATCGACATCACAGGAGGAAAATTTATATATATATATATATATATATATATATATATATATATATATAATATATATATATGTATATATATGTATTATATATATGTATATGTATCTATATTTTTTATATATATATATATTATTCATTGATCATATATATATATATATATATATATATATATGTATATATATATATATATATATATATATATATATATATATATATATATATATTATATATATATATATATTTGCATTCATGTATCCACACATTACATGCATGGATACATAACATACATGAATACATTCATACATGCTTATCCAACTCTATCACCTCTATACATAACACATACATATCATTACTACATATATATAGTATACCTATACATGTGTCACAGATATGGGAACACTCATATCTCACCTATATAATATATATATATTATATATATATATATATATATATATATATATATATATATATATATATATATATATATATATATATATATACTATTTACATATCTAACAAATGAATCAAAGAGGAATACAGGAATGAAATGCAAACATGGACTGGTACCCATAAATGGATAAAGTGGCTGGCTACTCGAGGTCTAAAACAGGGAAAGGGATATCTGGATTTAGATATTAGGACTGAACAGTGGATTGGGTCGACCATGGCAACTATGGACCTACTTTGGATAGAACATGGCCTAAGTAATTTACCCAAGACAGGACAATGATCATGGTGAAGATTGAACCCCAAGTTCCATATGGACTGAACTGGATGGGAATGTGAGTACCAATGTGAGCCTAAGTGGTCACAGACACCCAAGTGATTATAGTGAACACTCATGCTCTGATGAGTATTAGAGTGTTCAGAACCAGTAGGGTCTGGTAATCAATACCTGGCTCGAGTGCAGTACAAAATGGATATGGATACTATCATGTTTGCAGAGGTTAAATGTTAATATGCAGGACAGTCTAATGTGAAGGCTAAATGAGGAATACAATGAATGATTTTAGGATACCTGCTACAAAGTAGAGGGTATTTGCAGAATATCGACCATGTTCTGATACCATGATAGGTATCAGAGAAATAAAAGGGTAGAGCCTTGTTAGGCAGATTAAAGGTGTGTTCCAAATAAAGGAATGCAATGAATGTTATAGTGGATCCTAACAGGTGGTTTGATGCATTGTAGGTAATACAAATGGGTCAGTGAAATATGCAGGCAAGTGCAGTGTCATGTGAACAGTGTGTTCGAGTGTCACTTGATGAATGTAATGCAGTGAGAGAGGGGTTAAGTACTAGCCTAGGCTATGCGGTACATGTGTGTCACAGCAGTAAAGGTAAAATACAATGCAACAGAGGGTGAATTGGGATATGTTGTAAAGGAGGTTATGTTAGGATGTCTCTGATACATCAAGTATCAGAGGATGCTGATGTATACAGACATGTATGGGTGTATGGCAAAGAAATGGAAAGTATGTGCAGGCAAGGGTGTGAATCAAGTGTCAATGCAAAGGTGTGCAGACAAAGGAAATCAGGTGTGTAGCAAAGTGATTGTGTCAACTTGTTATCAGATTACTGTATTCAGAACATGTGTTCGAGTGTAATATGTGAATGTAACAATGTGTGAAGTGAGTGTCACATACAAGTGTCCATGTGTCAGAGTGTCATGGTGTCAATATGTGTCAAGTGTTATGTGAAATGAGGGTGTCAACCATGTGTGTCTAACATGTGTCGAACAGAGTGTTTAAGTGACAAAAGTAATGCAGTGATGTATTAGAGTGCTAGTTGTGTACAAACATGTGTCCACAAGTATCTAAGTGTGTCCTGGTGTCATATAGTGTGTCAATCATGTGTCTATGTGTCCATGGATGTGTCAACGTGTCCAGAACATAGGGTGTCAAAAGTGATAGAATCATGCAGTGTACGACTAGTTTTAATCCAAATTTGTGGCTAAAACCTTAATTCGAATTCACCACCAATCCAAGTCCCACTCCCTAGTCTAGGTGTCAGTCATGGGGGCTGCCTAAACATGCCACTAGAAAAGGAATTCGCATCGTGTCCAGTGCGCACGGACACAACAGTAGCAGGGGACTGCTGCAGTAGTTGCGCAGTGCCAAACACACATCCTCGTGTCCATTTCAACAAGACAAACATCATGAAAACAAACTCTATTAGCTACCAATATAATCTACATATAATAGGCTACCTAAATATATAATTTATTCTAAATCGGTGAACAAAATATGCTATGGGGCATTCTATCGAACACTAGAGATACGTATTCGATACGGAGCGATACACTCATGATACGTACCTCAAATGGACTCGAATTGGACTGAAATCATTCCTAGGGCTAGGGGGACCCTAAATGGATGCATCTATAACAAGAAATCAGAAATTTAATAGGTTTTGAGGCTCTTACCAATTGCGAGTTGGAATCCCAATAAAAATCCCTAGAATAGATCTCCCACCAAGTTCCAATGGCCAAATTGCTCCAAATCCTTCCTAGCTAGCTAATAGAGACCTCCTCTCTTCAATGAAAAGAGTTTGCAATTGGTTTGGATGACTTTGGAGTTGATTTGAGGAATGGGAGAAATTTGGGGAAGAACGCCAAAACTAGGGTTAGAGTTTCAATAAAAGAGGAAGAAAGGGGGCTAATGATGACTTACATAATGGGGTGGGGCTGTTGTGGCCGGCCATGATGGTGTGGGCTAGGGTTTTTTTCAAGTTGCATTAGCTACAAGTCTTCATATTGTCATTTAGAGGCCCTTTTTGAGAAAAGGCCCAAAGTTGTTTGTCATTCTAAGTCAATCCTATTCATGCTATTCTAAATAATTAGAACCCAACTAATCAGGTCTAAGTCCACTAGCTAGATTTTATGGTCATGGTTAGCCTCTAGTCAAAGTAGTTCTAAGGTTTCACTAGCAAAAGACCAAAGTCACAATACGCCAAATTAATAAATTAAAGTAATCAAAATTCACCAACTAAAATAGTTTTTTTAAGAATTAAAGTAACCAAAAATCATGACATGATTTAAATCTCATTATTAAAGATTAAAATTACAAAAGTTCAAAATTATCCTCATTTTAGAAAAGTGGTTGTTACATTATGCGAGTGATCACTTATTGATAGGGCCAACCCCTCCACAGTTGTCAAAGGGTAACTTCCAAACCATCTATTGTTGTCGAGCGCTCTGTCCAAATGACATACGATGTGATGGCAGATTGCTCGATTACTCCAGTCTAGACGTGGCCTGATCGCTCCAGACATTTTAGGTTTGCATGTATTAAATACTGTTGAAAATCTCCTAGGATACTATCTAGGTCTTGTCGCCCCCTCGAATTTTCTCACAGCAGAATAGCAGTGCATTAAAATCCCCCAAAGAAGTAGTGGCAGCTGATATTGGACTTCTACGTTTATGCTCAGGCAGATAATACTCTGACATAACATTTTACGGAGCTAGCGATCGTTGCGCCCATATACAACTCCAAATATGAAGGAAAAACCACCTACATTGGTGAAACGACAAGCAATGAGTTGGACAGTATTTATAATAAGTGTACCTACCCACGCTCTGCTATCCCGCATAAGCCAGATTCTGGCCACCCCACATATCTCCAAATTATTGAGCTGCTTCCAAGAGGCTGATGTTCTTCAAGAAAGCATTATAGCCGATTTGATTTTAGTCTTAGAAAAGCATATATGGAATTTTAAGCCTTCCTCCCTACTTTTTTAATTTCCTGCCATCAACCTATTGAGCAAGCGCTTCGTGTGTTCCTTGTTAAGATCGACATTAAATAGTCTGGTTGGTGTGACCGATATCCTCCTCCAAACTCACCCGAAGGTCATTGGTGAGTTTGGTCTGAAGTCCTATCGTCGTGCCTATACTCAAGTTCTCCTCTGGATGATCAATCCTGGTTAGTAGCTGCCACCTAGGCTTATCCGAACATAATGTCTCGACCGCCATAGCAGTGCTACCTGTTGCTTGATGGCCCTTACCCTCTATGTGAAGACAAGATTGATGTCATTTTCTAGCAGGGCTAGGCATGGGGCCTAGTCCACCACCTTATCTAGATTTTTCAGTCAGTTTTATCTGCCGCCTCATAGCCATAAAGTGTTGCCTTATGAACAACACCATCCTTTCCTCAAAAGTGACTCCCAAGGTGTCTTCCACATTTGTACTTGGATCTTCCACCGTGGCCCATTTTTCTAAATTGCTCTTATATTGTGGTCTCATGTCTGTAGGTCGTATTGCTCTGACAATAGCTAATTCCATCCCTTCTTCCCTCTTACAAGTCACTCCCCCGTAATGTATGATCTGCTGCTACCAACGCCTGGGTTTGATCGCCCTTCTCTCCTAGCTGCACAGGTTTGCCTTCCTCCTCCATCAGGTCTGCAACTCCTCCCAAATATCCTATTCAAATCGTGCCAGTAGAGGTAGAGGGGTCCTCCACCATGGGTGGTGCATCCTTAGACCTGGGACAAAATCGACTCATGTGCCCAAAGCATAGGCATCAGTTACAAACTGGTGGTACCCATTCATACTATACTACCTGGGTTAAAGTCTCTCCACCTAGAAATGTAAACTCCACTTGCTTTGGTAAGGCCGTAGTGGCCTTTATCTCTACAAAAACTCAAAAATAGATAATCTTAGACTTGGAAGTAGTAGCCTCGTCCAGCTTAAGAGGCGTACCTATTAAGCTAGCAAGCTTTATCATTATTGATTCGCTCCAGTATGGGGTTGGGAGTTGCGGGAAGCACACCCAAACCAGTACATTATGTAGTAGCTCCCACTCACATTTGGTGTTCAGCTTCTATTTATTGAGAATAATTAAACGTTCATCGAAGGTTCATGGTCCCCTATTGAGTATGTGCTCTGATTCCTCTTGGAGTCCAAATTTGACAAAAAAGAATTCATTCTCCTGTGAGTAAACCTCCATTCTTCCATGTGGCCGCCATGTGCGATTAGCACATGCTATGAATTAGCAATAAAATGGTCGATCGTCCATTACGTAGACAATCAGTATATTTTTCCAGTACTCTTGCCATCTCCGTTAGATCCTCCTCGGTGATCTCTGCAACCCTTCATTGTCCTCGAGAACTTTAGGCTCCACATATCTCTATGGTACCGACGAGGGTGGAGTGGCTGATCATCATAGATCGGCCCATGATTTGCCCATCCCCATCGATGGCATCTATTTTGATCTAACCCGCTGTTGAGTCGACTGCGTACGCTTCCTATCTACCGACAGACAAGTATTCTCCTTTCCTCGTACTTGTGCCTATCGCAACGCACGACCGTCGACGATATGTGACCTGCCAGGTGCCATCCCCCCCGGCCGTCAATGTGTCCCCCTTTACCCATTGGGTCTGCCTAAATCTGCTGCTGCACCCTTTTCGCATCTTCTTCCTACCTTGCTAGTGCCCTGTATGTAGCATCTCCTGGTAGTCGTTCTCCTTCGTCGCACCATCGTTGACCACCCACCTTCCTCATCCTTTTAGGTCATGTCACCTGGATCCCACTCCTGCCCGAGCCCTTGTTCGCGTTTGTTCACAGGAGGGACGCCCGCCATCGCCCCTTGCACAATTTGGGTATTATATATATATAAAAAAAAATATATATATATATATATATATGGCTCTGCTCCCCTCTCCAGAGCTCCCCCTTCTTCCCTCCCCGGGAAGCCCATAGGGCTTCTCTTCCCCCCGGTGGTTGGTGTTCGCTGATGGCCAAGCCGTGGTCGGTCGAATGCGTGGAGTTGATCCGTCAACTCTACGCTTCCCTCCTTCCCCCTCTCTCCGAACCCTCCCCCTTCCCCCCATCCGCCCCCCTCCCTCTCCATCCTCATCCCTCCGACCAGGCACCCAGCCCTCATCTCCCTAGCACTCAGTTCATCCCCTCCTCCGGCACCTCGCCGTTGTGCTCTCTTCTCGCCCCCTCCAACGCCCCCGAGCGCGCAGACCTTGCGTCCGTCGTGGCTGGTCAGCCAGCTCCCATGCTCGCCTACAGTTCCCCCATCATCTTCAGCCCCCGTCCGCCTACGTCCCCATTCTCGCTTCGATTCGGTCTTCGATCAGAGTAGCCCTCTCCTCGGGGGGTCACCCACCTGCGGTGCAGGCTTGGAGAGCCTTCTCGCCCACCAGCCCCATCCCGTTTTGGTTCAAATTTTAAACAGAGCTATCCTCTCCTCGGGAGAGTCACCCACCGGCGGTGCAGGCTTGGGGGGCCTCCCTTCCTGGCACCATGTGGGTGGGTCAGTCTTTGTACCCAACGTGGCAAGCTTCCCTCCTTTTTACGCTGACGTGCGTAATCTTTCCATGCCAGCGGCTTCTCCCGGTGGAGCCCACTCTCTTTATAGTTTTTACGTACCCAACAGCATTGAACAGACCCCGGGTGGGCCCCCCCGGCCCAACCTCTTTACGCGCACGAACCCTTGTGCGCCTTTTATGCACCTGGTCTACATCTCGCGTATTCCAGCCCCTATATCCACCCCTCTTCAGTCGGGCCCACTACGAACCCTTCCTCCGTTTTTTACGCGGCAGGATCCCACAACGCGTATTCCCACTCTATTACTCCCCCTTCTCAACAGCTCCCCCTCTACGCCGACCCTCCCCTCGCCCCTTCTTCTGTGCACTACGCCAACCATTCTTCCTCCCTACCCTCCTCGCTCGTCGACCCCTCCTTCATCCCTCCCCCATTCTTTCCTCCCCTGCAGAGGCCCCCTGGCCCCTGGCGCCCCCTCTGAGACCCCCGGCCTTCCTCTTGTACCCCCGACAGTCCACCCCCCTCCTCCTCCTCCTCCTTGACTTCGGCGGACCGTATCCCGGACCCCGTCCTCCTGATCCCCTGCTCGTACGAGCCAGGAGACCCCGCTGAGGTCGCCCAGAACGCTCCTGCCGTTGGTCCGACGGTGGCGCCACCCCCCCCGCGTGCGAGCCGAGCCTTGGGAGGTCCCTTCCTGCCGCCCCCTCCTTCTGAACATCCCCCAGGCAGCCCCCTCAGTCATCACCCTCCGTCCCAAGCGGATCCCCCCTCGGCTGCTCCCCTCCTTCTTATGGTTTTTCCACGACCTCGCCTCCGGCCGCTCACCCTCTGCCGACCTTCGCGAACATGATGCGCCCGGATCTGGCGCCAGCCAAGACTCCTCAAGTCCCTGACATCATTCTTTCGGACATTGAGTACTCTCAGGAATCTACGGTGCCTTCGGTTCCATTCTCTGACAAGGAGCTGTCAGTACTATCGAACTCATTCCTCCATACGTTCATTCTCAAATTTTCAACTGGATGTCCCAAGCTCTCACAGGTGCAGGAGACGATAGCTGGAGACTCTCAGCGGATTACCGTGTAGCTCCCTTTGACCCTAAACACATCATTCTTCACCTCTCTTCCGAACTAGACCATAAGATAGTCTGGTCCAAGGGCACGTGCCAGATTGATTCCTACCAGATGAAGATCATCAAGTGGTCAGCTAGCTTTAGTACTAAAGAAGATTCAGCGACAGTCGTCGCCTGGATCACTCTGCCTAACCTGCCCCTCATCTGCTTCGTCCCAGCGGCTCTCAGGCTTATCACTAACTCGTTCGGCACGTATGTGGCCTCAGCCCCTGAGACCAGCAACCTCACCAAAGCCTACTACGCCAAAATCTGCATGGAACTCGACCTCACCACTGAACCATCCAACTTCATAAATATCAAACTGGGCAACCGAACCCACACCCAATAAATTATCTACGATAACCACATCATGTTCTGTAACCACTGCCACTTAAGAGGTCACCTCCCAAAGCACTGCCACCTACTTCATCCAGAACTAAAGAAGAGACCTCCCCAAAAAGTGAGCAAGCCAACCGAGGGGAGGACCCCCATGCCACCTATCCTTTCTCGCCCAAACTTGCATACTCGATTCGGCTCCGAGGAAGATATGTCTGACATGAGCGAATCTCCTTGCAAAGCACTGATTCCCCACAGTTTCCAAGCAATCACCCTATCCAATCAGTTCGACGCTCTTAAACCGGAGGACGTGGAAGACCAGGAGGAGACAGCCGCCCCCCTAGAGGATACCGCGCTCACCGAGATCCCCCCATTCCGGAAGGCGTAGAACAGTCTACCGACGTAATCGAAGCCAATCAACTACTCAACACCGAAGACCCCATGGTCGAGGCCTTAGCTATTCTAGGCCCCGACCAAGTTCGGAGAGGGCTCCAAGTACAAGCCGCGGGTTTCCCTCTTCAGCAATCCAACTTCCTGACAGGGAGCACCAGTGACTCCATTATCATCCCACAGGAGAATCCGATCCCAGACTCAGCCGGAGAATCGATCAGTCAGCAACCAGCCATGAAGGAGCAATCAGATATTGACCCCCTCCCTCATCTGAGGCAGGACCTTTTACCTCGTATAAGGCCAAGGCCAACAATGGACCCACTGAAATCGCCACCATCCAAACCAGATCTGCCGCCAAGCGGAACAAAAAAAACCCTGCGACAACTCCATTAATGCTTAACATCCTATCCTGAAATGTCCGTGGTTTAGCGAACAAACCGACGTTAAGGAGAATAATCAATCTGCAAAAAATCTACAAGATAGACATCCTCATTATTATCGAACCTAAAATCCCCCCCAAAAGACTAAATTCTATTCAACTGCAACTTGGCCTTCCCATGGCCACCGCTGGCAGACACGACATTTGGATCCTCGGCTCGAAGGACATCAAACTAGGAGTCATCCAGGACTCCCGCTAGGCCCTCTCCTGTTGGTTTGATCACCCAAGACTTTCCGATCGCGCTATCCTTTCAGCGATCCACGACAGCTGCGATGTTACGGAGAGGAAACAACTCTGGAACGACCGTCTTGACATCCATCACCTTCACACCAATTCCCTTTAGCTTTGCATTGGGGACTTTAATGCGATCACCTGCAGTACAGAGAAAATCGGAGGTCGCCCCCCCTCCCCCCCCCCCCCCCCCCCCCCCGCCCCAGCTATGCTTGATTTCAACAACTTCATCTTTAATGCCCATTTAACCTCTCTAAAGTTCACTGGCAATGCTTTCACCTGGTGTCACCCCCAATTTCCAGAAACAGGAGTATTTTTGTTATTTTTTCATTTTTATTATTTTTAAAAAATATTTATTTATTTATTGTAATATTTTGGGGTTATTTGAGTCGGGTTCGAATTTCAGCTCAATTCGACTTGAAACGGAGACCCGGGGTAGTTTTGACTTTAGTGGACCCACACACTAGTTAGCCATGGCCCACATGTCATTTATTTTAGTTAGTGACTAGGCTAATTTATTTGGATTAAGATTTATTTGATTAGTGTGTTAGAATGACAAAACTAGCCCCCGACTTAAACCTCCTTTTTAATGTATTGTTAATAGGCTAGAGGGGGGTATTTTTGACATTTCAAAAAGTCCCCATAGCAGCCCCTTGGCCGGCCACATCAAAAGGATAGGGTTTAGCCATTTCACATTATTTCACTCTTCCATTCTCTCTCTTATTCTTCCCCAAATTTCTAGAGAGCAACCTCTAGTGATTTCACCTCCAAATCAACTCCTTCTTCCACCAAATCTTCTTCTTTTCTTCTCTACTCCATGAGAGGAAGGTGCTAGCCAAGTTTGGAGAGATTCGGAGCTCGTTCGTGTCCTTTTGGAATCTCTACGTGTCGGTATCGTGTCGGAGGGCCTTTTCCTTTGAAACTCTCTTCCGGAAGGTATAACCTCTCCTCTAAACCATCCCTTCATGCGTATAGGTCTATTTTGAACCCGTAGGAATGACCCCCATGGTTTTGTGTCCATTCGTGTCCATTTCGTGTCCATTTGGACACTTATAGAGGTGTCCTATGTGTAGGTTTGTGTCCATGTGGGAAAAACCCCGATTTGGACACATGTGGGATTATTGTGTAATTGATTTAATGTTGTTTTAACTTTTATTCCAGATTTTCTAGGTGTTTAGGAATGAGTTTTTCTATGTATCATATTGTTAATATATATATATATATATATATATATATATATATATATATATATATATATATATATATATATATGTGTGGTGATATATATATATATTAATCCCTATATATATATGTATATATATATATATAATATGGTTTATATATATATATGTGGATATATATTATGGAGGGTGGTGTGTATATTTATGTTTGGTGGTGGGTTATAGTGGTCGGCCAATTAGCTCAGTTGGTTAGAGCATAGATGTGTGTGTGAATATGTTAGAATAGAAGGAGAATTGATGGTGTAGGAGTGGTGTTTGAGAAGTTATGAGTGAGAGAATTAGAGAGTGATAGAGGCATAGAGGGAGTGTAGAGAGGGTAAATAGATGGTGGAGTTGAAGGGGGAGGAACCAACTAAAACAGCCTATCATGACAGCATATGGCTCTCATTAAACTACCCTTGGTACACCCATGTTGGCTGTCCTTAACAGTCCAACCCATGTGTGAATCAGTCCCTATCTTGCCCCCTACACACAACCTGAAAACAGCCCCTCCAAGCACACAAATCTGTCCCTTAATACCCTTCCTAGACAGCCACTTAGTTGGCCTCATATCAAGTCCCCCTTGCTCCAGGTTACTGTCCAATGTTGACAGTCCCCATAGCCATCTAAAGACCAGTCCATAACAGCCTACACAAACCCCTTGAATCAGTCCCTAACAGTCCTTAACCCAGCCCCATGTACATGTTCCTTAACAGTCAACAATTGGCTTCCCAAGCCCCTGTCACGACCCGATCCCAATAATCTGGGTCTAGTCGGATCATGCCCAGCCTGCACCGTTGTTGAGACGGCGGCAGTAAGCTGTTCAGTAGCAGGTAACCATTACAACAACACAACTAATTGTCACAACTCAACTTCGGAAATAAACTTTATTAAACTGAAATTTAAATACAAATGAAATTGTTCTGAAATGAAATACAGAATTTGAAATAAACAAAATGCAGAAAAGAAAAAATCTATCTAGCAGCCGGGTCATCGGCCTCAGTCCCATCGTCCTCCTGCGGGGACTCTGGCAGCACAACTGGGTACAACACAGGGTCGTAGTAGCTGTTGTAACATAGCTCAGCATCCTCAACATCGCCTAAAAATATATCTCCAGTCAGGAGGGAGCAAAGTACAATTCATGCTAATTTTTAAACAGTTAAATAAGAAATAGAATCATGCAGTTCTAAACAGTTTTAAAACAGGTTTGTTACAGTATAAAACAGTGATTTGAACAGGTAATGACATATGACCGGCTTGGGTTTGTTACAGGAAGGATAATGGATTTTGTTACAGTAGTGGTCATAATCATTACGCTATTCCCCAGTCCCCAGTAGTTACAGTACAGTACTCTCGGTGAGAGTTTCATGTTTGAGTCGTGGTTTAGACATGCAGTAAAATGATTAAATAAATAACTGTAAACTAACATAAACTATACTTGCCTTAGGAAAATGACTGGAGAGGTGGACGACTCCGAGGCGGAAAGTTTAGAGTTGTCCTCGAATTCCTACATTCGAGAGATAGACTCAGCTTTCAGGTTAACCAACTTAACTATACTAGTTGTAATCTCTATTTGCGTCCTAGTCAATTTTAGTTATTTAATTAACCAAACACAGAAAACACGGTTATTAGTGCGTTAATTTAATACGAGGGAAAAATGATCATTTTATACTTTTGATTCGGAAAATCATCGCCGATGCCAGATTATTAGAAAACTTGGTAATTTTATAAATATAAATTAAAAAGTTAATTTTTCTTATTTAGTGAGAAATACGTGACTTTTAACTATTAATAAACTCGTCAACTTTAGGTGAGAAAACATTAATTAATTTTATAAGAAAAATACCTTTTTAATCATTTTAATCGTTAAATACTAAAAACTCGCAAAACCAGAAAATGACAGGAAATCTAAGCTATTACAGTCACAGACCAGCCAGCTGGGCTTATGCCCATTACAATTTATTTACATAAATTGAAATAAGATAAAATGTCGTTAGTCTAAACTAAAATAGAAATTAAATAAAATTTAAACAGAAAATAAATAATAAAAATAAGGATAAATAGTAAGTCTCAGATAATGGTCCGATCCTCATTTTTGGCTAATTGCCTCAACGTCCGGGCAGGGCCGGTATCGTTTGCACTTAGCCGGGTCGATTGACCGGTACGGTCGTCAGCCAAAAATAAATATCAAATAAATTCTGAAAATTATTTTAAATTCATTTTGAAAATAATTCAGGATTTACGGAAAAATCGGACAGCATCTCCTCTGTTTTTGGTCAACCCAAAAACTGGAAAAATGGTGCCGATAATTCCTGTAAGTCCCAAACCAGGGAAAAACCCGCATTTTATATATATAATATCCACAACCAATCCACAGCATAATCGGGACGACCCGAAATAATTTCGGAAGTCCGATTCCAAATCCACAAATCACAGCACGTTCCCGAAAATTTCCGGAAAACTAAAACATACCAAATATCTATTCCCGAAATATTTCGGGAATCCAAAACAATTCACAGGACCTTTCCGAAAGTCCCGGAATATTACGACGTCGCTAATACCGAATTCCCAAAGGGAACCGGGGACCATTTCATTATCGACAGGATAAATAAAATAGCGGGACAGGGTTATACCTCGGATTGCTCGACTAGAGCTTTAATCCCCAAATCAGCGCTGGAACCAACGTCGACGTCGAGGAATACCGAGAAGTCAGAAATCAGGGCACGACATGGTGCTGGCCCAAGAACGGGGCGCTGGACGACAGGGAAATGGCCGACGCTGGCCGGGGGCTCGCCGGAGTCGGGCAGCACTGGGGCGTGCCGGTCGGGCACTGCCGCGAGGGGAGCGGGTCGCCGGAGTTGGCGGAGGAGCTCGCGGTCGTCGGAGTCGGGCGGCGCGCTCGCGGGAAACAGCGCGGAGGGGCGCGCGGTCGCCGGAGAGCAGCGGAAAGGGCGCGCGGGGTGGCCGGACGGGAACAGGGGTCGGGACTTTGGCCGCGAGGAGGGGCGTGCGCGAGGGGAGCTCGGCGCTGGGCTTGGCCGCGGGTCGGCCGAGCTAGAGCTCGGGGGAGGCGCCGAGGGGACGAGTTGGTGAGAAGTGGGTTTTGGGGGGAAAAATGTTCTGTGAAGAAGGAATGGAGTGGAGTTGATGAGAAGGAGAGTTTCTCTCTCTGCTCGTGAGGGGGTTGGAAGAAACTGTGAAGAGAGGTGTGAAAGAGTGGGAAAATAAAGGGAAGTGTTGGGAATAACGTGTGGTAGAGAGTGTGTGTTGGGGGAGAGAGAATAGGAGTGGGAGGAATTAGTCTACAGATGGGGTGCTGGTCCTACGGGACCAGCTGAATGCTTCTCTTTTTTTTATACTTGAGCCAAGTCCAATAATCAGATTTTAAAAAGAGAAGGTATTGGATTTGACTCAGACCTGGGTCTGGGTTCGGACTCGGGTCTGGGTCCGAAATCAAAGATCCTTGTTATTATTATTTTTCGAAATTTTTTTCACTCAAAAATATTTAATAATAATATTAATAATAATAAATTTTAGAAAATGCTAATAATAATAATACTAAACTCTATTTAATAATTAATTACAGGATATGGGTTTCACAATCTTCCCTCCTTAGAAAATTTCGTCCTCGAAATTAAAGTAAGGTTAGGGATTACCTCAAGTCTCAAACAGGTACGGGTACTGCTCCCGCATCTGGTCTTCTCGCTCCCAGGTCGACTCGCCTGGTGAGTTGTGCCGCCACATTACTCTGACTATTGGCGTCACGGTGTTCCTGGTCCTCTTCTCGCCTCGGTCCAAGATTGCCACTGGTTTCTCCGGCACTGTGAAATCTCCAGCTCTGAATGGTCCAAGATATGGCTCGGGTCCGGGATGTAGCGTCGCGAGACGTGGAAGACGTTGTGGACGCCTTCGAGACTTGGGGGTAGAGCCACCCGATAAGCCACTTCTCCAATCCTGTTAAGTATTTCAAATGGACCAATATACCTGGGGCTCAACTTTCCTGCTCTGCCAAAATGAATTGTTCCTCTGGTAGGCGAGATCTTCACAAATACAATGTCGCCTGCTTCAAACTCCAAAGGCCGTCTGCTGCAATCGGCCTAATGCTTCTGTCTGTCTTGGTCTATCCGGAGCTTGTCTCTAATCATTCTCACTTTCTCTGCTGCTTCGGTCACCATCTCAGGTCCAAGCAACACTCGTTCTCCGACGTCGTCCCAGGCAAGAGGGGTACGGCAACGACGTCCATAGAGTGCCTCGAACGGTGTCATCCCGATGCTAGCTTGGTAGCTGTTGTTGTAAGAAAACTCTACCAAGTGCAAATGGTCTTTCCCTCCAAATTCCAGGATGCGGGATCTCAATATCTTCTAGCGTCTGGATGGTTCTCCGATTGCCCGTCAATCTGAGGGTGGTAGGCGGTGCTGACTTCAGTTGGGTTCCCAAGCTGTCATGCAAACTCTTCCAAAAGTGAGAAGTAAATCTGGTATCTCTGTCAGATATAATACTTACCGGAACTCCATGAATCCGGTAGATGTGCCGCATGTACAGTGCTGCCAATTTCTCGTGGATAAACCAACCTTGAAGGGGAAAGTGAGCTGACTTCGTCAGTCGGTCCACTATAACCCAGATGGCATCCTTCCCTCCTTGGGATCGAGGCAGTCCCGATACAAAATCCATCGTTATGTGCTCCCATTTCCACTCCGGAATATCAAGCGACTGCAATAATCCTGCTGGTCTCTGCCTGCTGGCTTTAACTTGCTGACAAATTAAACATCTAGCCACATACCTGGATACGTCCTTCTTCATTCCGTACCCCATACTATAGTCCGCATATCCCGGTACATCTTGTTGGCTCCAGGGTGTATGGAATACTGCGACTGGTGCGCTTCTTGCATCAGCTATTTCCTCAGTTCGCCAGTTGGTACGCACAGCCTCGTACCATTCTTCAATGCTCCGTCGCTGGCGATTGAGAATCCTTCAAGTGTTCCTGCCAGCACTTGGTCTCTGAGTTTGCAAAGCGTCTCGTCTTGGAATTGGTCTCCTTGATCCTGTCCATAAGACTCGAACGCACTTGCAATGCATCAATGATGATTCATCTCGCGATACGATGGCTTCTCTTCCAAGTTTCTTCATTCTCCTCGGGCAGTACAATTTCCAATCCAAACTTCCATGTCCTCCAGCAAATAGCGCTCCTTGGTCAAGAACATCGCCATTGGTAACGACTAGTGCATCTGCAACAACATTAGCCTTATCCAGATGATACTGCAGGTTGATATCAAAATCCTTCATCGCTCCAGCCATCGTCTTTGTTCCATGTTCAGCTCCTTCTGAGTGAAAACATATTTCAGACTTTTGTGGTCCGTAAATATTTCCACTCTCTCTCATAAGGTAGTGCTTCTATAGCTTCAATGCAAAAATCACCGCTGCAAGCTCCAAGTCATGTGTGGTGTAGTTCTTCTCATGAGTCCGTAATTGTCTAGATGCATAGGCAATCACTTTCCGTGCTGTTGAAGAACGCAGCCCAGTCCTTTTGGAAGCATCAATATAGATTAAGAAACCGCCAGTACCTGCAGGTAGCGCAAGTATCGGGCAGTTGTGAGCCTCTTCTTCAGCTCCCCAGAAGCTGACTGGCATGCTTCGACCATATGAACTCTTCGTTCTTCCTGGTAAGCTTCGTCATTGGCTCCGCAATCTTGGAGAAATCCTTCACGAACTTCCGGTAGTAGCCAGCTAGTCCAAAAAGCTCCTGATTTCTGCAACCGAGCTTGTGCAGTCCACTTCAAGCAGCTATCTTCATTAGATCCACCGAAATTCCTTTTCTGTGACAACATGGCCCAAAAATTCTCTTGTCTAAAAAGAATTCACATTTGGATAGCTTACCATAAGCTTTCCTTCCTCAAGGTACTCAGCACTTTCCTCAAGTGCTCTTCATGCTTCCTCCGCCTTCGAGTAGATCAGTATGTCGTCGTAAAGAAACAACAAACTGATCCAGATATTCATGGAAACCCTTGTTCATGAGGTTCATGAATACTGCAGGAGCATTTGTCAGTCCAAACGGCATGACCAAGAATTTAAATTGTCCATACTTGGTGTTGATACCGTCTTGGGAATATCTCCTTCCTGACCTTGATTTGATGGTAGCCTGATCTGAGATCTATCTTCGAAAATACCTTGGCTTCGCTCAGTTGATCAACAGGTCGTCGATCCGGGCATGAGGTACTTGTTTGTGGTGATGTTGTTCAGCGCCCGGTAGTCGATGCACATCCGCACGGTTCCATCCTTCTTGGGCACGAACAAAACTGGTGCTCCCCAGATGAAGCCCCGTCTCTGATAAATCCTTGCGACTTCAGCTCGCGATGATCCTTCGTCTCTACTCCTTGGAGTTGACTTGTAGCATCCCCGAGAATAGAGGAAGAGGGGTAAAAGATCGATAGTGAATTCCACACCTCGATCCGGCGGTTATCCTGGAAGACACTGGAAAGACATCCATAAATTCTGCAATGATAGGTGAGGGGCCCGGGTTCTTCAGTGATTTGAGGAGTAGGTAATACTCTTCATATCTTCCAAAGCCCGCGAGATTACAAACTCCGGTCTCCTGGTGGGATAAAGATTACACAACCTCGGTGACATCAATCAGCGCATGCTGTTCACTTAACCAGTCCATCCCTAGAACTACATCATAGTTAGGCAGGGGCATCACTAGTAAAGGTGTTGAGAACTGATGGCCAGAGATGGTTATGGGACAATTACAAGCCAGTGATGGGTATGGGTCCACCCCGGTCATAACCCTACTAATCACCTTGCTAAGTCCCGAATCTAGTGGTGTGCAGATA
>JANAVB010038816.1:22500-25669 GCA_029216955.1 Iris pallida | reverse complement strand
CTTGAGTCGTGCCTTCATGTGTGACTTCAGAAGCTTCCACACTTCTTAGCAGTTGTGCGATAGACACCCTGTTAAATTCAGTTCTGTCTAAAGCACAAAATAAAGCGTTAATAGCACGTGCGTCAAGACTGGCCTTTTTCTTTTCTCCTCTGTATATTGTTATGGGGTTTTCAACTAAAATCCATCAACATTTATACGAGGTGGCTTTTTGATAGCCATCAATAACAATTGACCATAAATCAAGTCAAGTGATTTTAAGAAGAAACTCATCCGTGTTTTCCAATAGGTATAATTCGTACCATCAAACAGTGGAGGTCTGCTTGTGGCCTGGCCTTCACTTGTGAATTTCACAGTTGCCATGTGTTGTGCTGTGATCTATATAACAATTAGTTAAAATGAATAAATAATTACCATATTACCTTACTTTACCTGTAACACCCACTCTGATACCAATTGTATGAACGAATCGAAAGCAGATACTCTAGAGGGGGGTGAATAGAGTTGACAGCGGAATATGCTAATTAAAAAATGTTAGCAGCAAGATCACAGAATAATAAATCACAACTAAATAATGTAAAGGCAGAGATAAGAAAGCAAACGCAAAGAAACGATGTATATTGGTTTCCCTCTGTTGAGGACTAGTCCAGTCGGTAGAACTCTTGCTACCAGTTGAATCCACTATTGGCAAAACCGCAGTTTTCTTACGAAGTCCTTGCAACTTCTACAACGCGAGCTTTGATACGAAGAACTCGTCCAACTTCATTTGTGAAGATGTATTCTTCTATCAAGCCTTCTGATTACAATCACTCAGAAACTTCTAGACCCGCACCGTACTGGCAAATCGACTAGAGGATTGTAACTGGCTTGGGATCTGAAAATTAAATCTCGAGAAAACTCTTTGGTAAGACTGAAAGCTTTAAGTAGAGATAAGATTGAAAGTGAATGAGTGAGTTAAAATGATCGAATCCTTCTCTATTTATAGGAGTTCCAAAGACAGAATTCTGGCAGAATTCTGGCAGAATTTGGGCAGAACTCGATGAGAAAATCTCGGTCAAATCTGCAACTGCAGGAGGCCAAGTTTAAAGGAATTCAAAAACAAAACAGCCACTACCGAACTCTGGCCGAATCTTGCCGAGTTCTGTCAGGGTTAGGTTAGATTTTAAAATTAGTTTTTTTTTTGGAGAATTTTGAAAACCTTTTTGAAAACCTTTTGAAGCTTTTGTTAATACGAATGTTTTTCAAAACAAGGACATTTTAAAAAATTTGAAATCATTTTGGAATAGCCTATTTTCCAGTACGACTCGGTGTACAACGTATTTCTAGACTCAATAAAATAAAAATACATTGCTTAAAGAAATACAGACTCGAACAGGCACAACATCGCTTCGGTCTTGAACTGAGTAGATAGCCGTGCTTGATCATGTCCAAGAGTCCGAGATATCCTGATTAGCTTCATATATCGAGACAGAGTTTGATCAATTATTAAAATTAGTTTGATATGACCAATGGGCCAACACTTCGCAGCCGGTCGCTGCTACTGGCGCAGGCAACTGCGTGAAGCAGTAGTAGACGCGGCAACAACAGACGCGTAGTAGCATTAACAAACAGCAGCGACAAGGCATTCACAGCAACTTTCTTCCTCATCGATCCATCAATTCACAAACCGATTTCTCTGGTACGATCCCTACATAACCCTCTTTCGTTCTATTCAAGTAGTGTTTAATTTCGTGTTGTGTGCGACTAAAATGAGTACCAAAATTGAGAAAAAAAACTCGATTTACTGAACATTAGAACTGCCCCAACGTCCCTGTTTGCGGTCGATTTGCGGCCAGATTATCGAGTATTTTGGAAAAGCACTTGAATAAAATTTTAGACAACATGATCGAGTTCAAAACCTATTAATTAGTTTTTTTTACTTATATACTATGCTTAATTGTTTGAAGTTGACCAAAAATCTATTTTTAAACATTAAATTTTTTGAAACAGGTCCGTTCCGAAATCTGGGCGACTTGGTCGCGAACCACTTACATCTGAAGGTGCATATGGACTTCGTGCACGTGTGGTTTTTGACAGAACTCTAATTGGTTGCGTGTGCACGACGAATTCGAGGCGTATCCATCAAAATTCACCGTATCACCTCTTTACAAACTAGTCAATTTCTTTGTGCATGCTTATCATGTCGCACAAAACTTGCCATTGGACTCATGTCATTGTTCTGGTCATGTGAGCCAACTTTGGTCCGATTCTGAGAAGGTCGACCAGCACGCTTTTGGCGGGCCCGCGATCTGACTCAATGTGCAAAAAGTGCACGACTTCGAATCTAAATATGGATATATCGTTGAGTTTATATCGAAAAATTAGACTCGTAGGTGTATACTTTGTTGATTTAGAGACCATAGACTCTGGCATGTTTTTCGTTGCAAAGCGGGTCCACGACGGACACTATTTTGGCCCAAATTATCGTTTTACCTCTGTGTCCATAATGGACTTATGGATAGTCAAACTTAGACATTACTATTATGCCAAAACGTTGGTGATGTCTATTTCAGCATCCAGAGTCGTTTGCAGGAGTTGGACTTTTGTGGCTTAGTGATTGACTGGATAGTGTTGGTTCTACGAGCTAGCACCAGAAAAGTATACCTTGCCAACTTATAAAGTATATTTTATATGCATGTTCATTACTTTTCTGTCATTTCTTTCCTCATATTCATGATTGCTTTACTCTATGTCTAGTTTTACTGATCCTGTTTATAGTTTTACTTTTACATATTTCTAGTTTACTTGCACATTCTTGTTTTTTATTATGAGTTCATTATTTCTCACATTGCTTTAGTTCATATGTTTCCCTTGATATAGTCATATAGTCCTACATCACTGTTCCCTTGACTTGAGTATGACTTGACCTAACTTGACATGACTTGACTTGAGTATGACTTGACCTAACTTGGCATGACTTGACTTGCGTAGAACTTGACTTGTGATATTCTATAGGTTGTGAGCGCTTTCCTTGACTACGGTCTATTGAATTATTCAAATTTGATACTAGGAATGGCTACCATCTCGATTGGGAGTGCTTTCCTTAACTATAATTGAGATACTATAGATTGAAAGTGCTTGTTTTAGCTACAGTATATAGCTTTGACCAGTTAGCCATGACTAGTATGGCATG
>JANAVB010038816.1:0-17500 GCA_029216955.1 Iris pallida | reverse complement strand
CATCAATTCACAAACTGAATTCTTTGGTACGATCCTCACATAACCCTCTTCCATCCCCTTCAAGTAGTGTGTTTAATTTTGTATCTTGCACGATAAAAAACAAGTTCCAAAATCAAAAAAAAACTTGATTTACTGAACATTAGAAACTACCCCAACGTCCTCTGTTTGCGGTCGATTTGTGACCAGACTATCGCGAATTTTGGAAAGCACTTCAATAGAAATTTAGACAACATGACCAAGATCGAAACTTATTAGTTAGTTTATTTTATTACTTATTATATAATGCTTAAAATTAGTTTGAAGTTGACCATAAACCTGTTTTTAAAATATTAAAATTTCTCGATACAAGGCTCGTCCCGACAATTCAGGCGACTTGGTCGTGAACCTCTTGCATCGAAAGGTGCGTACGGACTTCGTTCATGTGTGGGATTTGACGGAACTCTAATTGGTTATGTGTGCACGACAAATTCGAGGCGTATCCGTCGAAATTCACCGTATTGACCTCTTTACGAACTAGCCAATTACTTTATGCACGTTCGTCATATCGCGATGAAACTTGTGCCACTGGACTCGTATCATTTTTTGGTCAAGTGGGCCAAGTTTGGTCCGATTCTGAGAAAGTCGACCGGAACGTTATTTTGGCAGGCCCGTGATCCGACTCAACGAGTGATTTTGTGCATGGCTCATCGTAGGTATATACTTTATTGACTTTAGAGACCATAAACTCTGGCACGTTCTTCGGTGCAAAGCGGGTCCAACGGCGGATACTGTGTTGGTCCATTGGTCATGGTCAAACCTGATTTTAATAATTGATCAAACTCTGTCTCGATATAAATGCAAGTCAACTCAGATGTTTACCTACGACGTTTTGGACACTGCTCAACAATGGATATCAACAATGTTCAAGACTGAAGCCGTTTGCCATTCAGAATGTACTTCCTGTTAAGCAATGTAATTTTTCATTTTATTGAGTCTAGGAATACATTGTACACCGAGTCGTACTGGCAAATAGGCTATCCGAAAACGTTTTTCAAACCATCCTATTCTTTTACAAATGACCTACGTTTTTGAAAAATATTCTTTTTACAAAAAGCTTCTGAAGGATTTTTCAAAAAGCCAAAATTTATTTTCTCCAAAAATGAACTGGCATAACCCCAGGAGAACTCGGGCCGAGTTCGGCCAGAGTTCGGCCATTTGGAACGTTAGTGAACGTTGGGTTTTTGAACTTGGTCATCCTTCAGTTACGGTTTGTTACAAAGAGTTCTGTCCGAATTCTGCCCGAATTCTGTCAGAGTTGTGTCTTTGGAAAAACTATAAATAGAGAAGTATTTCGATCATTTCAAATCACCAATTCACTTTCAATCTCTTCTCTTTCTGAGCTTACATTCTTCCAAAGAGTTCTTAAAAGCTTTCATTTTCAAATTCCAAGCCAGTTACAATCCTCTAGTCGATTTGCCAGTACGGTACGGTCTAGAAGTTTCAGAGCGATTGTAATCAGAGGCTTGATAGAAGATACAACTCTTCAAAATTGAAGTTGGTCGAGTTCTTCGTATCAAAGCTCGCGTTTGTAGAAGTTGCAAGGACTTCTTATGAAAACTTACGGGATTTTCCAATAGTGGATTCAACTGGAAGCTAGAGTTCTTCCGACTGGACTAGTCCTCACAAGAGGGAAACCAGTATAAATCTCGGTATTTGCGTTTGCCTTCTGATCTCTTTTAATTTATGTCATTTCTTTTTGTGATTATTATTATATCTGTGATCTAACTGTTAATAAGTTTTTAATTAGCAATATTCTGCTGCCTACTCTATTCACCCCCCTTTAGAGTATTCTGCTTTACGATTTCGTTCCTACAATTGGTATCAGAGCGGGTTATACAGGTAAAGCAAGGTAAAATTGCAGTTACATTCAATTTTTATATAGATCACAGTATTACACATGGCAACTGTGAAATTTACATAGCTCTCTACCTCGAGATCCTTCTGTTTCTGGCTACCGCATTGACAACGAGGCGGTCCACTCTCTGTTCTAGCCAGGGAACGCATATGATTGGTATCGTACTGCTCGTGCCCCTCCTCGAGACTATGTTGGTGAGTTTTACGCTGGCACCACTCCTCGCACTTCTGGTGCTGGTACTTCTAGAGCTGGTCCTTCTGGACATGCTGGAGCTGCAGCTGATGACGTTGATGATGATGATGATGAGTTTTGAGATGTTAGATTATTAAGACTGTTACTTTTGTTTTATGTTTACTTGGAAATGCTCCGACATTCCAAGATTTTATCAATACTTTTTATCAGCACTTTTTCTATTATGTGACTATTCATAGACATGGTTTTTGTTTATGCCTCAGTTTTGGCATCTTAGTCTATTATTCAGCACTTTATTTGTTTCAGTTTTTATTTTAGCACTTTATTAAATACTGCCTGTGACAAATACATGCCTATGTTGTGTTCTATAGACTATCTGTTTCTCTTACAATGTTTACTGTTTGTTATATTGTGTTTATTGTGTTTCTTCACTGTTTGTTACTTATGCATTTATTGCGGGGGAGCTTTCTCTTTTGCAATTATTTTTCTAAGTGACAACGGAGGAGAAATAAGATCTAACATTTTCGTAAATACAGGTTATGAACAATTTCTTTTGATTACTATTTTGAATTGATTCCAAGCTTAGATGTTATATCGGCAAGGTTTGTCAATTATCAAAATTGGGGAGATTGTTTGCCCATTGGTCATGGTCAAACCTGATTTTAATAATTGATCAAACTCTGTCTCGATATAAATGCAAGTCAACTCAGATGTTTACCTACGACATTTTGGACACTGCTCAACAATAGATATCAACAATGTTCAAGACTGAAGCCGTTTGCCATTCAGAATGTACTTTCTGTTAAGCAATATAATTTTTCATTTTATTGAGTCTAGGAATACATTGTACACCGAGTCGTACTGGCAAATAGGCTATCCAAAAACGTTTTTCAAAACCATCCTATTCTTTTACAAATGACCTACGTTTTTGAAAAACATTCTTTTTACAAAAAGCTTTTGAAGGATTTTTCAAAAAGCCAAAATTTATTTCCTCCAAAAATGAACTGGCAGAACCCCAGGAGAATTCGGGCCGAGTTCGGCCAGAGTTCGGCCAATTGGAACATTAGTGAACGTTGGGTTTTTGAACTTGGTCATCTTCAGTTACGGATTGTTACAAAGAGTTCTGTCCGAATTCTGCCCGAATTCTGTCAGAGTTGTCTTCGGAAAAACTATAAATAGAGAAGTATTTCGATCATTTCAAATCACCAATTCACTTTCAATCTCTTCTCTTTCTGAGCTTACATTCTTCCAAAGAGTTCTTAAAAGCTTTCATTTTCAAATCCCAAGCCAGTTACAATCCTCTAGTCGATTTGCCAGTACGGTACGGTCTAGAAGTTTCAGAGCGATTTTAATCAGAGGCTTGATAGAAGATATAACTCTTCACAATTGAAGTTGGTCGAGTTCTTCGTATCAAAGCTCGCGTCTGTAGAAGTTGCAAGGACTTCGTATGAAAACTTGTGGGATTTTCCAATAGTGGATTCAACTGGAAGCTAGAGTTCTTCCGATTGGACTAGTCCTCATAAGAGGGAAACCAGTATAAATCTCGATGTTTGCGTTTGCCTTCTGATCTCTTTTAATTTCTGTCATTTACTTTTTGTGATTATTATTATATCTGTGATCTAACTGCTAACAAGTTTTTAATTAGCAATATTCCGCTGCCTACTCTATTCATCCCCCTTTAGAGTATTCTGCTTTATGATTTCGTTCCTACATACTATTTTGCCTAAAATTATCATTTTGCTCCTGTGTCCAGAATTGGACTTAAGGGTAGTCAAACTTAGAAATTATTCTTATTCCAAACATGTTGGTGATGTCTATTTCAGCATCCAGAGTCGTTTGTAGGAGTTGTACTTTTGTGGCTCAGTGATTGACTGGATAGTGTTGGTTCTGCGAGCTACTACCGAGCAAGTATACCTTGCAAGCTTGTACAATATATTTTATATGCCTGTTCATTACTTCTCTGTCATTCCTTTCCTCATATTTATGATTGCTTTACTCCATGTCTAGTTTCACTCATCTTGTTTATAGTTTTACTTTTACATATTTCTAGTTTACTTGTACTTTCTAGTTTTCTGTTATGAGTTCCTTATTTCTCACATTGCTTTAGTTCATATGTTTCCTTTGATATAGTCGTCTAGTCCTACACTACTGTTCCTTTGACTTGAGTATAACTTTACCTGATTTGACATGACTTGACTTGCATAGGACTTGGCTTGTGACATTCTATAGATTGTGAGTGCTTACCTTGACTACGGTCTATAGGATTATTCGATTTTAATACTAGGAATGGCTACCATCTCGATTGGGAGTTCTAGCCTTGACTACGATTGAGATACTATAGATTGGGAGTGCTTGTCTTGACTATAGTCTGTAGCTTTGACCAGTTAGCCATGACTAGTATGGCATGCCAGTATCTTAGGTTCCTTGTATCTTAGATCTTAGTGTCATAGTCTATTGTGCCTAAGTTGGTTTTTCCTTTAATTATTCCTTATTTCTCTGCATATGTTGTACTGTTATATTTTGGCATGTTTATATGTATCTTGTTTGTCCCCTGAGGACATGGTGATCTCTCCAGGTTGTTGATAAGCGGCTGCATAGAATATGGAGGTATTTGATGGTTGTCTGCAAGATTCAGGTATCAATAGTGGTACTATTTATCATTCTTTTATATTTATCTTTATTATCATGTCTCTCACTGCTGTTATAGCCTAGCTTTATAGACCTATCTTGTTCTTCGGGTCTAATCGAACACATATGTTAGTGGGTTGCAGACCAAGAACCATATTGTTCCTTCTTGATGTTTATTAGTCTATGTGGATTGAGATTTAGCTTTGACTTGCCATGATTAGACTTATTACATTGTCTAGACAGCTTATACATATTCGAACGGTTGATACGTAGCTGGCATGTATGCGATCTTGTAGTTCTACATACATTGGGACTGAAATGTTACAACAAGTACCATTATGCACTTCCCGGAGTGCTTCTTTGGCTTCAGCATCCGATAGACATAGGAGGAGGAGTCCGTCGTAAGATCGTCGACACAGTATTTTAGTAACTGTATTATAATAGAACCGAAGAGAGCATCTTCTAATAGAGGCGGCTTCCTTCGGGTCATCGGGGAGGATCCCATAGTCTGCATAGTCTATGAATATGAGTTGCTAATCCCTGACGTCAATATTAGTGTCCGTCTGTTGAGAGTAGTTAAGACACACGCACAGATTGTTCTTGGGGCACACCAACTCTCAGCCAATCACTGTGACAGAGTGTTGAGTCCTGATAAGAGCTGCTAAGGAAGCAACGAGGCCGGCAAGAGCATCGGCTTCTAGGTTTTGCAGCCTAGGTACGTTTTCTATAAAGAACCTTGTAAAGATAGAAATTATGTCGACCGTCGCCTGATAGCAGGGGAGCAGGTACTCATGTTGAACCTCGTACTACCCTCTAACATGATTTATAATCAGTTTCGAGTCGCCATAGGCCTCTAGGTAGTCAACCCCCAATTCGCTACACCAAAATAGACAATTGAAACATTAAGCTTTTTAGTTTTGAAACGGTATATAAACGTTCCTAGGTATTGGAACACATTATAACCATTCCAAACTTATTAAATGTTCCTAAAACTATTTTGCCTAAGAATAAGTTTTTATATATTTTTTGCCTAAGAATAAGTTTTTATATATTTTGTGGAACACTCTACAAGTTTTTTAATTTGTGTATAAAACCTACCTACAACTCATGTGAAGTTAAGAAAAGTGTTCCAGAAAGAATTCGCTCCCTCTCATCTATTCATACCTTCTTTCTCTCTCTCTCTCTCTCTCTCTCAGAGAGAGAGCCCGCCGCAAGCCCCGATCCCGCGACCACAACGTCGTCTCCCTCTAGTTAGTAATCCCCTCTCCCTCGCCATCTATCTCTCTTTTTACCCTCCATGCATCCCCCTGACCTCATGCTCTCTCTCTCTTTTCCCCCATCCTCGATCTCGTATCCCCATGCCCTCTTTCTTTTTTTTTATATTCTGAAATTTTCTTGGTCTCTTATAATGATTGATTAGGATTATGTATATAATGGTTAGGTTTCATTGTGATAGCTAGTGTTTCAGCCACTTGGTCTGCATTTCTAGATCTAATAAATTGAGGGTTCTTAAACTAAGGCTATAGATTTAGACTCCATGGATCAATGTTTTAGTCTTTAGGTATAATTTTTCAGCTTATCATAAATTTTTATTCATTTTACTCATTTTTAATAGTAAATTTGAGTTTAAAAAAAACACATTTCCCAGATGCTTCTTTCTTTCGAAGACTTGATCTATTGTTTTATTGAATATACTTAGCTACGTCTCAAATGATTTCATGAGATACTGGAAGTCACTCTGGATTGCAGTTAACTTTTCATCATAGACTGCAGTTTTTCTATTCAGAAATTGATAATTCATGCTTTCTCTGTCAAATTTTATATGTATGTAGGTTCTCATTACTTTCTCCAGTCTTTTTTTCTTGATTGTTTGGAATGTTGAGTGCTTTTTATCTTATGATACCAGTGATATTCAAGAATTAGGAGATTAAAAAAAACATGTTTATGCAAACATCCAGTATTTAGCTTTTCTTATAACTTTTTGGGGATCATTTTCCTGATACTTATTAGCGTGCCATTTTGTAATTCTTACTTGTTTGCCGTTATTTTGTCGTAGATCACTTTCTTCTTGATGAATATGTGTATTAGTCAAGCATGATTTTTATTCATAATTTATGTCTTAGTTCACATGCAATTTTCATGTGTTTTTTGCTTGTACTCTTGGGAACAACTTAGAATCCTTCATGTTTACTATCTTAATTTTATGTTTGATTGTATATGTCTTAGTTCACATGCAATTTATGTCTTAGCTATATGTTTTCAGTGCTAGACACTAAAGTTTAGTCGAAATTCCAAAACTTGCGTCTCGGTTTGGACCGATTGTTGAGTTATGAAAAATGTCCAAAAAATGAGTCATGACCATGTTAGCCTAGTTTCCAAACCATCTTTGTTTATCTTAGAACTCCATTATAGTTTATAGATGGTAAATCACTCGGTTAAGTGGACTGCTTTGTGAAACATGATGACACAAAGAATAAAACACATACACGCACATGGACACCTGTATGTAATCATTTGATGTTTCAATAATACATAATCCCTTAAAGGAAAACTTGGATGTTTAAACAAGCAAGTTTACTTTGTAAATTATGTCACAACGGTAGCTATAATAACGACATCAACAAAAATGAAACATTTATCCCAATGTTTTTAGGTCTGACATAAAAATCCTTTTCTTCCGTTCAGCTAAGTTAAAATAACAGGTCTGAAGTATCACCAATAAATATCTAACACCTTATCCACCCTACTAGCGAAGCACAAGAAAGGACCTAAAGGTTTTAGAAAGAACAATTTCCCCTATAGTATGAGCATATAGATTTCTATGAATTTAAAAACTAGATCAAATAATTTGGCATAAACCATTATATCATCATCATCACTGGCTTCTCCCATCAAACTGAGATCACCTATGGAGCATAAGAAAGCCCCAAAGCAGATTTGACAAAGTTTTATGACCGAATGTCTACTTGACATTTATCCTCTATGTTGGTGCTAAATTCCTAGTTTAAGTAGCTATGAGCATGGAAAGGTCATGCCATAAAACCTAGATGGCCCATTGACCGGTAAGTAGACTTACCTTTTGGATGTGCGCTTTTAGCCAATGCAATCTTTAAGTGTAAACCATTATATATAAATATATAGTTAATTTGACTACAGATTTGAGTTAAATAGTGTGACTGTAGCCATACTATTTTACATTCTTGCGATCACTAGAGCTACTACATTTATTCAAAGGAGAAGAATTCAGTTAGAAGGATTCATCAGCTGGTTTGGCAGTGTACATCTTTAATCTAAGACGTGGACTAAGACTAAAGATTATCACTCCGTAGTATCTAATTTTGCTAACTGCTCATGGAGTGACCTGTCTTTTGTTTCGAACTTCTAACAACAAGAATTGATGTACCTGATGTTTGTTCACAAATTTTTTTTATAAATGTAGAATCTAGTTGTGTAGGTACGCTCTCTTGGATGTGATATTTTGCGAGTATTATATCAATTTCCATCTTCTATAACAATGCCTTTTCGTGCTACCATAACATTTTGCCTAGAAGTTTCAGTTCAAACTAGCATGTTCAAAAGTTATCTTAGCAATCCAATTTGTTCAAAAGTTATCCTAGCTTATACAAATATAATTATCCATCAGGGCACTCATTTTAGTTACCTCCAGCTGCACCAATCCTTTTATATCATCTTTTCTACAATATCACCTCATGAATTTTCCATGTTCTTGGAAGCCTTTGTGATACACAGATTAAAAAGTTCATTCTAATCATTTCTATTTTTTTCCTCTTTCTATGTATTATAGCTTGATTTTTTGTTTAAGAATAATTATGCAGTGTCTATTTAAATACTGTGACTTTTTATCATTTCACAATTGGTATTTTTTAGTTATTAACATAGATATGATGGTTCTGCATATTTATAGTGATGACGGTACAAGGTACTTGTTCTAGTGGTGTTTCTCTGCTTGGCACAATTATCTGCTAGATACTCCTAGGCTGATTACCGAATTGCTGACACTGCCTGAGCATGAGATACTTTGCATCTCATATGATTACTAAATAGCTGACACTGCCTGAGCCTGGTTTTATTTCCAAACCATCTCACATGATTTTATCATTTTATCTTCAATTGAAACTATCCTCTAACTTCTAATGGATGCATTTCTCTCTTTTAATATTGTCATTCATCCATCTGTAGCTCTCAGTTATTTTAATCTTACTTTCCTGCATGCACTTTTTTTGCTTCAGATTTTCTTAGGGAAGACAATGAGAAATTGGTTTAACAGTTCCTTAAAACCTGAAATTATATTGGGGAAATACAAGTGATATTATGGAAGCACAAATGGTGAATTCGTCATACCTGAAGGGCATTTATTTTATAACCGTTTTAACTCTTTAGTATAATTAACCAATTTTCTTTCTAAATGTAGTAAAGCTTGCCTATTTAAAATTGAGGGATTATTATGATATTCTCTAACATATTTTCCATGCCAACGCAAGTTTCTTTGAGAGTTCAATAATTTTTAACGAGTGCAAGAATGTATAAATTGTCACTTTGAGGGGTATTCTTTCAAAATGGAAGAAGCGAGCACAGTGCCTCAATGTGAAACATGTTGGGTTTTGGTCTTTTTCAAAGTGAATTTTAGTCCCACATCGGCTAGACCAAAAAGAGTTGTATCTCTATATATTAGCTTTGCTAGTTTAGAGATGCATATGTGGTGTGGAGGTGCACATGGGTGTGCCATGTGGGGTTAATTTTCTAATGGAAAAAAGGCTAAATCAACAATTAAAAGCATTCATGCTTTTTGCTCTTGGAAAATTTATTTCCATGGGAGCTAAGCCCCATAGGGGCTTAGCGACTCGGACTCAGACTCGGACTCGGACTCGGACTCGGGCTCGGGCTCGGGCTCGGGCTCGGGCTCATGGGCTCATGAGGCGTAATGTGGCATTTTGTTGGGGCACTTTGCACTTAGCACGTCAGCATCGTCGCTAGGCGCATAGTGCGCTTTAGTTGCGCTCGTTGCGCGGCCAAGTTGCGTGCCACGTTGCACGGCACAGGTTGCGCGACCAGGGTGTGTGCCAGGTTGCGCACAGGTTGCGTATAGGTTGCGCCAGGTTGCGAAAGTGGCGCAATATGCTCGTTGTGCGGGTAGCGCAAGGTGTGAAGGCGCACAACGCGTGTGGCGCAGTGTGGCGCAAGTGGCTCTGTGCGCAAGGTGCAAGGCGCGCGGGTTGCCAGAGTGGCGTAACTTGCTTCAGATCGTGCCTGTGCATGATCTGAGCGGTTACTGCATGTTCGGAGTGGTTATTACCACGTTCCGAGTGTTGTGCTAACCGGGTAGTTGCTACTCGGGCCTATATAAGGTCTCATCTCTCTCACAGGCAGATATACAATACAGAACACATTCAGAGAGTAAAAAAAGTTTACAAGTGTTTCTTAACACAAGTAAACAGAACCTGTTAGAGAGAAGAGAAGCTTTTCACCAGCGTTATTTTTGCATGGGAGTCCGTGTACGATCCGAGGAGTCAGAAGAGCAAAAGTGTTCCAAGGTTCTCCGACGAACTTGCTGGTTCCTGGAAGCTATTCGTGTGGGGCGAATATAGCTTTGAGCAACGGTGATCATTCACCCCAGCAAGCCATCTTCCATCTTTCGCCTGTCATCTTCTTCGTTACTGTGATTGCGAAATCTTCTTAGGTTCTCGTATATCATATGTTGCTGTGGATTACGAAATCTTTTAGATTCTCGTAATATTATAACAAGATCTTCTTAGATCTTCGTTATACTTGCACAACCTTCCTAGAAGTGTTGCGTTGGAACATTGTTCTTACAATTATTTCAAATTCACAGTTTTCCATCGAAAAATTGTGCCCTGACAATAACAATCTCAAAGTTATATTGCTACGATGGAAAACTTTAATGCTTCACTCCTCAATATTGACTTTTGTAAGTTAGAAAAGTTTGATGGAGAGCATTATCAAGTCTGGAAGAGGAAGGTTTATCTCACTCTTCAACTCAGAGACGTTGATCACGTACTGCTTGAAGAGGAACCTACTGTTCCAGATACTGGGTCTGCTGCTGCAATCGCTGCGGCTACTAAACTTCAGGCCAAGTGGAGAAGGGAAAATAGCATTTGCAGGCTGCTTATCCTGAATGCTATGGAGGATTCCCTAGCAGAATCCTACAGCAAGAAGACTATTGCCAGAGACATATGGGAGTCTCTGGAGAAACAGTACGAAGAAGACAAGAACAGGAGCAAGATATTTATGGTTGAAAAATATCACAAATGGCTCTTTGAGGACGAGAAGTCCATGTTGCCGCAGGTAAAAGAATTTCTGAAGCTGCGACAGAAGTTGGAAGATGAGGCGATGCCCTTCCACGACAAGTTTGTTGTTGGAGGGATTATCTCAAAGCTCCCCGCTGGGTGGAGTAAGTTCTATGCAAACATGCATAGGAAGAAGCTTGAGATCAGCCTTGAAGATCTCTTGCAGGAAATCTATGTTGAGGACCAGATGTGGGCTCAACTCAAGGTGGACTCACTGTCCAAGCAATTGGCTAATGCCAATATGGTTCATACCAAGGAACCAAGGGAAAAGCAGACGACTTTCCACAGCAAGAAGAAGGACCCTGACAATCTAAAAGTCAAGGGAACTTCTTTCAAGCAAAAGAAGCCAAAGTCTCAGATGCCTTGCTTCAAGTGTGGCAAGAAGGGCCACTTCAAAAGTGAATGTAAAGCAAAGACCAAGCAATCAGAGCAAGGAGAGCCTAGTAAGGTATCTATGATCACTGGCGTTGTTGCTATGATTGTGCAGGTTGATGCGGTAAGGACTGACTCTGACTGGTGGGTAGACACTGGAGCCTCCTGCCATGTCTGCTCCAGTAAGGAGTGGTTCACCACCTACACACCTACTTCTGAAGTGGTTATGATGGCGAACCAGGCACAAGCTGAAGTGCTCGGGATCGGGACGGTGGTGTTGAAGCTGACTTCGGGGAAGTCTCTGATGCTTCAAGGCGTGAAGCACGTACCTGCTATCGCCAAGAACCTGATCTCAGGAGGCCTACTCTGCAACGCAGGCCTCAGGATGGACATTAATGCTGGCCAGATGGTGATGTCTATTAAGAGAACATATTTCGAAAAAGTTTTTTATACCGAAGGGATGTTCAAAATTTAGCTTGTGAATCAGTCTAATGTAATTAATGCAATCACTCCTTCTGCTTATACTCTTGAGTTGCGACATAATAGGCTATGACATGTTCATTGTAAACGAATAAACAGAATGTCTAGTCTAGGACTTATCTCCAAATGTGGGTGTAAGGTAGAGAAATGTGAAGTTTGTGCTCAAACGAAGATCACAAGGAAACCCTTTCCTCAGGTTAATCGAAGTACAGATCTTCTGGAGTTGGTACACTCCGATATCTGTGACTTCAAAGAGTTCTCTACAAAGGTCGGGATGAAGTATTTTATAACCTTCATCGATGACTTTTTAAAGTATGCGTTCGTCTACTTGCTGAAGGCTAAAGACGAAGCATTCGAGAAGTTCAAGGAGTTCAGAGCCGAAGCTGAGCGACAGACTGGACAACAACTCAAAAGAATAAGAAGTGATCGAAGAAGGGAGTACAGGTCTCATAAATTCGCATCGTTCTACAAAGAACATGGAATTGTCAATGAGACTACGGCTCCGTACTCTCCCCAATTAAACGGAGTAGCAGAGAGGAAGAACAGAACGTTAACAGAAATGATTAACTCAATGTTGTTGACTGTTGGCCTTCCTAAGTGCTACTGGGGAGAAGCTGTATTGACGGCCACTTTTATTCTAAATAGAGTGCCTCTTGCAACTTCAGACGTTATTCCTCATGAACACTGGTTCAAGGTCAGACTTAACTTGAATGTCATTCGAGTGTGGGGGTGTCTGGCATATGTCAAGCTTCCAGATCTGAAGATTCAGAAGCTTGGGACAAGGACTACTAAGATGATCTTCTTGGGGTATGCCGAGAAGAGTGATGCTCGGAGATTTCTTGATATTGAGTCAAATTATATCATTGAATCTTGCGACACAGAATATTTTGGAGACAAATTTGCAGGGCACAAGAATATTGTTCTTGCGGATGTACCGGAGAACATTGAGGGTGCGCAGGAAACTGATGTCTTCAATGAAGATGTGGTCCAAGAAGATGTTGTTGTTGAAACAACGATTGAACCAGAATAAGTTGAGCCGTCAGCTAAGCGTATGAGGAGGCCGAAGGACTTCGGAAGTGACTTTGTCATATATCATGTGGAAGCTGATCCGTTTACCTATGATGAGGCGATGAAGACCAGAGACACAGTTTTCTGGAAGGATGTAATTGACAATGAAATTGATTCTATCACCTCAAATAACACTTGGGTGTTGGTTGATCTTCCTGAAGGAGCGAAACCCATCAGATACAAATGGATCTTCAAGAAGAAGATGAAAGCAGACTGAACTATTGACAAGTTCAAGGCTAGATTGGTAGCCAAGGGGTTTTCTCAGAAGCATGGGATTGATTACTTTGACACGTATGCTCCAGTAGCCCGGATGACCACCATCAGAGTGTTGATTGCTCTTGTAACAATACATAAGATGGTGATACATCAGATAGATGTGAAAACGGATTTCCTAAATGGCGAGCTGACCGAAGAGATATACATGCAACAACCAGAGGAATTTGTCATCAAAGGTCTTGAAGACAAAGTCTGCAAGTTGGTGAAATCTTTGTACGGTCTTAAACAGGCTCCCAAGATGTGGCATGAGAAATTTGACAAAGTTATAAGGTCAAATGGCTACATGGTCAGCGAGACGGACAAGTGTGTTTACACGAAGTTCACTGATCGAAGAGGTATGATCGTTTGTCTGTATGTAGATAACATGCTTATCCTAGGTACGAATATGAGCTGTGTCACGGAGACAAAAAAATTCATCTCGAGTAAGTTCAATATGAAGGACTTGGTGGAAGCTGATATGATCTTAGGGATCAAGATCATCCGGACAGACACTGGACTAGCGCTGTCACAGTCTCATTATATTAAGAAAATGATCACTCGTTATGGGTATCGAGATCTTCCTAGGATCGATACGCCGTACATGTATGATATGAAGCTGAAGCTAAATTCAGGAGAAAGCGTCAGGCAGCTGGAGTATGCAAGTGTAATCGGAAGTTTGATGTATGCTACTACTGCCACAAGGCCTGACATAGCTTTCGCCGTAGGAAAGCTGAGTCGATTCACGTGCAACCCAGGTGCTGGACACTGGAAAGCCGTGAAACGGGTTATGAGATATCTCAAGAAGACTCGAACATATGCACTGTACTACAGCAGAGATCCGCCGGTAGTGGAAGGCTTCAGTGATGCCAGCTGGTGCTCAGAGGTGGAGAGCGAGAGGTCCACAGGTGGATTCATTTTCACAATGGGTGGAGCTGCTATATCGTGGAAGTCGAAGAAGCAGACTATGCTCTCGCGGTCATCCATGGAATCTGAGTTCTTTGCACTTGATACCGCAGCCGAGGAAGCAGAATGGCTTCGGGAGCTCATGTATGATCTTCCAGTGGTTGGGGCGTAAATACCGGCGATACCGATATACTGCGACAACCAGGCGACTGCGACGGTGGTATCAAATGACCTCTTCAACGGGAAGAAGAGGACTGTACGGTTGAAGCACAGGACAGTACACGATCTTATCAAGAGAGATGTTATTGCAGTGATTGATGTTCGGAGTCAGGAGAACCTGGCGGATCCGTTCACCAAGGGCCTCAAGCGCCAGCTGGTCGATGACACAGCTTGTAAAATGGGTTTGAAGGCATTCTGATATTGTATTATTGTATTCCTATCATAAAGATTTATGCTAATAGTTCAAAGAGAAATCTACTAGGCATCTAGCTTTTGGTTCAAGGAAGGACTACTAATCGAAAGAATATCAGGAACGATGGGTACATGTTCTATTAGGCATGGAGAGGTTACGGACCTATAACCACTGTTGTCTACTATTGTTTTCTATGGAAAACGGATCCTGTGGGAAGGTTGGCTTAAATGCCTTAATGAGTTCACAGGCAGAGTGAATGCCTGATGTGCTTTACAGGAAGCACGGTAGAACAGCACTACAAGGAGTGAAACTCCATGCTACTGTGGGGTGACTCCACCATGAGGTTCCCAGGCATGGGGTAATGCCTCGGCTTTGCTAGCCAAGTCAAAGCGGCATAGCACCGCAAATAGACAGTTAGTCTAATGCTGTATGTTAAAATAAAGAGAAGTGTAGTCAGCACTAAAAAGAGAAGGAGTTCCTCATGTTACAGTGGCACGACACCACGATGAGGTACCTGGTTAGGGATAAAGCCTCGGCCTTGCAAGCTATGTCGTTGCGGCGTAACACCGCAAGGGAGCCTAAGGCTTCATGCTGGGTAGTTTGGCACTACAAAGAGGCGGTTGCCTCATGCTACAATAGTATGACACTATGATGAGGTTCCCGGTACCGGGTAAGGCCTCGGATTTAAGCCATGTCATAGCGGCGTAGCACCGCAAAGGAAGCACAAAGCGCTTCATGCCATGTCTCTTTATAATGAACTCACCTATAGTATATGGACAAAGAGATATCAGGCCGTCTCTTGAGGGTAAACTTGTAGACGCCCAAAATTATACATTGAAACTAGGCTGGCACAGGGACTTTAATGTGTAGCCAGAAGCACATGTAACTAGATTATATGAGTGGGAAGAATTTCAGCTATGATGCAGAATTCAAGGCTTAGTCCATTCTTGTATTATAGTCTGTTGTTTGACCCATGCGGGAAGATTCAAGTCGTCAGTGACATCTCTCCTAATGCATAATGGACAGTTACTGTGGGGAACACTTATACCCATATATAGAGATATGTGGGGGATTGTTGGGTTTTGGTCTTAATCAAAGTGAATTTTAGTCCCACATCGGCTAGACCAAAGGAGTTGTATCTCTATATATTAGCTTTGCTAGTTTAGAGATGCACATGTGGTGTGGAGGTGCACTTGGGTGTGCCATGTGGGATTAATTTTCTAATGGAAAAAAGGCTAAATCAATAATTGAAAGCATTCATGCTTTTTGCTCTTGGGAAATTTATTTCCATGGGAGCTAAGCCCCATAGGGGCTTAGCGACTCGGACTCGGACTCAGGCTCATGGGATCATGAGGCATAATGTGATATTTTGTTGGCGCACTTTGTACTTAGCACGTCAGCATCGTCGCTAGGCGCATAGTACACTTTAGTTGCGCTCGTTGCGTGAGCCACTTGCGCGGCAAAGCTGCGTGCCACGTTGCACGACACAGGTTGCGCGGCCTAGGTTGTGCGACCAGGGTGCACGCCAGCGTGTGCGCCAGGTTGCGCACAGGTTGAGCCAGGTTGCGCCAGGCTACGCACAGGTTGAGCCAGGTTGTGCCAGGCTGCGCACAGGTTGCGCCAGGCTGCACACAGGTTACGCCAGTTTACGCACAGGTTGCGCACAGGTTGTGCAAGTTGCACAAGTGGCGCAAGTGGCGCAATATGCGCATTATGCGGGTGGCACAAGGTGTGCAAGGCGCGCAACGCGTGTGGCACAGTGTGGCGCAAGTGGCTCTGTGCACAAGGTGCAAGGCGTGCGGGTTGCCAAAGTGGCACAACTTACATCAGATCGTGCCTGTGCATGATCTGAACGGTTACTGCACGTTCTGAGTGATTATTACCACGTCCCGAGTGTTGTGCTAACCGGGCAGTTACTACTCGGGCCTATATAAGGTCTCATCTCTCTCGCAGGCAGATATACAATACAGAACACATTCAGAGAGTAAAAAAAAATTTACAAGTGTTTCTTAACACAAGTAAATAGAACCTGTTAGAGAGAAGAGAAGCTTTGTACCAGCGTTGTTTTTGCACGGGAGTTCGTGTACGATCCGAGGAGGCAGAAAAGCAGAAGCGTTCCAAAGTTCTCTGACAAACTTGCTGGTTCCTGGAAGCTATTCGTGTGTGGCGAATATAGCTTTGAGCTACGGTGATCATTCACCCCAGCAGGCCATCTTCCATCTTTCGCCTGTCATCTTCTTCGTTGCTGTGATTACGAAATCTTCTTAGATTCTCGTATATCATATGTTGTTGTGGATTACGAAATCTTTTAGATTCTCGTAATATTATAACGAGATCTTCTTAGATCTTCGTTATACTTGCGCAACCTTTCTAGAAGTGTTTTGTTGGAACATTGTTCTTATAATTGTTTCAAATTCACAGTTTTCTATCGAAAAATTGTGCCCTGGCAATAACAAAACACAACTATGATTCGAAGAAGAGTCGATGAAATATGTAACTACTGTCAATTGAGTTGTCAAACTTGTTGCCTGAGGCAATAATCAAGTTAAGGAATTTACTAGAAGATCTGAAAGGTCTATTGCTGGTAGGAAAGTCCTAGTAGCTCAAGATAATTTATTGTACCAATATGACTTGCTTTTTTGATTTTCCATCCATGTTTTGAAATATTTCATATTCTGAGTGCCTTTCATTGTTTTGGTGGATTTTCAAATATTACAATCCATGTGTCAATGCAGAACAACTGGAGCAAAACAAGGAGAAAACAATTGTCATTTGATTTGTATGGAAAGTTTCTAACTAAAATGGTAGGGTCTGACTAGGTTGCTTGGACAATGAGCAACTTTAGCTTGCTTAGTCTGAGACCAACCAAAAAAAGGAAATGATGTCTTGTATTATGTGAATTAATTGGATCTTTTGCTAAACATATACGATATTTATGTTGAAAAGTAACTGGAACATAGTTAAGCAACT
>JANAVB010038815.1:0-32087 GCA_029216955.1 Iris pallida | reverse complement strand
CAAGTATAATAAAATTTATATTCTAGAGTACCCTAAGATATCTAAATACTCTATCCAATGCAATCCAATATGACTGGTTTGGGTTGCTGGTATATCTACTAAGTTCCCAATAGCAAATGCAATATCGGGTCTGGTCATATTGTTATGTACATAAGGGACCCTATCATCTGTGAATATCTATGTTGTTCTATAGGTGATCCTTCATTCATCTTGAGACCAACATTATGTCATAAGAAGTGACAGGTTTTTTGTCAAAATACTCAAACTTTCTTAGCATTTTTTTAATTGAATGTGCTAAGGATAGAGTATATCCCTCTTTGCATTTGGATACTTGCACTCTTAGGATCAAGTTGGCTTCGCCTAGGTCTTTCATATCAAACTGGTTAGATAAATAATTCTTAGTATTATTATCAGTTCCAATAAAGATCCTAAAATAAGGATATCATCAACATATAAGCACAAGATTACACAACTTCTATTTGAATTTTAGAATACAAACATTTGTCATATTCGTTTGGTACGAAACCAAATTCTAAAATGACATTGTCAAATTTGTTCTGCCATTGCTTGGAGCTTGCTTTAGGCCAAGAGATTTTACTAATCTACAAAGCTTCTTTTCTTGACCTTTAGCAATAAAACCTTCAGGTTGCTCTATATTATTTTTTTCCTCTAAATCTCCATTTAGAAATGATGTCTTTACATCCATTTGATGGATTAGCATATCATGAATAGAAGCTAAGGCTAGAAGGGTTCTAATAGAAGTGATTCTAGCTACATGAGAGTAGGTATCAAAATAATCTAATCCTTTTGGGTGAAACCCTTTGTTACTAATCTAGCTTTGTATTTCTCTATGGTACCATCGACTCTAAGTTTTTTTTAAAGATCCACTTGTTGACCCAAACTAGATCGTAGTCAACCTAATCTTGATAATTAACAAATCGATATTCACATGATCCAACTCGACACATAAATCGTCATCAAGCTACAAATCAGACGACTATCACATATCAAGTAAGACAATCATCATCGACGACTGCTCGACGAATACTGCTGGAACTTGTCATAAAAAGTCTATATTTTTACAATTTTATTGAGTCTAGGATAATGTACGTTGAGTCGTACTGAGTACCTCAACCATAGACTAGATAACCAAAAAGCTCCACAAACAAAAAAGTCAAACTGCCAAAGCCCAACAAGCCCATGAGCATTCTGTCTCCAAGGAGGCAGAGTTCGGGCCGAACTCTGCCCCCACATAGAGTTCAGGCCGAACTTTGTCTCCTAATTTCCAGGAGCTAATTTTTAGGGAATGCTCATTGCAAGTTGTCCAACGGCCAAATTTTTTGAATTTTTGGACAGAGTTCTAGCCGAACTCTGTCTCCCAAAACTAGTATATAGGCACCATTTTCTCTCATTTCAAATCATTCAATCTTCTCTTCTCTTCTACTCTTATAGCCTATACATCCTAAAGATCCATACTTCTCATCTACTAGCCATAAAACTTTCCAAGCTTACAAGGTGCTTGGTGCGAGTCAATTAGAAGTTTTGTGCAAGAGTGTTGAAAAAGTCATTTGAAAAATTCCAAGTTTTGCCTCAGCGATCTTTCAAGAAGTTGGCGTGCTCTTTGAGTAAGGCACGTGGTTGTAAAGCTATTTCACAAATAGTGAATTTCAATCCTGAGCTAGAGTTCTCAGGTCTGGACTAGTCCTCCACGAGGAAAACCAGGTTAAAAATTGTTGTGTCTGCGTATGCTTTTTGATCTTCATTTAATTTCCACAATTATACTCTGATTAATTATTTGCTAGTCGGGATTGAATAGAGTTGAATTTTTAATGATCATTATTGTCACAAGTACTCTATTCACCCCCTCTAGAGTTGTCTACACGTACTTCAATTGGTATCAAATCCCTGTTCTCTTGATACAGGATTTATATCCTAGAGTTGATCCATGGAAACCACACAACCCATCTCTACTAAATATGGTGAGGGTCAATCCACAAATAGGCCACCCCTATTTGATGGGACCAACTACAAATATTGGAAGACTAGAATGAGTTTTTATCTTAAGTCTCTAGACTTTGACCTGTGGACTGTAGTCAGTGATGGCTACAAGAAACCTCCCAGAATAACTGTCGAGGGGAGTCTCGTCGAGAAACCCCACGATAAGTATACTGATCATGAGAAGAAACAGGCAAGTCTAGACGCTAGGGCTATTAATGCTCTTTTTTGTGCCATAGACATGACTGAATTCAACAAGGTCTCCACATGCACCACCTCGCAGGAAGTATGGAAGCTTTTGGAGGTGACTCATGAAGGGACCACTCAAGTCAATGAATCAAAGTCAGTCGTCTGACACAGGAATACGAGTCTTTCAAGATGAACCCAAATGAGACGATCACGCACATGTTCACCAGATTCCTCGATATCATCAACCCACTATCTTCTCTTGGAAAAGATTATTCCAACCATGAGAAGATACGCAAAGTGCTACGAGGATTGCCGAAGGTCTGGAACACCAAAGTCACGATGATCATCAAAGGCAATGATCTAACGGCAATGTCACTAGAAACGTTGATGGACAAATTGATGACGTATGAGCTCGATCTAAAAGAATTCGAAGAAGTAGCTCCAAAAAGAAGGAGATTGCATTGAGAGCTCATCGTCGAAGAACTAGCTAAGAAGACACTGATGACGACGACTCCGAAGGTGACGATCAAGCTCTCTTAGTTCAAAACTTCAAAAAGTTTCTATGCTTCAACAAAAAGAAGAGAAAAAAGAGACGATGAGGAAGAATCCACCTGCTTCGGATGCAAAAAGACGGGACATGTCAAGAAAGATTGTCCCTTTGCAAAGAAGGGAAGCAGATATGAGAAGCCGTATAAGAAGCCAACTACAAGGAAGTATGCCAACACTAGCATCTGGCATAAAAGCGAGGCTAGTGATTCAGACGAGAAGAAGACTCTCCACAAACACGGCTAACATCTGTCTAATAGCGAATTCAAAAAAGGTAAAAGATTTTTTTGATAATTTCTTGTTTGATGAACTCAGTGATGCTTTTAGTGATCTACTTGAAGATCAAAAAAAGGTACACATATGTTTGAAAATTTCTGAATTTATTTCACTGATGCATACATGAGAGCCTTAATGAAATCTGAATTGTAGGTACACATATGTTTAACTGAAATATATCCATATTTGTATACGTCACACGAATATGTCGTGTATCTCTATCTCTATAGTTATATATTTTAACTGAAAGTATTTCTATCTCTATGTTTATCCACATTATTACTCTCTCTATTTTAATATGTTACATATAATGTGCCCATACATATGTTTAACTGGGAATTCAATGCACTGTTAACCTGAGATTACCTTACTCCTCATTCACACCCTCTCTCTCTATATTATATATATTATATATATATATATATATATATATATATATATTTATATATATATATATATATATATATATATATATATATATAGGCTTAATTGCACTTTGATACCCTCAACTATTCCCGTTTTTCAACTTACTACCTCAATTCTTTTTTTTTCAGTTGATACCCTGAATTTTATTTGGACAATAATACCCCTGCTTAAAATTCAAACTATCCCCCAAACCTCCCCCTCCATCCCCGCTCCCTCCTTCGGCTCTCCCCACTTCGGCCAAAACCCTCCCCCCCCGCCCCCCCCCCCCCTCTGGCCAGCCGCCTCCGCCCCACCCCTCCTCCGTCCCGCTCGCAGCAACCCCCCCCCTCCTTCCGGTGCCTCCCCTTCAGCCCCCAGCAGCACCCCCCTCCCCCCGCTCTGGCCACCCACGCTCCTCCCACCGCCCTTTTTCCTCCTCCACCGAAGATGGAGGGGGGAAGGGGGCATGGAGGAGAGAAAGAGGGAGTTAGGGGTGTTTGGGATATTTGGATTTTTGGTATTAAGTTGAAAACTAAAATATTTGAGGGTATGGGGTTGTTGAGTAAAAAATTTAGGGTATTAAGTTGAAAAACGGAAATAGTTCAAAGTGCAATTAAGCCATATATATATATATATATATATATATATATATATATATATATATATATATTATATCTATATTTTATATATATATATATATATGCATATGTGTGTGCATGACTATATATCTATGGTTATGAGTGAATCCTTTCTTTAATTTCTGAATTTGTATGACTGAACAGTATCTCAGTTTCACTGAGATTGGAGGGTTTCCTTCACCACAGTACACACACAAGCCTCTTCTTCATTTTCTTATATATGTGTATATATATAAATACACACACATATATATGTATATCCTATTATGAGTATTGGAATATAAAGGTGTATAAATATATGTGATTGTGTCTATAGATATAGTCTAAGGATTATGAATCAGATTAGGATTGACCCCATGAGCCTATATTGGCCTAGTTGGCTATCAAGTCGACCAAGTTGACAAAAGTCAACTTTAAGTCAAACTCGATGCAATTCAACTCAAATAAGTTTAAAATGACTAGATAAGCTGTGTTTGACCTAAAATTTGGTAGATAGACTAGTTGACTTATGGTTGACCATGTTTGACCAGAGTTGACCAGGTTTGACCAGAGTTGACCAAGGGTTGACTTTGACCTAGAATAATTTAGAGTGCATTATAGACTATTCTTATTTCATATTAGACATATTGTGACTTGTGTTGCTCTAAAATAGGACTCAGATACTCCAGCTCAGACTCATATTCTCATCAGACAGCTATGATATCAGGCGAGTACATTCTCTGACCGTTTCATACTTGTTAGGAATTATATTCTTGTCATAGTTTAATTTACTTGATGTTGACACGACATTAACATGGATTAGTACTATATGGATCTTTACATGAGATGTTATCCCCCTCGGGTGCATCGAATACATCGTGTCATGTACTTTTCACGAATTTTATGTATTTTGTGGACTCTTATTATTCATGTATACTCATATGCTCTCATATACTCTCATGATCTCATGAGCTTCATGTATAAACTATCATGTATAATAACATAACATGTCTAGATCCTTGTGTATTGATTGGGGCATGGGGGAGTAGAAATAGTCATGTGAATAATTCCAAAGTAGTGTAATCATGTGCAAACTTTTAGTGTAATCATGTGCAAATCAAGCCATTCACATGTCTATCTTGTACTCTAAATCACATAGTCACTTACAGTTCTCTATTATTATATATAGATAGACTTGTTTGTCAGTTTTCTCTCTTTCTTTCATGCTTATTTCTTACATCGTTTCATGTATCTTACCTATAACATGCTTTATATTTGCTGTCAATATATGAACTGCGTGAGATGTATTGTGCTCGTTTCCGTCCTGATTGGACTGTTGAAATAATAAGGTGATGAAGAGGAGTTCTGTCCTACGTATTATGGCACGGGCTTAGATGACACCGGTGACTTGGACCCTCAGAAGAATCCTACAGTTGCTGAGGCCTTGCCTATTGTCTAGATTAGATTCTAGACTAGCTTCTCACTAGTTATCTTATTTCTTGTACTATCAGTTCTGGATATTGATAGGTGATTGTATATTCAGATATTACACTCATTGTAGCTGATTGGAGACTATCTCTTTTATCTTATATTTCATCTTTTCTCTTCATTCTATCTTAGATGCTATGATTGAGTTGTACTTTTATATTATTCTCCTTTTGGAGCGTATATCATTGAACAGGTTTGGTTATTGCTAGATGTTGTGACCTAGGACAGCGTTCTACCACCGATACTGCGACGTAGGCTGGACGTACCCACTTCTTGTGCCCTTACACTGGGTACGGGTCGTGACATTACGGTAGGCTTGTGGTATCCCAAAACCACTTTCTTTGACTTAATCGGATATTTCGATACTGATTTTGTGGGATGCAAAGTCGACCGTAAGAGTACCAGCGGTACGTGTCATTTGCTAGAAAAGGCGTTAGTCTCATGGTTTAGCAAGAAGCAGAACTCTGTCGCGCTATCCACAACAAAAGTTGAATATATTACAGCTGGTTGTTGTTGTGCACAGATTCTGTGGATGAGACAAACCCTTGAAAACTACAACTTATGTTTCAAGCACATACCTATTTTCTGCGATAATACTAGTGCCATTAATCTGACCAAGAACCCAGTTTGTCACTCACGCACTAAACACATAGAGATTATACATCACTTTTTGTGTGATCATCAACAACAAGGCACGATTAATTTAGAATTCATAGACACTGAACATCAGCTAGCAAACTTCTTTACCAAACTACTGGCCGAAGAGCGCTTCAACTTTTTTTGTCGTGAGTTAGGAATTTTGTATGAAACGGTCATTAAATAAATTGGCCTGCATAAATAACGATTATGACATATATCTTTATGGTGACTTTGCTATGGGTACAAGCCGAAAGGTTCCTTCTGACAACAAGGCATAAAAGTTTAAGCGACATGGTGCACTAGTCTTCGGACTACCGCTAGCTGGGATCCGGCCCCTACAGCTACCCCATGGCAGTTTCATCGTAATGGTCGTCGTCTTAAATCATTATTTATTATATGGTTTAAATACGTTTATGACTTAGTTATTCAAACTTTCAAATTCTATTCATTTTTCATCAAAACTTAGCCATTTTTAAACTTTCCAGGGTTATGTGCCCATGGAGGCACAGAGTTCGGACCGAACTCTGTGTTCTTGGTTACAGAACCTTCTCTGCTTCTCAGCTACTCATTGTTTTGATCCGACAGTCCAGATTTAACCCATCTTGTTGCTCCCAAACTTCTTAAACCCGAGAGCAAACCCTCTCTCCTCACTTTGTTCTTCTTTTACCTTCCTCCAAACATAATTTTCTCAAACCCTAACCCTAGAAACTCCACTTTTAGGGCATTTTTTCTTCCCAAACTCAAAAAGCTTTGGGGGGACCTCTTCCATCTTTTTTCATTTGTGTGAGGTATAGTTTCATATTCTTCTCTATTTCCTTTTCAAATTTTCAAATTCTCCTTGGCTCCAAGACTCTTTGGAAGAGGCAAGAGAAGAAGGAGTAATGTTGCATCATCTTTCAATCCTCCTCCTCCTCTTGCTCCTCCAATCCATCCACTTTTTAATCTACCACCACCTCAAGATTCCAACACATTCAATGAACAAATTTTTGTATCATTGGAGGCTTACAATGAATGGTTTGCTGATTTTCGTTCACGGAGTGTATATGCAGGTCATTCGATTAATTTTACTATATTTTTGGCTTATGATTCATTGTTCCATGATCTTTGTTTAGATGAGTTAGTTATTACCTCATCTATAGTCTATTTGAATGCTATCCAAATGTTCTATTGTAACCTAACCTTTGACGACATACGGATATACTCCCATGTCGCCGGTATCATTATTACTTTTGATGATTTTGAGCTTGCGGAATATCTTGAGATCCCGGAACTCAATTCTTAGGAGAAACTTGTCAATGCTTGACAGTTTCAATTTTTCGATGGATCATCACTTGAAAGCTTCAAAGATGACTTGTGTACTCCCAACACTCATCCCCGCAAGCTACGGGCTAAGTATCTTAACCTGTATTTTTATGAACTTCATCGCATTATTTTCTCCACGATCTTGCCCAAAGCGGGGTCGACCGATGAAGTATCTTATCTTGAGATCTCTGCTCTTTATCATCTCCACTTTCATGTTCTTTTTAACTTTCCATGTACGACGATGGACTGGATGATTCGTGTACGGACGAGACCTCGATCATTGGTCTATGCCCTCTATTTGCCGATAATCTTTTGTGCGTTCCATATTTCCCTTGATGAGTGTCAGTTCCTTTCTGTCCCTGCCTATCTGTCTAAGGCATGACGGCTGCTAGCAGCTGTTGAGTCACCTGCTGAGTCTGAGCACTCCAAGTCTGATGCTCATGCTGATCCTCCTGCTCTTGGCTAACCTGTGCTCGAGCCACCTGCTACCCTTGAGTCCATTCAGACTATGCTGTGATATTATTTTTGCTTGGAGGACGATCGTTGGACTCAGATGGATTATCGTACTACCTTACAGATGACGACCATCAGAAATACCCTGCATGACATCCAGTACTCCCTGGCTACTCATCCTACGGTGTCTTACCCCATGGTATGGGACCCTTCGCGCAAAGGTTACCGTATCGATGACACTTGGGTCGGGAGGTATTTAGATCTGGATGCAGCATTTGTTGATCCTCGTCGCTCTGCCAGCGGCCTATTTGACGATGCTGAACCTTCTCGTGCTCCGTGACGGTCGTGGTCCCCTTTTATGCTGCTGTTGATGCTTAGGATTTCTTTTGTTTATGCACTTTGTCATTTTTATTCAGAGGTTATGTAGTTGAACTCTTTGCTTTGTACGACTTTATGCTTATATGGCTTCTATTTGGATTATTTGCTAGTTATCTCTTACTTTGGATTTGAGCCTTGGTTGGGTGATTGTATATTTTCACCATGGTTATATTTTTATGGGGAAGTCTCTATTTCATTTTTGTAAATGTCAAAGGGGGAGAATATGTGATATTTGCTTAACTATTTTGGATAAATACTTGCTTGTGGTATGTATTGTTTGGACTAGTACTTGTATCAGGACTTCTCTATTTACGGGGAAGCCGAAATGTCCATCTACGGGGGAGTTATATATGTGTACAGGTATGAATGTTGCGACACACAAATACCATAATTTTGTCAATTATCAAAATGAGGGAGATTGTTGACCCAAACTGGATCGCAGTCAACCTAATCGTGATAATTAACAAATCGATATTTGACATGATCCAACTCGACATATAAATCGTCATCAAGCTACAAATCAGACGACTATCACATATCAAGTCAGACAATCATCATCAATGACTGCTCGACGAATACTGCTGGAACTTGTCATCGAAAGTCTGTGTTTTGACAATTTTATTGAGTCTAGGCTAATGTACGTTGAGTCATACCGAGTACCTCAACCATAGACTAGATAACCAAAAAGTACCACAAACAAAAAAGCCAAACTGTCAAAGCCCAACAAGCCCATGAGCATTCTGTCTACAAGGAGGCAGTGTTCGGGCCGAACTCTGCCCCCACACAGAGTTCGGGCCGAACTATGTCTCCTAATTTTCAGGAGCTAATTTTTAGGGATTGCTCATTGCAAGTTGTCCAACGGCCAAATTTTTTGAATTTTTGGACAGAGTTCTGGCCGAACTCTGCCTCCCAGAACTAGTATATATAGGCACATTTTTCTTCCATTTCAAATCATCCAATCTTCTCTTCTCTTCTACTCTTATAGCCTATACATCCTAAAAGAGCCATACTCTTCTCATCTACTAGCCACAAAACTTCCCAAGCTTACAATGTGCTCGGTGCGAGTCAATTAGAAGTTTTATGCAAGAGTGTTGAAGAAGTCACTTAGAAAATTCCAAGTTTCGCCTCAGCGATCTTTCAAGAAGTTGGCGTGCTCTTCTGAGTAAAGGCACGTGGTTGTAAAGCTATTTCATAAATAGTGAATTTCAATCCTGAGCTAGAGTTCTCAGGCCTGGACTAGTCCTCCACGAGAGAAACCAGGTTAAAAATTGTTGTGTCTGCGTATGCTTTATGATCTTCATTTAACTTTTGTAATTATACTCTGATTAGTTATTTGCTAGTTGGGATTGAATAGAGTTGAATTTTTAATTGATCATTATTGTCACAAGTACTCTATTCATCCTCCCAACTTCTAGAGTTGCCTACACGTACTTCACCACTTACAACCTATGGGTTTACTACCTAAAGGTAGATTTGCTAAAAACCAAGTATTATTCTCCGCAATGGAGTTATACTCATTGTTAATAGCTTCTTTCCAGAAAGGAGCATCAGGAGAAGATATTGCTTCTTCATAAGTTGAGAGATCACCCTCTATCAAATAAGTGAAGAAACCTTCCCCTAAATTTCTTTCAATCCTTGTCACGACCCGCACCCTTATGAGGCGCACGAGCACATGGGTACGTCCAGCCTACGCCGCAGTATCGATGGTAGAACGCTGTATATAACGTCTATAATACTTCGACTAACAGTATAAAGGTACCTGTACAGTATATACTCTCCGAATGGAGGTGACATATCAATACAGTCTCAATCACAGAATAAAACTAAGGTAGATAGCTCAGAAAGAGAACATATGATAGATGAAAGAGTAAATAAGTCCAGAGTCCAATACAAGCCCAGATATATACAATATCACAGGGTCTCAAAATATAATGTAGAAGCTACAGTCTGATAAAGCTAGCTGGATCGCAGTCCAGTCAAACCTAGCTAATCTACACTACTCCGGGAGTACAAAATCTAGTGGCTCTACTATAAGGCCACGGTCCTGGACTACTCTATCTAACTCGAGCCCATAATAGGTCGAGCAGTCCGCCTCGAAATTATCTGTAATATATCATAACGATATCCTGTCAGGAAAATGAGCAAGTACAAAAACTAACAGCAGTTCCATGTGAATTGACAAATTCTATAAGAGACAGCATAATGAACTACAAGCCAAAGATATATGAAGACTTGGGAACCGTTCGGAAGCCGAGTTACGACCCTTAAACCAAACAAGGACCGGGGCTGTAACTCTTCTCCCGAGCAGAACTTAGTCTCCAATCAAGGTACAATGTAAAGGCATGTAGAGCATATGAGTAACTGTATATCATGCATGGTGAGAAGTACTGTATGTAGAACAGAATAGGATATATGACAAGATAAAGTAAATATAAAATGTGTCTCGAATATTATAGCATAATGTGATCGGTATGGGTCAAGATCAGGCTTCCAGCCGACCGGCTACAAGTACGTAGACTCGGTCCGGCCGGGATGGTAAGCTATGGAGCAAGTAGTAGCACAGGTCAGGCTATACCCATCGTGAGGTGAGGGTATAACTATGATACAAGTAGTAACTCAAGATGGGCATTGATCACACTATCTATAAAATTCCCCATTCCTCGAATATTATACGGATCCAGACATAGCACGTCATGACGCGGGATTCCCTAAGAGGGGAGCAAGTCCTCTTCAGGAATCGACGTTAATATAAGTACAAGAATCAAGACCAAGCAAGTACCAGTATTCCAAGAAATCCAGGAATGACATCTCATGACAGGAATCCGACAATACTAGTCCGTAAACTATCGTGTCTGAGAATCAAGTAAGACACTACGACTGAATCGGATATAGCAAATATCAAGACAATAAAAACTATCAGTGAATGTACTCGCCTGTTGTCCTGAGCTGTAGGGTATATCAATGCTCAGAGCGGTAATCAGAAACCTAAAGATGAGATAATGTATGTTAATTTAGGTTTAAACAAGTTTAAGAATAATTCACAATAAATGATATGAAATCTAGGTCAAACTAGGTCTCACTGAGTCACACTAAGTCCTGTCAAGTCAATCTAGGTCAAATCAAGTTATATCAAGTCAATCTAAGTCAGACTAAGTCAACTCTAGGTCATACCAGTCATCGTAAGTCAAAACAAGTCGAAGAAAGTCAAACGGGGTCAAGAGTTGGCCTACAGTTGACTTTTGGTCAACTGGTCAACCCTGGTCAACTCTGGTCAACTCTAGGTAAACCCTAGGTCAAATGGTCAAATGTTGACCAACAGTTGACTTTTGGTCAACTGGTCAACTCTGGTTTGGATTTGGTCAAATCTAGACAAAGTGTTGACTCACGGTTGACTTTTGGGTAAAAAGTCAACTCTGGGTCAACCGAGCCAAAATCGGCTCAAATATGATATTTGTAGGGTGTACCCAATAAGTCACCAAAGTTTCAAGTCAATCCGAATACCCGAACTCCGTATCTCGAAATTACCAGATTACCCCTTAACATTTATCCTTAAACCGTTCCAACTTGCCGCCAAGTGGCCTTCCCTTAGGAATTCCACTCCGTGCTTCCTAGGGTAGTAAGGTACTAGCCAATACAACTATTACCTACCAAGTTTCCTAGGGTAAGTGGACATCCAGTCCATCTTACGGCCCGTATCGCCCATTTACCCGTTATCTTGAATATTTCAAGATACGGGATGGTACGGTGCAATACCGACTCCCCAAGCCCACACGCAACCCCGATTCCAACTCTGAGGCCTACCCACAAAGTCTAAATCACATTATCTAAGTCCCCACCAAGTTTCAACGCGTTCCGAATCGCGGAACTCAAATTCACCCCTTCACTAAAACTAACTCAACTATTCATTCACTCATTCAATCTCATTCAACTCTCACTTTTTACACCCTCTTGGGACAATCTTTGGGGGGTTATTTAGTGGCCTAATTAGGGTTACATAGGGCTAAATATATAGAGTATATATATACATATATATTAGGCATATAGTGGGGGTTATGGGAGTCAAAAGAGGGTGGTTTGGAGGGTGCTCGGCTGCTCCTACTGCTGCTAACTGCTGCTACTATTGCAGCTTGCTGCTGCTAGCTACTACTGCTGTTATGGGGGCTGTTTAGGGGGGGAAAACAGCCCCTAGCTGCTGTGGGTGCTCCCCCTTTCCCCTCTACACATACAAATACACACACATATATACACATGACCATATATATATATATATATATATATATATATATATATATATATATATATATATATATATATTTTTTTTTTTGTTTTTATTTATATATATATATATATATATATATATATATATATATATATATATATATATATATATAATATATATATATAGATATACACACACATGTATACACATGACCACATATATATATATATATATATATATATATGTGGTCATGTGTATACATGTGTGTATATATATATATATATATATATATATATATATATATATATATATATATATATATATATATAGATATATATAGATATGATATATATATATATCATGTACACACATATATACACATGACCACATATATATATATATATATATATAATATATATATATATATATATATAAAATATATATATATATATATATATATATATATATATATATATATATATATATATATATAGATATATATATATATATATATATATATATATATATATATATATATATATATACACACACACACTTATATGTATCTAAATATATATGGACACTCACACACACACATGGACACACACTCTCACATGGACACACACATACTTATGGACAATACACACATACATATATATATATATATATAGTATATATATATATATATATATTATATATATATATATATATATATATATTATTATAGATATATATATATATATATAGTATATAGACACACAATACACAAGTAATATATATATAATATATATATATATATATATATAATATATATATATAGATATATATTTATTGTAAACCCCCAAATTTTTGGGTATTTTGTTTTTTCTCGTCTTAAATTGAATTTCTGACTATTTTAGAATGATTTGTAAATTATTGGTTTATTCCTTGTTGTATAATATTAATGATAGATTTTTTTATATACCTAAATGTGTACATAAAATACCTTTTAATAAATATTTACAAAATATTATTTATATAATTATTATTAGGGTTAGAGATTTTTCAATCTTTTATGGTTAGGTACTAAAACATTTACTATATGATATACCGAATATTTCCTTGTATATAATATATGGTTAAACTTTGCTTTCTAAATTATTTTAGTATTTTGAATGCTAGAAGGATTTATAAATAGTAATAATTGATTAGTACTAAAATAATGGTGCATTAAATATTTTTTATATGAATATATTTTAATAAGAATGATTTATTAAATATTTTTATTCATTATATTTATATAAATATATATAGTAGTAGATGGAAAAAAAAAGGTGTTGCTGACGTCATGCTGACGTCAGCACAGTTCAAGTGAACAGTGCGTCCAGCAGCCCGTGCTGTGCGATTCCGAAACAGAGAAGATGAAGAAAAAAAAAGATTTCGTTAACCAATCTTTTAAATCCGAAAAAAAAATTTACATCTTCAATCCAAATCTCCTCCTCTTTAATTTCTTTCCAATTCTCTCTAGGATTATCAAATCTACATTTAACTCGAAACAAATATTATTTTAAATCCTCAATTAAACCATCGTATAGAAACCAAACCCTTGCGGAGAAATTACTCCTCGAAAACTCTTGTGATCGCGTGAAAAGCCATCCCCGAACCTTTCCCAGACCCAGGCGACCGTGGTCATCCCTTCAGTCGTCGCGCACAACCACTGGTCGACGGCGATCGCCGAAAAACGCGCAGGACAGCAGGCGCAATAATAGCCTCCACGCGACCAGGTACCTATATTCAATCCCACTTATCTCCATCATCGCTGAACCAATTTTCGATCCACAAAATCTTACTTCTAGCCGACCTATACCTCTTCCATCCCCTTCAACTAGATTAATTTCTAGTACATTAAATTGTTGTAGAAATCAAATCGAATATCCCAGAAAATCTGTTCAAACTGAACAAAAAATGTTAACCAAAGGCCTAACTTGGAAGGCCAATCATGGACAACCTACTGACAGTTTTTGAAAACAAATTTGTAACAGAGAAAGACAATGTATAGGGGATCAAAACCCATCTGGTAGAAGTATTTTTCAAAGTTTACACAGAAAGTTATCCATGGTTAAAAATCAGGAAAAATTTAGTTCGAAAACTAAGATTTTGGAAAATAATTCCCGATACGGCGTGTGCCCCGACAAACCGGGCGACGTGGTCATGCACTATATGCATCGAAAGGCGCGTATGGATGTTATCGATGTGTGGGAACTGACGGAACTCGATTTCGTTGCGTGTGCGCGACGAAATCAATACGTATCCGTCGAGATACCCCCGTATCGACCTTTTACAAACTTGGCCATAACTTCGTGTACAGTCGTCGTATCGAGACAAAACTTATGCCAACAGGTCCGAATCGAAATTCTGGTCCTGTGTGCCAAGTTTGGATCGATTCTGAGAAGGTCAAATCGAAACCCCTTTTTGGCGGGCCCACGACCCACTCAAACGGGCGATTTTGTACGCGGCTCCTCGGAATCCAAAACTTGACATACCATTGAGTTCCTCTCCTCAAACCGAATCCGTAGACATATAGTTTGACGACTTTAGAGACCATAGATACTGGCACGCATTTCGGTGCAAAACGGGTCCAACGGCGGACATCGTTTTGACCCGAAATTCGATTTTGCCCCTGTTCCAAAATTTAAATTTTTGACAGGCATTTCCTAGACATATCTTTTATACCGAACACGTTCGTGATGTTTATTTCAGCAACCGGGGCTCCTTGTGGATTTTGACTTTCGTGCTGACGATACTGATTGTTGAATTTTGCTGCTTCTCGCACCACCCTCAGGCAAGATATCTTGCCTTATTTACTGTTTATAATTAGATGCATCTTTATTTAATTATTTACTGCATATTTATTATCTATTTTCAGTTGGATCCATTACTTGCTATTTTAGTTCATTTTATTTTTGCTTCAGTTATTTTTCCTTCTTGTCTTTTGTATGCATATGGACCTAGTCTTAGGGAACTACCTTTTGTTAGTGTCCTTGGGAGGGAGAAGACAGTTAAATGTATGGGCTACCCCAAATCCAACAACTGTAGTAACTGCGTACTACGGTAGTCGAGTCGCGAGGGTCACTAGCCTCGAGCTATGTGGACTGATGGGTCACGTGGGCCGCTAGCCTTGAGTAATGCCGACTGATAGTATTGGTACTTGAAGTGTGCGTGTTGTGAGTTATTACTTGTCCTAGGGGAGTCAGCCTTCACCTGCCCATACATCGATATGTCTTCTAAATTGCCTACTACAAAGGTTAGGAGATCTTAGCAAACTTCATGTTCCAATCATGACATGGAAAAATGTCACATCGCGGAATAGTAAGTTACCCCTTGTTCTTGTTTGGTTGTAGGGGTAGCCTACTGGTTCGATGATGGGATATTGAGCCGTGTTATGGGTTGGACACTTTTACTTTATCTTTATTTTATGGTGCATTTATATTCAGTTCATATGGCATGTTCTTCCTGTATCTTGTTACGTCCCTCTGAGGACCTGGTGATCTCTCCAGGTATAGACGCTTTTTCGCAGGAGTATGGCTCGGCACTGGATTCTTCGTACCTTGATGACGAGGCGTCTCCCGCTGATATCTAGATTCATGTTGTTCTTTGAGACTCTTAGTGGACATCTACCTTATTTGAGATTATTTTTATAGCTGTTTGGTGTAGGCATGTCCACCCGGCTATCTTTTAGACTCACTCATTTATTCTATTTAGACTTCTTATATCTTTTATATCTGCTGTGGATGAGATATTGTTTATTGGTTTTTCTGGCCTGCGATTATATTATTACAGCTTATGTATATATACGAGAATTCCATGTATTAGAGTATTCATCGTATATATGCAGCTGGCATGTTTACGTACTTGGTCCTAAGTATTTGTGACTGGGGCGTTATATGTTTTTGTGGTGGCCCATACAGGTCAGAAAATATTGTTGGGTTACATGACTGTGCCTAACAAGCCTGCATATAGGAATAGGAATAGTATCTCATCCATAATCATTGCCTCCTTTGACCTCCAAACTTTTCCAACTCTCTCTGATTACCTGTACTGCCTAATATCTAACCCTTCAAAATATCAGTCTAATCCATGCTTGGTAGAGGTTAGGACGACGACTCGTACTAGGTAGACATGTTCCATCGTTACTAGCTTAACTCTTATAAGTTGGGTAGAATGCCACACGATCTAACCCTTCCTTGACCGTAACCATGGCCTCAGACAAGAAGACAGTAGGACGTCTATATGGGCACGAAACCCGAACAAAACTTCGATTCTTAAAAGACTGAATTTTTTATTCTTTTATAATTATCTCGCGTACTTATGTTTTACTATCTTGTCCAATGCTGCTATTATAGCCTAGATTTGCAAGCCTATTCATTTTTCGAGCTTGTTCATAACATATATGTTATTGGAGGTACCCCACTAACATATTGTTTATCAGAACCGGTGTATGAGGGTCTGATCAACCTAGTGCACTTGGTTCGCTCTTCATAAAATTACTCATTGAGATATAGTTAACTTGTTTCTCCAAATCTCATCCGTAACTGCGTTGACAACTCTCCTTCAACTGCTTGACCTGTAACTTGTTTGCATCTATTCTAACGTTATCCTATTTTTCGTGCCAGTAAGGACGATTCTTCGAAGCGGACACGTTCCTACCTCGACGATCACACTTGGTGATGCAGCCACGCAGGAGAGAGAGGTCCTACCAATAACCCCGGTGACCCCATATCAGCCAGGACAGTCGCAGACCACCATGGCCCCATCGATGGTACAACAGGGAACCCAAGTGCCACCAGTCATCCAGACTGGGCAGACTACCGAGGCACCAACCGAAGAGAATGTACCACCACCTCCACCAACCACTCGGCAGTATCCACCTCAGTGCGGGCTACAGGTGCCTCCACCACCAGAGGATGGAAACCCTACTATACAGTTCATGTATGCCATGATACATACTCAGTAGCAACAAGCTGAACTGATGAGACAAAGCATGACGGAAGCACTAACTAGGTCCCCACCTCCACCTCTGATACTGGTACCAGCACCAGCTCTACATCCATATGAGGGTTCTATCAATGACTTCATGGATATGAACCCCAAGCCCTTCAGAGGTACCGAGGAACCACTAGAGGTCACCGCGTGGCTTATCAGCACAGAAAAGCTACTTAGGGCATCCCAGTTACCATCAAAGGATTGGATGACAGTAGTCGACTTGCTCTTGGAAGATAATGCCCATCATTGGTGGGAAGCCGAAGAAAGACGCCTGGGAGCCAATCAGACTTAGGAAGAGTTCTACAAACTCTTCAATGAGAGGTTCTTTCCTATCCATGTACATGATGCCCTCTATGATCAGTTCCTATACCTCAAGCAAGAGAACATGACCGTAGATGAGTACGATACAGAATTCAGTCGACTGAGCAGATTCGGGGAGACATTGATTCCTACTGAGCAGGAAAGGGCCAAGAGATTTCACCAAGGATTGACACCAGAGCTCAAGAAGCATACTACAGTACAGTCTAGAGTTTCTCACGCTGCAGTGTTAGAAGAAGCCAGAAGCCAGGAACTCCTTGACAAAGAAATACAACTGGCTCAGAGACGCCATATTCCAGCAACTGGGCCAAGTAACCTTATCCATGGTGGACCAATAAGGAGTTCTATGACACAATAACCAACAAGAGCATCACCTTATCCAATTGATGAGCTTCTTACATGCCGCTTCTGTCATAGAAAAGGTCATGTCATGAAGGATTGTCGTCGCAGATTAGGACAATGCATGATTTGTGGCTCCAATCATCACAAGGCCCGAGACTGTACAGAACAAATAAAGGCAGCACAACATCGGATGCAAGGACCCGTAGCACCAAGACCAATAGTAGAGCCCAGTCAACTATCACATGGAGGTTATTCTAGAGGATCACACTTAGCAGACCAATCTATACAAGTTAGGCAGAATGGGCAAAGGCATGGGCAAGCATTTAGTATGACCGTGATAGGCACCCATCCGGAGGTTGGAGAATTGGCAGGTATTATTTCGGTTGTAATATTTATTTGTTTTAGGCATGGCTTAGCGTTCGAACAATACATCCTTTGGCGTGGTCAACATGCATATCATAATAGTTGTCTTAGTATGAATTACTAGTTATCAGCAACACTGCATATGCACTACTTTCGACACCATTAGAAATCTATTGACCGTAGTCTAGCAGACTTACTACGAATAGTGATTTAAGAGTTAGTAGCTACAGATATTACATAATGTACCTTAAAATTTATTACCCCATCAGTGTTTTTCTTGTGCTATAGGAGGGTGAATCATTCAATTCCCCTAGTGCATGTGTCATCAGGGCATCCCTCGCCAACTAGGAAGCACAAGGATGACATACGTAGTCATTCTCCCTTGTTCGATGTTCAAGGTACGATCTTCAACTTGATACATTTTCTCAAATCAAGCAAGTAACTCAGTGGTTCACAACGTCCACTTCTATTCGTAACACTATAGATACTCCTACCGTGACTCTGAAAGTTGAAGCACAACAATAGTCTTTTCCTTCCAAAAAGTTCCATATACGAGACCTAGACGATCCCACCTTCATCTAGGCATATCATGTCCCACTCAAACACGTCCCCTTGTACCCTATTTTTATGATGCAACTTTCAGATTATGATGGTCATTTATAACCCTTACCACTATATCGATGAACTTCCCGACCTCAATTAGAGGCCCAACCTCGACTCAAATATTTCAACATAATATATGGTTATGATCCACTCAAAGCCCACTACGCGCATGCCACTAACATGCTACGCAATCGAGGCCCCATGTGCTACTTATACACAAAAGTCGCAAAAGACATATTTTTGGGCTTAAGGAACCTAGTAACCATCCGACTGACAATTAGCTCAACCACTCGAGTTGAAACTATTCTAGGCAAACCTCATTTAATAGGAATGGTTTAGACTAATTTTTAGGGATCTTGCCCAGCCCATATAGTTTAAAACCCAAGACGTGAATTAATCAAGATTTGTTCCAATAGGACTTATAAATCGTTGGTTTATAACGTCTATTTCCATCCGTATCAATTTAACACATCTGCGTGACCTTGATATTTGAAGCACAACACTAACCATTTTCTTCCAACAAATTCTACCCTCATGAACTAGACAAGCCACTCTACACCTATGACATACCTGTCCCAAGCAAACACTCCATCCTATGCTCCATTTCAATTACACTACGTGTATAACACAATTTCTTTGTAGCGAACCATGTATGTCCATTTTTGTCCCAATTGATTTTTACCATGCGATTTTGTCACAATCCCTCAAACGACTGGATACCCATGAACCATGCCAGACTAAGAATGTCCTACCTTATAGAATATGTTGTCAGATGGATTCCTTCTATAACTACCCCATCCATATTTTCAAAAACTAAGTTATGAATTGATATTTGATATAATTACTCTTCCTTCATATTCAGCCTCATTATATTTTGATGTTAAGTTCATTTTTAATTTCGGGGACGAAATTCTTATAAGTTGGGTAGGATGTAAACCCCCAAATTTTTGGGTATTTTGTTTTTCTCGTCTTAAATTGAATTTTTGACTATTTTAGAATGATTTGTAAATTATTGGTTTATTCCTTGTTGTATAATATTAATGATAGATTTTTTTATATACCTAAATGTGTACATAAAATACCTTTTAATAAATATTTACAAAATATTATTTATATAATTATTATTAGGGTTAGAGATTTTTCAATCTTTTATGGTTAGGTACTAAAACATTTACTATATGATATACCGAATATTTCCTTGTATATAATATATGGTTAAACTTTGCTTTCTAAATTATTTTAGTATTTTGAATGCTAGAAGGATTTATAAATAGTAATAATTGATTAGTACTAAAATAATGGTGCATTAAATTTTTTTTTATATGAATATATTTAATAAGAATGATTTATTAAATATTTTTATTCATTATATTTATATAAATATACATAGTAGTAGATGGAAAAAAGGTGCTGCTGACGTCATGCTGACGTTAGCACTGTTCAAGTGAACAGTGCGTCCAGCAGCCCGTGCTATGCGGTTCCGAAACAGAGAAGATGAAGAAAAAAAAAACAAGAAGATTTCGTTAACCAATCTTTTAAATCCGAAATTTTTTTTACATCTTCAATCCAAATCTTCTCCTCTTTAATTCCTTTCCAATTCTCTCTAGGATTAGCAAATCTACATTTAAATCGAAACAAATATTATTTTAAATCCTCAATTAAACCATCGTATAGAAACCAAACCCTTGCGGAGAAATTACTCCTCGAAAACTCTTGTGATCGCGTGAAAAGCCATCCCCGAACCTTTCCCAGACCCAGGCGACCGTGGTCATCCCTTCAGTCGTCGCGCAAAACCACTGGTCAACGGCGATCGTCGGAAAATGAGCAGGACAGCAAGCACAATAATAGCCTCCACGCGACCAGGTACCTATATTCAATCCCACTTATCTCCATCATCGCTGAACCAATTTTCGATCCACGAAATCTTACTTCTAGCCGACCTATACCTCTTCCATCCCCTTCAACTAGTTAATTTCTAGTACATTAAATTGTTGTAGAAATCGAATCGAATATCCCAGAAAATCTGTTCAAACTGAACAGAAAATGTTAACCAAAGGCCTAACTTGGAAGGCCAATCATGGACAACCTACTGACAGTTTTTGAAAACAAATTTGTAACAGAGAAAGACAATGTATAGGGGATCAAAACCCATCTGGTAGAAGTATTTTTCATAGTTTACACAGAAAGTTATCCATGGTTAAAAATCAGGAAAAATTTAGTTCGAAAAAATAAGATTTTGGAAAATAATTCCCGATACGGCGTGCGCCCCGACAAAACCGGGCGACGTGGTCATGCACTATATGCATCGAAAGGCGCGTATGGATGTTATCGACGTGTGGGAACTGACGGAACTCGATTTCGTTGCGTGTGCACGACGAAATCAATGCGTATCCGTCGAGATACCCCCGTATCGACCTTTTGCAAACTTGGCCATAACTTCGTGTACAGTCGTCGTATCGAGACAAAACTTGTGCCAACAGGTCCGAATCAAAATTCTGGTCCTGTGTGCCAAGTTTGGATCGATTCTGAGAAGGTCGAATCGGAACCCCTTTTTGGCGGGCCCACGACCCACTCAAACGGGCGATTTTGTACGCGGCTCCTCGGAATCCAAAACTGGACATACCATTGAGTTTCTCTCCTCAAACCAAATCCGTAGACATATAGTTTGACGACTTTAGAGACCATAGATACTGGCACGCATTTTGGTGCAAAACGGGTCCAACGGCGGACATCATTTTGACCCAAAATTTTGATTTTGCCCCTGTTCCAGAATTTAACTTTTGGGCAGGCGTTTCCTAGACATATCTTTTATACCGAACATGTTCGTGATGTTTGTTTTAGCATCCGGGGCTCCTTGTGGATTTTGACTTTCGTGCTAACGATACTGATTGTTGGATTTTGCTGCTTCTCGCACCACCCTCAGGCAAGATACCTTGCCTTATTTATTGTTTATAATTAGATGCATCTTTATTTAATTATTTACTGCATATTTATTATCTGTTTTCAGTTGGATCCATTACTTGCTATTTTTAGTTCATTTTATTTTTGCTTCAGTTATTTTTACTTCTTGTCTTTGGACCTAGTCTTAGTGAACTAACTTTTGTTAGTGTCCTTGGGAGGGAGAAGACAGTTAAATGTATGGGCTACCCCAAATCCAACAACTGTAGTAACTGCCTACTACGGTAGTCGAGTCGCGAGGGTCACTAGCCTCGAGCTATGTGGATTGATGGGTCACGTGGGCCGCTAGCCTTGAGTTATGCCGGCTGATAGTATTGGTACTTCACGTGTGCGTGTTGTGAGTTGTTACTTGTCCTGGGGAAGTCAGCCTTCACCTGCCCATACATCGATATGTCTTCTAAATTGCCTACTAGAAAGGTTAGGAGACCTTAGCAAATTTTATGTTCCAATCATGACATGGAAAAATGTCACATCGCAGAATAGTAAGTTACCCCTTGTCCTTGTTTGGTTGTAGGGGTAGCCTACTGGTTCGATGATGGGATATTGAGCCGTGTTATGGGTTGGACACTTTTACTTTATCTTTATTTTATGGTGCATTTATATTCAGTTCATATGGCATGTTCTTCCTGTATCTTGTTACGTCCCTCTGAGGACCTGGTGATCTCTCCTGGTATAGATGCTTTCCCGCAGGAGTATGGCTCGGCACTGGATTCTTCGTACCTTGATGACGAGGCGTCTCCCGCTGATATCTAGATTCATGTTGTTCTTTGAGACTCTTAGCGGACATCAACCTTATTTGAGATTATTTTTATAGTTGTTTGGTGTGGGCATGTCCACCCGGCTATCTTTTAGACTCACTCATTTATTCTATTTAGACTTCTTATATCTTTGTATCTGCTGTGGATGAGATATTGTTTATTGGTTTTTCTGGCCTGCGATTATATTATTACAGCTTATGTATATATACGAGAATTCCATGTATTAGAGTATTCATCGTATATATGCAGCTGGCATGTTTACGTACTTGGTCCTAAGTATTTTGGGACTGGAGCGTTATATATATATATATATATATATATATATATATATATATATATATATATATATATAAATATATATATATATATATATATATATATATATATATATATACCACTCTAAAAGGATAAAACCATAAATAATCCTTAAACTAGATTTTAGGGGAACCTAACAAATCTAGGGTCAACTTGTAGAGAATGGTCCCCTCTCTAATTTATGTGAAAGAATAAATGAAATGGAGAATTAAATGAGAGTTTAAATGACATACCTAAATTGTAGGTTTGGAAGAAGAAGAAGGAGTTGGAAGAAATGAATGAAGAGAGAGGGAAACTTAGTGAGGAAGTAAAAGAGGTGGAGGGGGGGGTTGCTTTATGTGGCCGGCCATGGTGTAATGGGTAGGGGCACTTGTAATTACAAGTTTGCCCCTCCCTAAGCCTATATGCCAAAATAATCCAAAATAGGTTTTGGAAATTGCTAAAATTAATTAAAAATCATAATTAACTTAATTACTCATGGGGGAACTAGTCCAAACTCCTAAACCTAGAAGTTTAGTGGGGTGGGTCATGGTTAAATAACATGCTAATTACGACTCAAGTCGAAATTCCTCGGGATCCCGAATTAACTCGGAATGCGATGAAATTCGAATCCGACTCCTATAATAATTAAATAATAATAATCATAAAATAAAATTTCTAAAAATATTATAAAATGGAAAATTACCATTTTACCCCTAACTTGGAAAAGTGAGGGTGACAAGTCTATCCACCTTAAAAAAAATTCGTCCTCGAAATTGAAGACAACAAACACAGGAAATCACAAACAGAAAGGAAAAAGAAATAGATTTATACCTCAGGACGCAAAAAGATAAGGGAAACGCTCTCGCATGTCGTCCTCTCTCTCCCAGGTAGACTCACCTGGAGAGTGATGTCTCCATACAACCCGAACCAAGGGTATGACCTGGTTCCGGAGCACCTTCTCCCTGCGATCCAGAATCTCCATCGGTTGTTCTGGATAGCTGAGAGTAGGTCCCACCTGTATCGCTGAATGGTCCAATACATGGCTAGGATCTGCCACGTACCGCCTCAGCTGAGATACATGAAACACGTTGTGCACTCCCTCGAGCCTAGTAGGCAAGTCTAGTCGGTAGGCTACTGCACCGATCCTCTCTAAGATGGTGAAAGGTCCGATGTAGCGCAGACTGAGCTTCCCACCACCGCCAAAACGAATAGTGCCACGTGTCGGGGATATCCTCAGAAATACCATGTCACCAACCTAGACACAAGACAAAAACTCAACACACAACTAACAAACAATCACAACAAACACGACAAGAACTGAAACTAACCTCGAACTCTAACGGTCCTCCGGTGACTATCGGCCCAATGCCGCTGCCTATCCTGTGCCACCCGAAGTCTGTCTCTAATCATCTTGACCTTCTCGGTCGCATCCACAACCATCTCCGGCCCAAGAAGCGCCCGTTCACCGACATCGTCCCAAGACAAAGGAGTACGGCATCTTCGTCCATATAGAGCCTCAAATGGTGACATCTCTATACTGGCCTGGTAGCTGTTGTTGTAAGCAAACTCTACCAGGTGAAGATGGTCCTCCCAAGAACCCCCGAGATCTAGCACACATGTGCGAAGCATATCCTCCAAAGTCTGGATGGTCCTCTCCGACTGCCCGTCTGTCTGTGGATGATAAGCAGTACTAAACTTGAGCGAGGTGCCCAAACTAGCCTGCAAACTCCTCCAGAAGTGGGAAGTGAATCGGCTATCCCGATCTGAAACTATGCTCACCGGAACTCCGTGCAATCTCACGATCTGACGAACATACAGCTCAGCCAGACTCTCCGTAGACAAACCCACTTTGAAAGGCAAAAAGTGGGCCGATTTGGTCAATCTATCAACTATGACCCAAACTGCGTCCTTCCCTTCTGGCGATCGTGGAAGTCCAGATACAAAGTCCATGGTGATGTGCTCCCACTTCCACTCGGGAATGGGTAGCAGCTGTAGCAATCCACCTGGTCTCTATCTCTCGGCCTTCATCTGCTGACATACAAGGCAACGAGATACAAACTGAGCTACCTCGCGCTTCATGCCATACCACCATACGTGCTCTCTCAGTTTCCTATACATCTTGTTGGCTCCAGGATGCATAAAATACTGAGAGCGATGTGCCTCCTAAAGAACCTCCTCCCGAAGCTCTCCACGCGGAACGCACAGCCTAGTACCGTGCCGTAACGACCCGTCTTCGGCTACAGAAAAATAGTCAAGCAAGCCCGTCCTTACCTGCTCCCTGATGCTCCTCAGGACAACATCATCATACTGCTGACCTGACTCTATCCATCAGCTCAGACTGAATCTGCAAACCCCACATCTGGATCTCCACGCCCGGAATGATGACCTCGATACCCAAACTATCCAGGTCGGCCAACAAATGACGATCTGTCGTCAAGAACATAGCAACTGGATACCTACTCAAGGCATCTGTAACTACGTTGGCCTTCCCAGGATGGTACTGCAAGGATATATCGAAGTCCTTCATCAGCTCTAACCACCGCCTCTATCGCATGTTCAACTCCTTCTAAGTGAACATGTACTTCAAGCTCTTGTGATCTGTGAAGATCTCAACTCGCTCTCCGTACAGGTAATGCTTTCATAACTTCAAAGCAAATATAACCGCGGCCAACTCCAGATCATGAGTAGAATAGTTCTTCTCATGAGGACGTAACTGCCTGGATGCATAGGCAATCACCTTCCCGTGCTGCTGAAGAACACACCCTAAACCCTTCCCGGAAGCATCGCTGAAGATCGAGAACCCACCTGACCCAGATGGCAAAGTCAGGATCGGAGCTGAAGTTAACCTCCTCTTCAGCTCATCGAATGCATCCTGACACTCAACAGTCTAGACGAACTCCACGTCCTTCCTGGTGAGTCTAGTCATCGGCTCTGCAATCCGCGAGAAATCCTGGACGAACTTTCGGTAATAGCCAGCCAAACCCAGAAAGCTCCGAACCTCTGCAACTGAACTGGGCATAGACCAAGACTCCACTGCCGAAATCTTCCTCTGGTCCACTGAAATCCTATGCTCGGTCACAACATGACCCAAGAACTCCACCTGGTCTAAGAAGAACTCACACTTCGAAAGCTTTCCGTAGAGTTGCTACCTCCTCAGAGTCTCTAACACAACTCTCAAGTGCTCCTCATGCTCCTCCTGCATCTTCGAATAGATCAAGATATCATCTATGAAGACCACCATGAACTTGTCAAGGTACTAATGGAATACCTTGTTCATCAAGTTCATAAACACCGCGGGAGCATTGGTCAACCCAAATGGCATCACTGTAAACTCGTACTGGCCGTACCGAGTCCGAAATGCCGTCTTGGGAATGTCATTCTGCCTTACCTTCAGCTGGTGATACCCAAACCTCAAATCTATCTTCGAAAAGACCTTTGCCCCACTCAGCTGATCGAACAAGTCGTCGATCCTCGGTAAAGGGTACCTATTCTTGATAGTGAGGTTGTTGAGCGCCCGGTAATCAATGCACATACAGGACGTACCGTCCTTCTTCGGCACAAAAAGGACTGGCGCTCCCCAGGATGAAAAACTGGATCTGATGGACCCCTTGTCCTGCAGCTTGTCGACTTGCTTCTTCAGCACTATCAACTCGCTGTTGTTCACCCTATAGACATGCTGTGATATGGGCTCGGCACCCGGCACCAAGTCTATAGAGAACTCAATGTCCCTGTCTGACGGCATCCCCGGCAACTCCTCGGGAAAGACATCCGAGAACTCAGCAATCAACGGATGTGGCAAATCCTGCCCCGCCAACAAAGCTCCACAGAATCCAGCCTCCGGCTCCGCTGCTCCTCGAGCAAACTCGATCTCTGGCTCTCCCGGCGTCCTAAAAAGAACTATGCCTCCTCTGTAATCAATGCTAGCATGGTGCATGCTCAACCAATCCATACCGAGTACCATATCATACCTCGGTAGGGACATTACGAGCAGACACGCACTCAAGTCCCGGCCTCTCAGAACTCTCCGCCCCTTGCAAATATTATTAACCAAGATAATACCTTCCCCGGTCATAATCTTGCAAGTCCTACCCATATATTCAGTAATAATATTGTGTCTCAGAGCAAAAGAAACAGACACAAAACTATGGGTCGCCCCAGAATCAAACAAGGCGAAAGCAGGAAAAGAATCTAGGAGAACATGACCTGCTACAATATCTCCCACGGGCTCTACCTCCTCTTCTGCTGCCAAAGCGAACACCCTGCCCGCGGGTGCTCCCCTCTGGTGCTGAACAAAACGCTGCGGCTGGGTCTGAAGTGGAGGACCCATCTGCTGAACCGCTGGTCCTCTAGCCGGCTGCACCCTGGCCTGGCCTCCCTTGGCTGCCCGAGCAGGGCAGCCCTTCAGCTGGTGGTCGGTCCCTCCGTAGAATAAGCAAGCGCCTAACCTCCTCCGGCATACGTCTCTGCTGTGCCCCGTCTTTCTGCACAAAGCACACTGCTGGGTCTGCCTCTGGCCCTGACCCTGATGCTGCTGGGCACGCGCCGGTGCCTGCTGAATCTGCAACAGAGGCTGCTACTGAAACGGCCTCTGCTGCTGCTGAATGTGGGGGCGCTTGGTCGGTCCCGTACTGGAACTCGCCCCCATAGTATCTCCGCTCCTCTTCGGCTTGAGGCCGAAGTCCTCCTCTGTAATCTGTGCGTCCATCAATATCTGATCGAATGTTGCATCACGGCGACCCGAGGTGCGGGTGCGCACTGCATGAATAAGTCCCCTGCGGAACTTACGAGCCTTCTGCTTCTCATCCTGGATCATATCGGGAGCAAACCTGCTAAGGCGGAAAAACTCAGCTGCATACTCGTCCACCGACGAGTTCCAATTCACTAGACCCACGAAATGGCCCTCCAATACTGTAAGAGCCACGTCCGGAAAGAACTTCTCCTTGAAGAGCCTCCGGAAGTTCTCCTATGTCAGCCCTCTCACCGACGTACGAGGATCCGTGCGGTACCATGTCAGCGCAATGTCGAAGAATCGGCTGGCTGCGGCCGAAACCCAAAGTGCTTTAGGAAGCTCTGCCAGCTCCATGCTCCGCTGCACATCCTCTAGCCAGTCGTCTGCATAAAGGATGCCCTCCGTGCCCATGAAGTCCCTGGAGCTCATCTTCCTAAAGTCTAATACTGTCCCTGGCCTGGACTGCTGCTAATACGGCTGCTGGCCAGTAGGGCCCTACACCGTACCCGGTGCCACTCTCTCTACTGCTGCCAGTGCAAGCTGATGCGAGTTCTCCATACTCTGCCTCAGCATCTCGATCTGACGGTGTGACACCTCCGACTGGCGCTGCGACACCTCTGCCTGGGCCCATTGTGTCTCCATCATCTACTGAAGGAGAAGAAACATGTCATGTGTATCCGTCGGTATCGGTGGTGGTGGCGGCAGTATCTCTGGAACAACGGCCGAAACCCTCTGGGGTGGAGGTGGTAGACCTTCCTGTGCAACTGCCAGGGCCTCTGGGATAGTGGAATCACTGGAGGCAGTCTCATGAACCTCCTCCTCAGCCTGATCAGATCTCTCGGGCAGGCTACTCGATCCAGTGGCCTGCGAGTGCGTCTTCGTCATCCTGGAGACGAAGTGAAACAAAGAGATCAATATGGCACATGAGTAGATTTATTAAAGAAGGACAGTTAATTTAATACAAGGTGAATAATCATGATAATCAAAAGATCGAAAATTCCTAGATGTGATTGAGAAACTACTATCATATCCTAGGTCCTACGTCCTAATTGCAGGCTCGTAATTTGTACTCTAAGTCGAGCACCATTACGAGATCGCACTAATTGCGACACTGACCTGCATGGGCCACCACAAAAACGTGTCACAACCCGTACCCTTATGAGGGGCACGAGCACGTGGGTACGTCCAGCCTATGCTGCAGTATCGGCGGTAGAACGCTGTATATAACGTCTGTAAATACTACTACTAACAGTATAAAGGTACCTGTACAGTATATACTCTCCGAATGGAGGTGACATATCAATATAGTCTCAATCACAGAATAAAACTAAGGTAGATAGCTCAGAAAGAGAACATATGATAGATGAAAGAGTAAATAAATCCAGAGTCCAATACATGCCCAGATATATACAACATCACAGGGTCTCAAAATATAATGTAGAAGCTATAGTCTGATAAAGCTAGCTGGATCGCAGTCCAGTCAAACCTAGCTAATCTACACTACTCCGGGAGTACAAAATCTAGTGGCTCTACTATAAGGCCACGGTCCTGGACTACTCCATCTAACTCGAGCCCATAATAGGTCGAGCCGTCCGCCTCGAAATCATCTGTAATATATCATAACGGTATCCTGTCAGGAAAATAAGCAAGTACAAACACTAACAGCAGTTCCATGTGAATTGACAAATTCTAAAGAGACAGCATAATGAACTACAAGACAAGATATATGAAGACTTGGGAACCGTTCGAAAGCCGAGTTACGACCCTTAAACCAAACAAGGACCGGGGCTGTAACTCTTCTCCCGAGCAGAACTTAGTCTCCAATCAAGGTACAATGTAAAGGCATGTAGAGCATGTGAGTAACTGTATATCATACATGGTGAGAAGTACTGTATGTAGAACAGAACAGGATATATGATAAGATAAAGTAAATATAAAATGTGCCTCAAATATTATAGCATAATGTGATCGGTATGGATCAAGATCAGGCTTCCAGCCGACCGGCTACAAGTACGTGGACTCGGCCCGGCCGGGATGGTAAGCTATGGAACAAGTAGTAGCACAGGTCAGGCTATATCCATCGTGAGGTAAGGGTATAACTATGATACAAGTAGTAACTCAAGGTGAACATTGATCACACTATCTATAAAATTCCCCATTCCCCGAATAGTATACGGATCCGGACATAGCACGTCATGACGCGGGATTCCCTAAGAGGGGAGCAAGTCCTCTTCAGGAATCGGCGTCAATACAAGTACAAGAATCAAGACCAAGCAAGTACCAGTATTCCAAGAAATCCAGAAATGACATCTCATGACAGGAATCCGACAATACTAGTCCGTGAACTATCGTGTCTGAGAATCAAGTAAGACACTACGACTGAATCGGATATAGCAAATATCAAGACAATGAAAACTATCAGTAAATGTACTCGCCTGCTGTCCTGAGCTGTAGGATATATCAAGGCTCAGAGCGGTAATCAGAAACCTAAAGATAAGATACTGTATGTTAATTTAGGTTTAAACAAGTTTAAGAATGATTCACAATAAATGATATGAAATCTAGGTCAAACTAGGTCTCACTGAGTTACACTAAGTCATGTCAAGTTAATCTAGGTCAAATCAAGTTATATCAAGTCAATCTAAGTCAGACTAAGTCAACTCTAGGTCATACCAGTCATCGCAAGTCAAAACAAGTCGAAGAAAGTCAAACGGGATCAAGTTAGCCTACAGTTGACTTTTGGTCAAATGGTCAACTCTGGTGAACTCTGGTCAACTCTAGGTCAACCCTAGGTCAAATTGGTCAAATGTTGACCAACAGTTGACTTTTGGTCAACTGGTCAACTCTGTTTTATTTGGTCAATCTAGACAAAGTGTTGACTCACGGTTGACTTTTGAGTAAAAAGTCAACTCTGGGTCAACCGAGCCAAAATCGGCTCAATATGACATTTGTAGGGTGTACCCAACAAGTCACCAAAGTTTCAAGTCAATCCGAATACCCGAACTCCGTATCTCGAAATTACTCGATTACCCCTTAACATTTACCCTTAAACCGTTCTAAACTTGCCGCCAAGTGGCCTTCCTCAGGAATTCCACTCCGTGCTAGGGTAGTAGGGTACTAGCCTATACAACCATTACCTACCAAGTTTCCTAGGGTAAGTGGACATCCACTCCATCTTACGGCCCGTATCGCCCGTTTACCCGTTATCTTGAATATTTCAAGATACGGGATGGTACGGTGCGATACCAACTCCCCAAGTCCACACGCAACCCTGATTCCAACTCTGAGGCCTATCCACAAAGTCTAAATCACATTATCTAAGTTCCCTCCAAGTTTCAACGCGTTCCGAATCGCAGAACTCAAATTCACCCCTTCACTCAAACTAACTCAACTATTCATTCACTCATTCAATCTCATTCAACTCTCACTTTTCACACCCTCTTGGGACAATCTTTGGGGGGTTATTTAGTGGGATAATTAGGGTTATATAGGGCTAAATATATAGAGTATATATATACATATATATTAGGCATATATTGGGGGTTATGGGGGTCAAAAGATGGTGGTTTGGGGGGTGCTCTGCTGCTCCTACTGCTGCTAACTGCTGCTGCTATTGCAGCTTGCTGCTGCTGCTACTACTGCTATTATGGGGGCTGTTTAGGGGGGAAAAACAGCCCCTAGCTGCTGTGGGTGCTCCCCCTTTCCCCTCTACACATACAATACACACACATATATACACATGACCACACACACACACACACACACACACACACACACACACCACACACATATATATATAATATATATATATAATATATATATATATATATATATATATATATATATAATATTATATAATATATATATCACATATCTATATATATATAATGTTATATATATATATATAGACACACACACTTATATGTATCTATATATATATGGACACTCATACACACATGGACACACACCATCACATGGACCACACACTACTTATGGAAAAACACACATACATATATTATATATATATATTATATATATATATATATTATATATATATCTATATATATATATATCTATATATATATATATATATCTATATCCTATATATCTATATATTATCTCTATCTATATATATATATCTATATCTATGTGTGTGTGTGTATTGTGTGTCTTATAGACACACAATACCC
>JANAVB010038814.1:27500-35000 GCA_029216955.1 Iris pallida | reverse complement strand
AGAAATGCAAGCGTTGCAGCAGTTTCTGCGCACACGAAGAATTCCTGTGCACGGCGTGGGCCTGACAGGCCCCATCGGCACCACGGGACACAGAAATGCAAGCGGTGCAGCAGTTTCTGCGCATGCGAAGAATTCCTGTGCACGGCGTGGGCCTGACAGGCCCTATCGGCCGCACGGGACACAGAAACGCAAGCATTGCAGCAGTTTCTGCACGCACGAACAATTTCTGTGCACGACGTGGGCCTGACAGACCCTATCGGCCGCACGGGACAGAGGAATGCAAGCGTTGCAGCAGTTTCTGCGCGCACGAACAATTCCTGTGCACGGCGTGGGCCTGACAGGCCCTATCGGCCGCACGGGACACAGAAACGCATGCGTTGCAGCAGTTTCAGCGTGCACGAAGATTTTTTGTGCACGGCGTGGGCCTGACATGCCCTATCGGCCGCACGGGATCGACCGGGCGAGCATATGCTGCGGTTTGTGTGCCTCGCGGCACTTCGTTTGCCCCGCGGCAGATTCCTGTCCACGGCGTGGGCCTGACAGGCTGCATCGGCGAGCACGGGCGCGGCCTGCGGCTGCGCGCGAAAAATGACAAGCTCCTCAAGCACTTTGGTCCCCCGGAGTCATCCCCACAATAAAACTGCAAATCTATTATAGGGGAGTAGGTGGTGAGGGGGGGATGTTCGTCGCGCGCGCGCACGGGGGGGGCGCACGGCGCGTCGAACGGCTGCACGCTCGCGGCCATTTAGCGAGCGCGCGCTTGCGAATTTTGCTTGCGCGACGATTCGCGGCGTTTTCTGTCGTGCGACAATTTCTGCCCACGGCGTGGGCTTGACGGGGCCTATCGGCCGCACGGGACTGAGGAATGCGAGCGTTGTTGCAGTTTCTGTGCACACGAAGAATTTTTGTGCACGGCGTGGGCCTGACAGCCCCTATCGGCCGCACGGGACCGAGGAATGGAAGCGTTGCAGCAGTTTCTGCGCGCGCGATTAATTTCTGTGCACGGCGTGGGCCTGACAGGCCCTGTCGGCCGCACGGGATCGAGGAACCCTCAAGTTGCAGCAGTTACTGCACACGCAACCAGTGTCCGTGCACGGCGTGGGCCTGACATGGCCTATCAGCCGCACGGGGGACGGAAATGCAAGCGTTGCAGCAGTTTCTGCGCATGCGAAGAATTTCCGTGCACGGCGTGGGCCTGACAGGCCCTGTCGGCCGCACGGGACACAGAAACGCATGCGTTGCAGCAGTTTCAGCGCGCACGAAGATTTTCTGTGCACGGCGTGGGCCTGACAGGCCCTATCGGCTGCACGAGATCGACCGGGTGCGCATATGCTGCGGTTTGTGTGCCTCGCGGCACTTCGTTTGCCCCGCGGCAGATTCCTGCCCACGGCGTGGGCCTGACGGGCTGCATCGGCGAGCACGGGCGCGGCCTGCGGCTGCGCGCGAAAAATGACAAGCTCCTCAAGCACTTTGGTCCCCCGGAGTCATCCCCACAATAAAACTGCAAATCTATTATAGGGGAGTAGGTGGTGAAGGGGGGGATGTTCGTCGCGCGCCACAATCCCGTGCGCGCGGGGGGTGCACGGCGCGTCGAACGGCTGCCCGCGCGCGGCGATCCAGCGACCGGGCGCTTGCTGGCTTCGGGTGCGCGACGGTTCGCGACGTTTTCTGTCGCGCGGCAGTTTCTGCCCACGGCGTGGGCCTGACAGGCTGCATCGGCGAGCACGGGCTCGCGGCGGCGCGCTGAGGCGACCAGCGCATCGAACGGCTGCACGGGCCGCCCGCCTCGCTCGCGTCCCAGCGCGAGGCGAGGCGTTGCAGCTGTTTCTGCGCGCGGCGCGCAGCTCTCAGCCCGTGCGACAGAATGTCACGCCCCGCTCCCGTAGGAGCGATCGTCCTCGCTAAGGCGTGATGCCGCACGGGCCTAGGTTGCGCCCGTGCAAGGCCAAGTCCAGAAACGGCCGATTTGAGTTCTAGGCCGCAGAGTCGCACAGAGTGTCCCCATTTGCAGCGGAATATAAATGAACACAATTGAAGCGAAACCAAATTCTTTATTGATATTCAACAAGTTTACAAGCGGCGCTAGGCCGATATTACAAGTCGCTCAAGCTCTCTCTCTCTCTGAAACATAAAAGGCGTGCCAAATGGCTTACAACATGGAAGGATACATGGCGATGTTCCGATACATTATGTCCTGTATAGGGTGCTTCAGCTTCTTGCAACGTTCCAAGGCCCCAGAGTTGGCTCCGCGCCTTGACACGTTCGACGGAAGCTCCGCACCCGCCGGCGTCTCCTGCTATCCTGCAAGCATACTGTGGGGTTATCAGTACATTGTTATGCACTGGTGGGGAGGCTGGCTCGCCCACAATGCCATCATTACCAAACACGTTCTATAATCTTTTGTGCATCTCTATCATTCATTGTCTTTCTAATCTTGCCTTAGGATCAATTTCATGGCATATTGCATAGCCTATCTCGTGTTACCGAACTCGAGTGTCGCATGGAAATACATGTACGACTTACCCATACTTACCGTCCGGCCTTCCCTGTTCAAGGTAAACCAAGTTAAACCACGATTCATGAATAATAACATAACACGATTCATGCACGCATTCAATATCAAGTGTGTGTCCATGTCTCGGGATTCTAGCACGTCGGAGGCATGTTCTAGCACGTCGTAGGCACGTTTTTAGAGTGTTACAATTCAAGCATGTTTCGAGTATTTTATTCAAGCATGTTCAGGAGTGTTACATATCGAGCATGTTCATGTTCAGGATGTTACTTTGCAAGCATGTTCAAGAGTGTTATATTTTGGGCATGTTCAGGAGACACTTGTTCATTTAACTTAGATTACTTTGATTTCAATGCAAGAACTTGCACGTGGATTGCCACCAGCATAGTCCACTTAATCTACATGCACGGGTCGCTGGCTTTACAAGCCATTTAGGACATTCCCCTGTGGCAATTCTCAACTTAGCGTAGGGTGATGGCTGGTACACCCCGTTAAGTCTCTTGAATATACCCTCCTACTTACGTCTCTTGGTGCCCAAGCCCGCACCCAAGCAGCCCGTAAGCGCCGTTGATTCTGCCTAGGCCGGCCACGGTTTACCCCCCCAACGCCCGTGCCGCAGAATCCTTCCACACGACGGCCACGGTATTCCCCCCCATCGCCCGTGCCGTTTGTCCACGACCATTTCGTATTGTCTTGTCATTTTAACTTAGCGGCTATCTTCGAGCCGTAGGCTAACCCTTAGCCATAATGCGTTAACGACCAGGTTGGCGTCCGTACAGCGCGGGTAGCAAGCCCCGTTGCACGTGCCCGTCATACCTGTCGCTAGCGTCTTCCATGTCTTATTTTTCATGCTATAATGCGTTAACGACCAGGTTGGCGTCCGTACAGCGCGGTTAGCGAGCTCCGTTGCACGTGCCCGTCACACCTGTCGCTAGCGTCTTATCTTTCATGTATTCTTTCTTTTCATGTTATTCTTTCACTTGTTCGTATGTTCATAGAGTCATTCATGTGTTTGTTCATTCATTCGTTGATTCATTCATTCATGCATTACGCAACTCCCAGTGTGGGAGTCGCCTTGGCGACCCATCGGTCCCATAGCCTTCCAATGTTGCTAAACTCTACTCGGAGCGACTATGTTGATAGCCTTCCCGTTTTATTGTTGTAAACCATTCATTGTTTCATTATTTGAACGTATACGGGACATGAACGTGAGCTTGTGCCGTAGCACGAGCGTAGAGCGTGGTGCGAGCGTTTCTATAATTGTCGAGTTCTTTTCCATATTCTAAATAAGCATGCAAGATGGGATTATTCCCTTAGCTAGGTGCGTTGAATCATTTATTAACATGCATGGTGTTGTCGCCTAGCGATTCTCGTGATAGTGTCCGCATTGTTATGTGTCTAGGCTAAGCACAGACGGGTTCATCGGAGCCACCCACCTTAGCGATGTTCGCATCGGCCGAGCGATCCTCCGAGCGCGCCTTTGCAAGTCTAAGTCTGGATTCTTCTTGACGGGCCAATGCAAGTCTTGCATCAATTTGCATCGATACTTCATCGGGTCGAGACAACTCTTCGGGTCGACGGCTCGTTTTGAGTCGTTGCACGCGCCGTTTGGAATCGGCGTTCCGCTAGGGCGGAGCGGGTCACTACATAATACACCACTCAAAATAAGTCTCGTCCTCGAGACTTTCTGAGTGCAGGTCATCCTACCATTTCTTAACTCGTGTTTTCGTGTTTCTTAGACAATTTCATCGAACTTAAGACCACATATTGCACTATCGTCGAGCATATCTTCCTATCAATGCTTCACTTCGTTATACCAACTTTTACTAGCACAATTTCACGCTCACGATACTCGTTCACTCCCCAAGTCGTGCTAGAACTCAACGTATCACTTGGTTGGATCGTGCACGCATTCCAAGCGTCCCCAAAATACATGCATTCAGCCAAGCCGCAGGATAGTGAGTTTGTCATTCTCACTCGAGTCGCATCGTGCACATACTCAAGCGTCCCTGAAATATATGCATGTCAACCAAGTCTCGTGAGTAGGGTTTCCTACATTCGTGGTTCATGCTATCCATCCATGCCAATCCTCAAGATCAATCTTTTGATTGCTAACACATGAAACAGGGGCGTCTCGCCTAACAGCTAGGCCATCTTTTCGAGGCTAAGTCAATGTCAGGATTGGAATCATAGTTCCCCAACAATAATGCCAACACTGACCCCAATCCTAGGGTCAAACGGTCAAACCAAAGTCGGTAGTACGGGATTTTCTACCCAAGCTCGCGTCACTCAGACTTCTAAACATCGAGCACGATCACCTATTCTCGTCAAGGCATTCGCCGCGTATATCCGAATTCATTCTGATCACATACTTCACATATCCATTCTTTCCAATTCATGTATTCGATCACGAGTTCATCTAGCTTGACAATACGTTGCGCCCCAATCTCACGCGAGTCCGATTATCCACGGTGGTTCATGAATCACCATGCAACGCTCTCGCGGAATAATCATTCTCATCGGGGCGTAACTCTTGCTTACGTCTAGACTGATTCATTCTCGATACGCGGATTGGACCTACTCAATCCTCAAACTTCATCATTCAAGCACACCGAATCATTCTCAAGTCATCTTCGCGTCAAACCACAAGTCGAAGCAATCGTATTGCCACGCCGTGCAAGTTTGATCACCCCCGCTGGATGAATCACCATACCAGCGCTCACGCGGAGTGATCGCCCTAATCGGCGCGACGCATGTGCGAGGCTGGAGTTGCGCTCGCATAAGACAAGAATGTCGACGTTGGGGTTATCGTCGAAGTAAATCCAAGCATTTCATTTCATCCAAGTCAAGATTTCAATTCGACAGTCCGACCGTCATTCATTCAACCAGAAATCCTCGAGTCACGTCTATATTTTCCTTGACACGTTTTAATACCTCGAGTATAGCATCCAACGGAACAATGACATTTGCACGATCGTCATTCGCCGAGTCAGAGTACCCCCGAGTTATCGCATATCGATCTTTGATACGCCTCAATACCATCGACGATATGCGTAACCTGACGATCTTCCTTTGCAACCAATTTCGAGTCATGCGACGATGCCGTTGTCCGAGTTGGATATTCCACCATTTCTCCCGATACTTAAGATCAAGTTCAGTCGCTTTTCCTCAAAGCTCGTTTCAAGATCGTTATTCAAAACTCAAGTCACATTTCATTTGCATCAATTCGACATCGCACGCACGTTCCTCTAAGTTTTCTCGATCAAGACCATTTATTTTCATCCATCGTTCCGAATCATTTCTAACACGCGTTACCCATTCACAAGTTGTCCGAACGATATCTCGTTCGGGACACACGAAGTCACGATCAACTAAGCGTGACACGTTCTAAAGCTTTGCGCGACCGCATCGCTTCGCCGACATACTTGTTCTATCCGTAATTCCTTTAGTCTCGCTCGAACAATTTCTATAACGTCCATACACCACTCAGGGTTCGAGCCACTCGACTAGTCGTTGACACTCATTCTTATTCCTCTTCGAACCTATCACATACACCACTCGGGTTCAAGCCATACGGTCTAATCCTCAATCACGTTTGCGCCATGCACTAAGATATCCTTCAGATTCGTTCGACGAATCTCTAGCGTACTCGCTTACGTCGTCTCGACGTACTAAGTCGTTCACACGAGTCCTCAAAATCCAAGTCAATCATTCGCGTACGCCTAAGCGTTAACTCGATAGCGTTTCTATCGATATACACTCAAAGTGTATCTCCGTTCTCGATCGAGCGATACTTGATATCGCTCGCAACCCGATTGCACCCAAGAGTCGAGGTGCGCGACACGCGGACTAAGTTGTACCGCTTAACCATCCCGCATGGACTATATTCATGTTTTGCACGCTCAGTTGCTAGGGTCAGCGCAAGACTAGTTAGGCACGTACGAGACATGTTAACTTTGCATGTGTTCTCAATCGAGTCATGTTTAATATCGTTCGGCACAAAGGCCTTCGCCTATTGGTCCCGTTCAACCGAGTACTTGTACGAGCTTTTGAAAGTATTAGACTTATTGTAGGGAACATCCCAAGGCACAACGAGAGAGAGCGTACACTTCCTTATTTCCAACGAGCTTTCAAAACTGAGAAATCGACATGAAGTCCAAGGACGTAAAGCCGTGCTCTGATACCAAACTGTCACGCCCCGCTCCCGTAGGAGCGATCGTCCTCGCTAAGGCGTGATGCCGCACGGGCCTAGGTTGCGCCCGTGCAAGGCCAAGTCCAGAAACGGCCGATTTGAGTTCTAGGCCACAGAGTCGCACAGAGTGTCCCCATTTGCAGCGGAATATAAATGAACACAATTGAAGCGAAACCAAATTCTTTATTGATATTCAACAAGTTTACAAGCGGCGCTAGGCCGATATTACAAGTCGCTCAAGCTCTCTCTCTCTCTGAAACATAAAAGGCGTGCCAAATGGCTTACAACATGGAAGGATACATGGCGATGTTCCGATACATTATGTCCTGTATAGGGTGCTTCAGCTTCTTGCAACGTTCCAAGGCCCCAGAGTTGGCTCCGCGCCTTGACACGTTCGACGGAAGCTCCGCACCCGCCGGCGTCTCCTGCTATCCTGCAAGCATACTGTGGGGTTATCAGTACATTGTTATGCACTGGTGGGGAGGCTGGCTCGCCCACAATGCCATCATTACCAAACACGTTCTATAATCTTTTGTGCATCTCTATCATTCATTGTCTTTCTAATCTTGCCTTAGGATCAATTTCATGGCATATTGCATAGCCTATCTCGTGTTACCGAACTCGAGTGTCGCATGGAAATACATGTACGACTTACCCATACTTACCGTCCGGCCTTCCCTGTTCAAGGTAAACCAAGTTAAACCACGATTCATGAATAATAACATAACACGATTCATGCACGCATTCAATATCAAGTGTGTGTCCATGTCTCGGGATTCTAGCACGTCGGAGGCAT
>JANAVB010038814.1:5000-7500 GCA_029216955.1 Iris pallida | reverse complement strand
GGTCGTCCTTCTGTGCAGACTTGATCCTCTCCAGTAGGCTCGGTTCCACCCGCAGTTGCGCCAGTTTCACGTCTCTGAAACGAACCCGAAGTTCAATGCCCATTCCTTCTAAGTCACGCAGCAGTCGATCGTTGATGCATAATGAAGCTAAGTACTTTCGGCTCAGCGCATCCGCTACCACATTTCCCTTGCCCGGCGTGTAATCGATTGATAAGTCATAGTCTTTGATTAGTTCGAGCCATCGCCTCTGCCGCAAATTCAGTTCTTTCTGGGTGAAGAGATACTTGAGGCTTTTGTGGTCCGTATAAATCCTGCACGCCACGCCATAGAGATAGTGACGCCACAGCTTCAACGCGAACACAATTGCCGCTAGTTCTAGGTCGTGCGTGGGGTAGTTCTTCTCGTGCGGCTTCAACTGCCGGGAAGCAAAGATATCACCTTATCCCGCTGCATGAGCACACACCCCAAGCCCTGGCCAGAAGCATCGCTGAAGATTTGAAATCCCTCCGTCCCTTCAGGAAGAGCAAGTATCGGGGCCGAAACGAGCCGTTGTTTGAGCTCCTGGAAGGAAGCTTCACAGTCGTCTGACCACTTGAATGCGACTCCTTTCTGGGTGAGGCGAGTCAACGGCGATGCAATCTTCGCGAAGTCCTTCACGAAGCGTCGGTAGTATCCCGCCAAGCCTAGGAAGCTTCGAATTTCGCCAACTGATGCGGGCCGTTTCCAATCAGCAACTGCCTCGACTTTCTTCGGATCGACTGCGATGCCTGCGGCGGAGATGATGTGCCCAAGGAATGAGACGCTGTCTAGCCAGACTCGCACTTGCTCATCTTCGCATACAACTGATTCTCTCGAAGGGTTTGGAGTACCGTCCGCAGATGCTCTGCATGTTGCGCTCGATCCTTCGAGTAGACGAGGATGTCGTCGATGAAGACTACTACGAACTTGTCAACGAACGGACGGAACACCCGATTCATTAGATCCATGAAGACGGCAGGGGCGTTGGTCAGTCCGAACGGCATTACCAAGAACTCGTAGTGGCCATAACGAGTGCGGAAGGCAGACTTCGGCACGTCATCTGGCTTGACTTTGAGTTGGTGATAACCCGATCGCAGATCAATCTTCGAAAATACGGTTGCACCTTGGAGCTGGTCGAACAAGTCGTCGATGCGGGGCAGGGGGTATTTGTTTCGGACGGTGGCTTTATTCAATTCCCGATAGTCGATGCAGAGTCGCATCGATCCATCCTTTTTCTTTACGAACAGCACGGGCGCACCCCACGGCGAGACACTCGGACGGATAAACCCTCTGTCGAGCAATTCCTGAAGTTGTGCCTTCAATTCTTTCAATTCTGCAGGAGCCATCCTGTACGGAGCCTTCGAGATCGGCCGGCGTCGGGGAATGTATCGATAGTGAACTCTATCTCTCGATCGGGCGGCATGCCAGGTAGCTCGTCCGGGAACACGTCTGGGAATTCTGCCACAACGTCGGTATCACCCGCGTTCGCACCATCCTGCCTCGTGTCACGAACGGACGCCAAGTAGCCTTCGCATCCAGAATGAAGTAGCCTCCGAGCCGAGATTGCCGAGATCACCATGCACGTCGGCGATGCTTCACCACACGAATAGCAGAATTCGGGCACTCCAGGTATGCGGAAGGTGACCCTCTTTCCTGCGCAGTCGATGTTGGCGTTGCAAGGACCGAGCCAATCCATGCCCAGTATGATGTCGAAGTCCTTCATATCTAGAACTATCGCATCAAGACCGATCTTTTGACCCCCAATACATATGGTTCCTCCCCCGCAAGCTAAATTTGTGAGTAGTGGCACGCCCGAAGGCATACTTACGCTAAGATCAAGATCTAACAATTTTACAGAAATTTGTGCTCGGCGGCGAAGTCCGCCGATATGAAAGTATGCGATGCGCCTGAATCAAATAACACACGAGCAGGTACATTATTGAAATTCAATATACCTGTCACGACCGTGTCGGAAGCGAACGCCTCGTCTCGAGTCAGAGCAAAGACACGCCCCTGGGCATTAGGGCGTCGGGCTTGGTTATCTGGTTGAGTGTGCTGAGGAGGTCGGGGCGCCTGTCCCCGATTCTCTTGACGGGGTGGTTGGGGCGGGGTGTTACGATTTCCTCTTCGGGGGCAATCTTGTTTGTAGTGACCCTTTTGTCCGCAAAAGAAGCATCCCCCCTCGGCGACCAAGCAGTTGCTCGCCTCATGCCCAATGGAACCGCACTTGGCACATCGTGATGATGAGTTATGTCCATGGTAACCGCCATGGTTCGGACGCTTTGATGCGTGAATGTTGCCTCCCGTATGGCTAGGACGTTTGTGATTAGAGTGACGCACAACGTCGGCAGCGCCGGAAGGATGTAGACTCTCAAGACGGAGAGCGTGGTTTAGAGCCTCGCCCGTGGTCTTATACTCCGGGACGCCGACATGCGCACCAATAGAGTGTCGCAGTCCCACTTCGAACCGTCGCACGCGGCAC
>JANAVB010038813.1:0-26130 GCA_029216955.1 Iris pallida | reverse complement strand
TGAACCAAGGGGAGAACCCCTAATACCACCACCATCATCCTTTATTAACCCATTCCTTTAATTCTCTCTCTTCATTTACTTTTTCTTCTCCCACCATTACTTCTTCAACCACCAAGAAGTGAGAGAGAGAGAGAGAGAGCTTAGGCAAGTGCATCTTGCTTCATGGAGGAACATAAAATTTTATTGTTTTATTCTCTTCTTCACAGTATTCTAAGACACTTTAGTGCTTGGCATTTTCAATTTCCATGGCTAAATTCTTCTAGATCTAAGATTATAGTATTTTTGGATTTCTGGGTTTTGATCTATTTAACTTTAATTTCTAAGTTTTGATGGTTTATGTTGTAGAGAATTTCGTTCTACCCCATTTTGACCTATGGAAGTCCAAATTTAGGCTTATGATGAAGGTTTTATGGAGCTTGGAAGCTATGGGTTCCATGGCCATCCTTTTCAGATTTTCTGAGAAGATGGTACCCACTTACCCAGCCGCATGAGATTTACTTGCTCAGCCGCATGGGTACCCACTTACTTAGCCGCATAGATGGGTACCCACTTACCCAGCCGCATGAGATTCATTTTACTTAGCCGCATAGATGGGTACCCACTTATCCAGCCGCATGAGATTTACTTGCTCAGCCGCATGGGTACCCACTTACTTAGCCGCATAGATGGGTACCCACTTACCCAGCCGCATGAGATTCATTTTACTTAGCCGCATAGATGGGTACCCACTTACCCAGCCGCATGAGATTTACTTGCTCAGCCGCATGGGTACCCACTTACTTAGCCGCATAGATGGGTACCCACTTACCCAGCCGCATGAGATTCATTTTACTTAGCCGCATAGATGGGTACCCACTTACCCAGCCGCATGAGATTTACTTGCTCAGCCGCATGGGTACCCACTTACTTAGCCGCATAGATGGGTACCCACTTACCCAGCCGCATGAGATTCATTCACTTAGCCGCATGAGATTCATTTTACTTAGCCGCATAGATGGGTACCCACTTACCCAGCCGCATGAGATTCATTCACTTAGCCGCATGAGATTCATTTTACTTAGCCGCATAGATGGGTACCCACTTACCCAGCCGCATGAGATTTACTTGCTCAGCCGCATGGGTACCCACTTACTTAGCCGCATAGATGGGTACCCACTTACTCAGCCGCATGAGATTCATTCACCCAGCCGCATGAGATTCATTTTACTCAGCCGCATAGATGGGTACCCACTTACTCAACCGCATAGATGGGTACCCATCTATTGCCGCATGAGCCCCCAATTCACCCTTGGCCGTATATTGTCTAATTTGGTTGTTTTTCTTGCCCTATTTGGCTGATTTATGGCCCGAATTTTTCCCAACTCCCAACATGAAAATTGTAGATCTTTTCCTTGGCTTCCAGAATATGTTATTAACTATTTATGCAACTTTTCTCATTTATAATGTTAGAACACGATAGTGGCTCGTCATGGCGCACTCTTGATAAGTAACCATGACATGATACACCTCGATATGCTGTTACGACAGCTAGCACGGCATGACAAGTATGAAAGACCTGGACACCGTGGGCGATTGTGTTTGTACAAATAAATTGATACTGTCTTGCATCATGTCTAGGATGGGGATCCCTGAGTACCACGGTCAGGGGTACCTACTGAAATTGACTAAGGCTAATTAACTAGAATAATTCATTAGTCATGAAGAGATTTCCAGCTACAGGCAATCCCGTTATCTGGGCGCATTAAGTGGACTTGTAGCCTACCGACGAGTAGGACACATTTCCAGCACACAGTCATGTGGTACACCCTTTATAAACAGACATTCGACTCGGATAACCGGATGGTCTGCAGGGCTTGTGGCTGTTGGGATAATCTCATTGCATCTTGCTAGAAACTAGGCTGTGATAACCCTAGTTAGTTAAAAGTATCAAGCCGTACTCTTGATTGGCCGTGATTGATTGGATGAAGTTTATTCCAGCTTAGTCTTATCCTGATCCTGTGCAAGATTGGGACATGACATGATTATTGATGCTTGCCTTAACAATAACGATCAGGGGTCCAGTTCTGTTCAGGCGAAGGGTTACAACCCCGGTCCTTGTTTGGTTTAAGGGTTGTAACCTGGCTCCCGGAGCAGTTCTGTGTCCTCTCTTCGTTTATTGTCTTATTGCAACCCCATGCCATGCTCGTCGTGTTCTTTTACCTTATTTCAATACCATGATTATTTATACTGGCCTTAGCAATAAAGATCAGGGGTCCAGTTCTGTTCAGGCGAAGGGTTACAACCCCGGTCCTTGTTTGGTTTAAGGGTTGTAACCTGGCTCCCGGAGCAGTTCTGTGTCCTCTCTTCGTTTATTGTCTCCACTATACCAATAGTATTTGAGACGAGTTTCTATTCAGGTGAAGGGTTACAACCTCGGTCCTTGTTTGGTTTAAGGGTTGTGACCTGGCTACTTGAATGGTTTCTTCGTACTCAGTTTACTGTTGTTATATCTATTATTATCAGTTCTTTATTTACTATCTTTAATATTCTATTGTGATAGGCTGGTTTTAGTTCCTAAGTGAAGCCTCCTTTGTGGCACTTGCTCTTTCTGGGGTCTGACCCAGCTGGTTTTGTATGGCCAGATATCGGAGCAGCACCAGAGGATCCACCTGTCTTCCAGCCAGATGGTGACCACCAGGCGTAACCCTGGCAACGAGTGGGTTTCTTTTTGTTCTTCCACTTTATTGTAAAATTATTCTTTTGAGGCGTTTAGCCGGCGAGCACGTGTTAGCTCGTATTGCACCTTTAATTACTTTCTGCCTACGGGCTGTAACATGATTGACAGATCCTAGGGTTGATCATGTATGACTAAACTCTTGCTAGTCCTGACATTTTGTAATGACTAGCTTCATGATCAGCTGAATATGTAATGTTTGGGACGCCTTACTATTGTGTATTTGGTGATCTTACATCTTGTAATACTTACTTACTTGTTTGTGATTGAGACACTAGGATTGTTTATGACCATAAGAGACTATTGGCTTGTAGTTAAACCCTCATGTATCTAGACAGCCGTGACCGTATAGCGAGGTGGGTTGCACTTCAATATACGTAGCTGGCTATGTCTGCTCCCGCTCTCCAGTATTCTGGTTCTGGGGCGTGACATGGTTTAAGTGGTGGCCCATGCAGGTCTTGTAAATCAAGATATGTGAGGGTTTGTCGAATAGATGTCTCAATCAGTATTCGTCCTTGATCTCTGCTCGTATCTTCCGAATCCCTGGATTCTTGTCCTGATCATGAGCTTGTATCGTTGATCTGTCCTGGTCCCTCCTTATTGTTCCCTATGTCGTCTTCTTCAGCGGCATTATTCCTGGAGCTGCCGATCAGCAAGACGGAGCACCTTCCGTGGACCAGAAGCAACCTGGGGATCAAGCCCAGCATTCAGGAGTAGCCTCCAGAGTCATGCCTACCGGAGGAGAGCCACCAGTCCAGCCAGTTCAGCCTGCCGAGCCTGATGATGGCACTTTGGTGGGTCTCATCAGGTCCCTATTAGATTCCCAGGATCGTCGCGAAGATGCCTTGCACCAGGCGGTGGCAGATGCTTTGACCAGAGGCGGTCATCAGGGTAATAGCGCGGCCAACAGCTTCAAGCGCTTGAACCCTCCCTTCTTCGACGGCAGTGAAGATGCGATCGCTGCAGATGCATGGCTTCAGGACACAGAGGTGATTCTAGAAGCAGCCAGGACTCCAGAGAACGATAAGGTGGCCGTGGTACGCCTGCAGTTACTAGATCTTGCCGTAGCTGGTGGGCAGCACAGGCCGAAGGATTAGTGGCCCCTATTTCATGGGCAGTATTCAAAGAGAGATTCCAGACCAAGTATTTTGATGCTGTAGCTCGGTATGATCTACAGACGAGGTTCACCAATCTGAAGCAGATGGGCAGGACAGTCGATGGATATGCGGCCGAGTTTTCCAGACTCAGTCGGTTTGCTCCCACCTTGGTGGCAACCGAGTATGATAGAGCCCAGCGATTCCAGCAAGGGCTTCACCTGGAGATTCTATTGGCAGTTGAACAGTTTGAGCATCAGACTTTTGATGCTGTCTTGAGAGCAGCTAGGAGGCATGAGTACACCTCCCAGAGGATCGTGGATAGGACCGGAGGTCGGAAGCGATCTCACGGTCAGATGAATCAGTCATCAGCACCAGCCCCGGCAGCCAGGGCTTTGACCATTGGAGCCCCGAGGCGGGCGACCTCAGTGACGTCGGTTCAGCACTCAACCCCGATGCACCCTCAGCAGCAGAAGCAGAAGCAGTCTTCCGCCGTGGGATGTTCACACTGCGGGAAGCCAGGGCATGTGGTATCCGAGTGTCGCAGAGCACAGGGTTTGTGCTTGGCTTGTGGTGCCCCAGACCACAGGATTGGGAACTGCCCGAACAGGGGGAGTTCATCCTCAGCCCTCACTAGTCCTTCAGTTAGAGGACCAGCACCAGTCCAGCCGCAGCAGCAGCTGCAGTACCCGTTTCTGAGGCCATTGCCGACGCAGGCCCAGGCGTTCCAGCAGCAGAGACCGCAGCAGTATGCCCAAGCCCAAGCCCTGATCCAGAGTAGGCAGAGGAATTTTCAGCAGAGGGGACCCGCACCCAGAGGACATGGTCAAGTGCTGGCTTTGACCATGGGAGAGGAAGGAATAGCACCAGGTGAGGTGGTGGCAGGTACTATTCTCGTCAACACCTTTCCAGCTTCAGTATTATTTGATTCTGGTGCCTCGCATTCATTTATGTCTGTACGATTCGCGACACGGGTAGGACTGGAGCCCGAGTCATTATCAGTAAGGCTCAATATACTTACTGGTAACGGACTTGTGGGAGTAGATAGGGTATTTTCCTCGTGTTGGATCGTAGTTAGCGGTAGAGAATTCTCCGCTAGATTAATAGAGTTTCCGATGGCCGATTATGATGTGGTCTTAGGGATGGATTGGTTGAGGGACCAGTATGCTAGGATAGACTGCCACATTGGCAGGGTTGTTTTTAGCATTCCAGACGAGCCGGAGTTTTCCTTCTCCCGAGGCGAAGTTGAACCTTCTACTCCAGTATTGCGGATGGCAGTAGCAGCAGTGCAGTTGCCCAGGATAGTGGATGAGTTCCCAGATGTTTTCCCAGAAGAGCTTCCAGGTATGCCTCCAGAGCGGGAGATCGAGTTCACCATAGACTTGATTCCCGGAACAGCCCCAGTGTCAGAGAGAGTCTACAGGATGGCGCCGTCAGAGCTAAAGATATTGTACAAGATGATTGAAGAACTCAGAACCAAGGGATTCATTCGTGCTAGTGGATCGCCTTGTGGAGCCCCGATGCTTCTTGTGAAAAAGAAGGATGGTACATCCAGGTTATGTGTAGATTATCGTACCTTGAACTCAGTGACAATCAAGAACAGATACCCTCTCCCGAGGATAGATGACTTGTTTGATCAACTCCAAGGGGCAACAGTGTTCTCGAAGATCGACTTACGATCAGGATACCACCAGATCAGAGTCAGAGAGCAGGACATCCCGAAGACAGCGTTCAGATCGAGATATGGGCATTGGGAGTTCCTTGTGATGCCATTTGGAGCAACCAATGCGCCGACAGTATTCATGGACCTCATGAATCGCATCTTCATGCCTTACTTGGATCAGTTTGTGATCGTGTTCTTGGATGACATCCTGGTTTATAGCAAGAGTGAAGCGGAGCATGAGCAGCATCTCAGAGTTGTTCTTCAGATCCTCAGAGAGCACCAGTTGTATGCCAAGTTTAGTAAATGCGAGTTCTGGCTCGATCGCATTTCGTACTTGGGTCATATCATCACCCGAGGAGGAGTAGAAGTGGATCCCCAGAAGATTGTGGCCATTGAATCGTGGCCGGTGCCCAGCACAGTTGCAGAAGTTCGCAGTTTTCTTGGATTGGCCGGTTATTACCGGCGATTTGTTTCAGACTTTGCTCGGATCTCAGCGCCATTGACCCAGTTGACCCGTAAGGATGTGCAGTTTGCTTGGACAGCAGAGTGCCAGGATTCTTTTGAGAAGTTGAAGCGAGGCTTGATGACGGCTCCTATTCTCACGCTTCCAGATGGGACTGGAGGATTCTCAGTGTACTGTGATGCTTCAGGTAGAGGTTTAGGATGTGTTCTGATGCAGCATGGGAAGGTAATAGCTTATGCGTCATGACAACTTCGTGATCATGAGAGGAATTACCCAACCCATGACTTGGAGCTGGCAGCAGTAGTGTTTGCACTTAAGTTGTGGAGACACTACCTGTATGGAGATTGAGTAAAGATTTTTACCGACCATAAGAGTCTGAAGTATGTTTTCACCCAGAAAGATCTTAACATGCGTCAGAGGAGATGGCTAGAACTACTTGTGGATTATGATGTCAACTTGCAGTATCATCCTGGGAAGGCCAACGTTGTTGCAGATACATTGAGCAGGAGAGCCGGGGTTTATTTCCTAACATCGCAGCCAGAACTGTTGGCAGATCTTCAGAAGATGGATATAGAAGTTGTTCTCCCTTCCAGTGTGGCATTGATGGCCAGTATGCAAGTTCAGTCTACTATAGTCGAGAGGATCCGGATGGCGCAGTCAGCAGATTCCAAGCTTCAGCGACTCAGAACAAAGTGTGAGGCAGGACGAAGACCAGAGTTATGCATTCGTGAGGATGGTACACTTCGACATGGTAATCGTCTTTGTGTACCCAGTGGAGATATCAGGCAGGAGATCCTGTCAGAGGCTCACAGTTCGCAGTATTCCATTCATCCCGGTGGCACGAAGATGTACCATGATATCCGCCAGCACTTTTGGTGGAATAGCATGAAGAGGGAGATAGCCCGGTTTGTCTCTCGTTGTTTAGTCTGCCAACAAGTTAAAGCTGAACATCAGAGGCCAGCTGGACTACTTCAACCATTGCCAATCCCAGAATGGAAGTGGGAGCATGTTGTTGGCACATATATTTTGATACATTGATCACATTAACCCCTGTATCTCTTTTAGTCTCTGCTTTTCACAGGCACTTCCCAAAAGACGCCCTTTGCGGTCTTGCATTTCTCCAATATCAAGATGACGTTTTACTACAAGAGACGTTGGAGTAAACAATACAAAACCCTGCTTAAAGTCTACATAGAAGATGGCGGTTCCTGCTCTTTTAGAGTCTGTATTCTACTAGGAATCCATGTACGTACTTTGCTAAGATGACATTTATAAAGATAGAAATGGTGAAGAAGTCATTCAGAGGAGACGGAAAATCCGACGGATTTCCGGATAAATTCGCCAGATTATCCGATCTCTCACAGCAAGTATGTGTGGAGAAGTTCGGATAATCCGACGGAAATCCGCGGAAATCCGACGGATCATCCGAACCCCTCACAGCAAGTATGTGAGGAAAAGTTCGGATAATCCGACGGAAAACCGTGGAAATCCGACGGATCATCCGAAACCCTCACAGCAAGTATGTGAGGAGAAGTTCGGATAATCCGACGGAAATCTACGAAAATCCGGCGGATCATCCGAACCCCTCACAGCAAGTTTGTGAGACCACAGTTCGGATCATCCGCCGAACTTCCGCTGAAATCCGACGGATAATCCGTCTGACCTTTTTGCAACTTGAAATTCAAATCCAACGGCATCTGACAGATGCATTTAATGCATCCAACGGCTCTTTTTATGACCGTTACTGTTGAACGGATAATCCGACGGATTTCTGCGGAAATCCGGCGGATAATCCGCTCGACGGCTGTATTGCCTTTATGATGTTGGATTTGTATAAAAGAGGCTTTGTCTCTCCTCTTAAAGGCTATCTCTTCCAAGCTTTAAATTTTCTCAACAACCAAAAGAGCTTCACCATTACTACTCTACCTAATCTTCAATTGTCATCCAACCCAAAGTGCTAGAGTGTCTCAAGAGCTTTTACTTTCGATCTTCAAGTGTTTAGAAGATCAAAGCATCCTTTCTTTTTCTTTGAAGTTGGCGAGCCTTCGTAAGAAAACTCGTGTGTAGAAGTTGGCGAGTTCTTCGGATCCAAACTCGTGTTGAAGTTGGCGAGTTCTTCGGATCCAAACTCGTGTGTACTATTTGCATAATAGTGGATTAAAGCCGGAGAGAGTTCCGGGACTGGATTGCCTCAAAAGAGGATACCATGATACATCCTTGCATTTGCGTTTGATCTTTCTACTCCTTACTCTTTATTGCATCATTTGTTATAGTTTATTTTTAATTTCCCTATTCACCCCCCCTCTAGGGTTCTACAATTGGTATCAGAGCTTCGTTCTCTTGATTTGGATTTACACCCTTGAGTGATCCATGGCCTCTAACCCTAGCATCAACACGTTTCACAATGAGGGACACTCCACAAATAGGCCTCCCCTATTTGATGGTACCAACTATAACTATTGGAAGATTAGGATGGGCATTTATCTCAAGTCCATAGATTTCGATTTATGGGATTGCGTGATAAATGGCCTCCCTACTCCTTCCAGAGCTATTGAGGATATTGCTTCTGACACCCTTCGGGAAATACTCACTGAAAATATCAAGAAGCTTGCTTGTCGAGATGCCAAGGCAATGAATGCTCTTTATTGTGCTCTCGACAGTAGTGAATTCAATCGAATCTCTACTTGCAAGACTTCCAATGAGATCTGGAAGTTACTTGAAGTCACACACGAAGGAACTTCACAAGTGAAGGAATCTAAGATCAGTAGACTCATGCAAGAATATGAGTCTTTTAAAATGAAGCATGATGAATCTATTGCTAGCATGTTTACTCGCTTTGGTGATATTATTAACCCTCTCTCTTCTCTTGGAAAGGAATATCCCGCTCATGAAAAGATAAGGAAGATTCTTAGAGGATTGACGAAAGCTTGGAGTCCTAAAGCTACCGCAATCATTGAGGGGAACGATCTAACCGTCATGAACCTAGAGACCCTCATGGGTAAGCTGATGACTCACGAGCTTGACATGAAGGATCAAGAGGAATCCTCCATTCAAGAGAAGGAGAAGGAGAAGACCAAAGAAAAGGAGAAGACTCTTGCTCTCAAAGCATCAAGGTCCTACTCCAAGGATAGCTCCGACGACAATGAGTCGGACGACGATGAAGAAATAGCTCTCACAGCTAAGCACTTCAGGAAGTTCTTAAAGTTCAACAAGGCCAACCGCTCTAGACGGGACAATAAAGAAGATCCGGCATGCTATCAATGCAGAAGACCCGGACACATCAAGAGGGATTGTCCGATGGTACGAAAAGACTCAAGCAAGTACGAGAAGCCAAGCAAGGGAAGCTCGTCCTCCAGAAAGTTCGCCAACACTAGCATTTGGTGTGAAAGCGACGCGAGCGACTCCGACAACGATAAGGAGTGCAAACACAATGCCAACGTTTGTCTCATGGCAACCGATGAGGTACTTGATGATTTTTCCTTAAACACTCTTACCTATGATGATTTGGAGAAAGCCATTCTTGAGTTACATGAAGAACACAAAGGTGTTCGGAATAAATACAAGAAATCTCTTAAGGAGGTTGAGGCTCTTCAACTTGAAGTAGAGAGGCTCTCAAGCATCATTAGTGATGTGAAAGAAAAATCTCCTATTTCCGACACGGATGAAATGGAGTCTTTGAGACTAAAATTTCAAGAATCTCTTGACACCATCAAGAAAAAGGATGATGAGATTCAATCCATGAGAAGCTCTTATGAATTTGCTATGCGCAAATGTCAAGATGCTAATAGAAGAGAATATTCCACTTCTATAAAGTATAATGATCTTCTTACACGGAGTAAGTTTTTAAGTAATAAGAATACCACTCACATGCATGCTCCAAGACACCCCCACACTCATCACAATGCTATGCATAACCATTACATGAACACTACACACAACTCCTTTTCTAACACAAGAAAAGGACCCTTTGTTAAAAAGAAAACATCTCATCATGCATTTTACTATCATCATAACACTCATGGTAGAACATCTCACACTAGAGACTCACATATGCACAACACTCATACTTCTTCTTCTAGATCTTCTTTATTGTGCAACTATTGTGGTTTGCTTGGTCATACGTCTAATTTATGTTATACAAGAAAACAAGTTGACATGAGAGTTCTTAAATGGGTTCCTAAGACTAACACTCAAGGACCCACAAGATCATGGGTACCAAATTGTTCATCTTCAACTTATGTTGTAGGTGACGAATCCTTCTCATGCTAGAAGCAAGTGGATTCTCGATAGCGGTTGTTCACGGCACATGACCGGTGATGCTTCACTTTTTACAACGCTATCGATGAAGAAGGAAGGACACGTCTCCTTCGGTAACAATCTAAAAGGTTATATTATTGGAAATGGTAATATCGGTTCTCCTCCTTATCCTTGTATTAATAATGTATGTCTTGTTACAAATCTCAAGCATAACCTTCTTAGTATTAGCCATCTTACCGATAATGGCTATGATATCAAGTTTGTTAAACTCAAATGCTACATTACCGATAGCTCCAATGGAACTATTGTGTATGAAGGCATTAGAGAAAACAATATTTATGTTCTTTATCTTGTTGAAGGTACTAACAATGACAGGTGCCTCGTCGCAAAGAACGATGAGAGTTGGCTTTGGCACATGAGGCTTGGACACGCCAACATGGATACTATCTCTCGCCTCGCCTCCAAGAAGCTTGTACGAGGACTTCCTAGTATCCCCTTCAAGAAGGATATGGTTTGTGAAGAATGCGAGAAAAGTAAGTTGACCAAGTCATCTTTCAAATCCATCAACTCTGTGAGTACCACAAGACCCCTTCAACTTATTCATATGGATCTTTTCGGGCCTAGTAGAGTAGCTAGCCTTGGTGGCAAACTCTATGCCTTTGTTTTAGTTGATGATTTTTCAAGATTTACTTGGGTTATTTTTCTTGCTTGCAAAAGTGATACTTTTCGTGAATTTGTTGCTTTTTGTAAACGTGTTCAAAATGAGAAAGACTTTTCTATTAACAAAATTAGGAGTGATCATGGAGGTGAATTTGATAATGTTGATTTCAAAAGATTTTGTGAAAAGAATGGTTTTGGACATGATTTTGCTTGTCCCCGTACTCCTCAACAAAATGGTGTTGTGGAGAGAAAGAATAGAACCCTTGGCGATATGGCCCGGGTCATGTTAAACCAATATAAGCTCCCTCAATATTTTTGGGCGGAAGCCGTCAATACGGCATGTCATGTAATTAATAGGGTCTTAATTAGACCTATTACTAAGAAGACTCCTTATGAGCTTTGGTTTAACAAAATTCCTTCTATTGAATATTTCAAGGTTTTTGGTTGTAATTGTTTTATTTTGAATACCAAGGATAACCTAGGCAAGTTTGAAGAAAAAGCCTATGAAGGAATATTCCTTGGATACTCTACTCATAGCAAAGGTTTTCGTGTTTTTAATAAAAGAAGTCTTGTTGTTGAAGAGTCAATCAATGTCTCTTTTAATGAACTCAACTCTTCTACATTCTCCTCCTCCGAGGATATTGATGACATCTCGTTTGGATTGGAGAACTCCTCTATTGAGGATCGTCCTTCTTCATCTAACAATGAAGTTGTGACCCCATCAAAAGAGTCTCCTCCTCTCGAGCCTCCTCCAAAGGATCTCCCAAGAGAATAGAGATTTATCACCAATCATCCTAAGGAGCTCATCATTGGGGATCCTTCCTCAAGTGTTAGCACAAGATCCGCCACTCGTGATCTTTGTGCCAATGTGGCTTTTATCTCTCAAGTAGAGCCTAAAAATGTTAATGATGCTTTTCTTGATGAATTTTGGATGATAGCTATGCAAGAGGAGCTTAATCAATTTGAGCGAAGCAAGGTTTGGGAACTTGTCCCAAAACCTAGCAATCATCCCATTATTGGAACTAAATGGGTGTTTTGCAACAAGCTAAATGAAGATGGGTTAGTGACTCGTAACAAAGCCCGATTGGTTGCCCAAGGCTATAACCAAGAGGAAGGCATTGACTACGACGAAACCTATGCTCCGGTTGCACGTCTTGAATCCATTCGTATGCTTTGTGCCTTTGCTTGTTTTAATGACTTTAAGCTATTTCAAATGGATGTTAAGAGTGCTTTTCTTAATGGTATTATTAAGGAGGAAGTTTATGTTAAACAACCTCCCGGTTTTGAAGATTTTCAATTTCCTAACCACGTTTTCAAACTTCATAAAGCTCTTTATGGCCTCAAACAAGCTCCACGTGCTTGGTATGAGCGTCTTAGCTCTTTTCTTATTTCTCACAATTTTTCAAAGGGAAAAGTTGACACCACACTTTTTATTAAATCCCATGATGGGACTCTCTTATTGGTTCAAATTTATGTTGATGATATTATTTTTGGTTCTACTAACAACACACTTTGTGTAGAATTTGCCAAAGTTATGCAGGAAGAGTTTGAAATGAGTATGATGGGAGAACTCTCCTTCTTCTTGGGGTTACAAATCAAGCAAGGACCTAAAGGAACCTTCATCAATCAAGCAAAATATACAAGGGACCTCCTCAAGCGTTTCGACCTTGACTCATCCAAATCAATGAGAACCCCTATGGCTACAACGACCAAGCTTGACAATGATGAAGATGGCACATCGGTCGACATTCGTAAGTATAGAGGTATGATCGGTAGCTTACTTTATTTAACTGCTAGCCGTCCGGATATCATGTTTAGTGTTTGCTTGTGTGCACGATATCAAGCTAATCCAAAGGAATCACATTTGACTGCCGTTAAGCGCATTTTTCGTTATCTCAAAGGCACCATTAACATGGGTCTTTGGTATCCGAAATCCTCATCCTTTGAGCTTCACGGCTTTTCGGATGCGGATTTTGCCGGATGCAAGCTTGACCGAAAAAGCACTAGTGGCACATGTCAATTCCTCGGGAAGTCCTTGGTATCGTGGTTTAGTAAGAAGCAAAACTCTGTCGCTCTTTCAACCACTGAAGCTGAGTACATAGCGGCAGGGTGTTGTTGTGCACAAATTCTTTGGATGACACAAACACTAGTAGATTATGGTATTTCTTCTCATTGTATTCCTATTAAATGTGATAATACTAGCTCCATTAATCTCACGAAAAACCCGATTTGTCACTCTCGCACCAAGCACATAGAGATAAGACATCACTTTCTTCGAGATCATCAGCTTAAAGGTGATGTTTGTCTTGAATTTATTGACACCACTCATCAACTTGCTGATATTTTCACCAAACCCCTTTCTGAAGATCGATTCACCTTCATTTGCGGCGAACTCGGTCTCCTTCATCTCTCTGATTGATATTTTTCTGCTTCTCCGGATTTTCTGCCGGAATTCTGCAACTATCCGCCGGATAATCCGTTCAATTCCAGCAAGTGTTTCTGGAATAGTTCGGAAAATCTGTCGGATCATAGCGGAACTCCGCCGGATCTTCCGCATTTATTGCCCTCCGTAATTTCCGGCTGCAAACGGCTACCCTATTAATGGGACATGACTTTTCACCTACCCGCTAAGGAAGGGCCCGAGTTCGAGACCAAGGTTGGAGGCGTTAAGTTCATCGTCACCGCCGCTTCCTTGGCTTCCATCCTAGGTCTTGATGAACGAAAGGTATATCGCTCCCTTCCGGCTACCATTGACCACATCTCTTTCTCGTCTGACATGTCTTATGAGGAGTTTCTCTTCAACATCTGTGGCGGGTCACTTGTTCAACGCCCGGAAGATAAGGATCTGAGTCCCTTCTTCCATGACATGCATCGTATCCTCTGCCACACTCTGACCCCCAAGTCCGGGAACATGGACAGCCTGACTTCTGAGGAGCTCATCTGCATGTACTATCTAGTCTCCCGACAGCCCTTCTCTCTGGCAAAATCCATCATTTACACCATGATGCTCATCCGGGACTCTCCCCATCGTTTCCTGCTGTTTGGCATGTACATCACCATGATCCTTGAGGCCAATGGGGTGGACCTCACTCACTGTCCGGTTGGTGATCCTAAACCTACCCCTCTTGCCAAATCAAAGACAAGGGCTCGTGCGGCTCCTGTTGTTGCTCCCACTCCTGCTGCTGTCGCTGGTGGCCCTACCTCTCCTCCGGCGTCCATCCTCACTCCTGATGTCCGACGGTACATTGATCGTAAGTTTGCTGATCTCTCTCTATCTACCCATGAGCGCCTTCAGGCCAACACTCGGGGACTCGGCACCCTCATCCACCATGGCTTCATGGATCAGGCCTATTATATTCAGCGGATGTTCGAGGAGCACACTCCCTATCTCAATCCCAACGCTCCTCATCCTGATTATCCGGGCCCGCGGTTCACTGATCCCAATGTTTATGGCTTCATGTACCCGGATGGCGTCGACCCTTATGGCGCTTTTACCTCCGCCGCCGGGGACGATGAAGATCAGGAGGCGGGTCCCTCTGGTGCACCGGACAGTTGATGGGTGGTGGTTGTTAGTTAGTATTATCTTGTGTGGTCCTTCGGGGACTTTGTTAGTATGTTTTAATTATGTTTAATGTTTGTTTTGGTGTGGTCCTTCACGGACTTTTCAGTTCTGACTTGTGTTTGGGCTTTCACAGCCCCCTCATTGTACCCATGTTTTTTAAATTTCAATGAATGAATTCTACTTCTCCATTTCTCTTTCTTGCTTTACTGCTTTTAGTTCTCTACCATCTTGATTAAATGACAAAGGGGGAGAAAATCATAGTGAGGGGGAGAGCTGTAATTACGGGGGAGCTTCTTATTTGTCAATTATCAAAATAGGGGAGTTTGTTGGCACATATATTTTGATACATTGATCACATTAACCCCTGTATCTCTTTTAGTCTCTGCTTTTCACAGGCACTTCCCAAAAGACGCCCTTTGCGGTCTTACATTTCTCCAGTATCAAGATGACGTTTTACTACAAGAGACGTTGGAGTAAACAATGTAAAACCCTGCTTAAAGTCTACATAGAAGATGGCAGTTCCTGCTCTTTTAGAGTCTGTATTCTACTAGGAATCCATGTACGTACTTTGCTAAGATGACATTTATAAAGATAGAAATGGTGAAGAAGTCATTCAGAGGAGACGAAAAATCCGACGGATTTCCGGATAAATCCGCCAGATTATCCGATCTCTCACAGCAAGTATGTATGGAGAAGTTCGGATAATCCGACGGAAATCCACGGAAATCCGACGGATCATCCGAACCCCTCACAGCAAGTATGTGAGGAAAAGTTCGGATAATCCGACGAAAAACCGTGGAAATCCGACGGATCATCCGAAACCCTCACAGCAAGTATGTGAGGAGAAGTTCGGATAATCCGACGGAAATCCGCAGAAATCCGGCGGATCATCCGAACCCCTCACAGCAAGTTTGTGAGACCACAGTTCGGATCATCCGCCGGACTTTCGCTGAAATCCGACGGATAATCCGCCTGACCTTTTTGCAACTTGAAATTCAAATCCAACGGCATCTGACAGATGCATTTAATGCATCCAACGGCTCTTTTTATGACCGTTACTGTTGAACGGATAATCCGACGGATTTCCGCAGAAATCCGGCAGATAATCCGCTCGACGGCTGTATTGCCTTTATGATGTTGGATTTGTATAAAAGAGGCTTTGTCTCTCCTCTTAAAGGCTATCTCTTCCAAGCTTTAAATTTTCTCAACAACCAAAAGAGCTTCACCATTACTACTCTACCTAATCTTCAATTGTCATCCAACCCAAAGTGCTAGAGTGTCTCAAGAGCTTTTACTTTCGATCTTCAAGTGTTTAGAAGATCAAAGCATCCTTTCTTTTTCCTTGAAGTTGGCGAGCCTTCGTAAGAAAACTCGTGTGTAGAAGTTGGCGAGTTCTTCGGATCCAAACTCGTGTTGAAGTTGGCGAGTTCTTCGGATCCAAACTCGTGTGTACTATTTGCATAATAGTGGATTAAAGCCGGAGAGAGTTCCGGGACTGGATTGCCTCAAAAGAGGATACCAGGATACATCCTTGCGTTTGCGTTTGATCTTTCTACTCCTTACTCTTTATTGCATCATTTGTTATAGTTTATTTTTAATTTCCCTATTCACCCCCCTCTAGGGTTCTACACATGTGACCATGGATTTTGTGACTGGACTACCTAGATCCCCAGCTGGTAGAGATGCTATCTGGGTTATAGTTGATCGGCTCACCAAGGTGGCTCACTTTCTTTTATTTAGGGTTGGCCAGTCGATGGCTCAGCTAGCAGAGATGTACCTCAGGCAGATTATCAGATTGCACGGTGTGCCAGTCAGTATCACCTCGGACCGAGATTCAAGATTCACGTCGTACTTTTGGCGTAGCTTACAAGAGAGTTTGGGGACTCATCTCCAGTTCAGTTCAGCGTATCACCCGCAGACAGATGGTCAGTCAGAACGTACGATCCAGACTCTCGAAGATATGTTGAGATCATGTACGCTCGACTTTGGTGGTTCATGGGAAGATCACTTGCACCTGGTAGAATTCTCGTACAATAATAGTTTCCAGACCAGTATCCAGATGGCACCGTTCGAGGTACTGTATGGTAGGAAGTGCAGATCCCCGCTAGCATGGGACGATATCGGAGAGAGACAGATGCTCGGTCCAGAAATGATTGCTCAGACAGTTGAGGTGGTCAGAAGAGTCCGAGATCATCTTCGAGTAGCACAAGATCGCCAGCGTCATTGGGCCGATTCTCATCGGCGACCCCTTGAATTTTCTGTCGGCGATCATGTATTCCTTAGGATCTCTCCTACCCGTGGCGTCATTCGTTTCGGCGTACGGGGCAAGCTTAGTCCTAGGTATATAGGACCGTTTGACATTCTGGAGCGAGTAGGAGATGTATCCTATCGTCTCGCTCTTCCACCATCGCTAAGCGAGGTGCATGACGTGTTCCATGTATCCCAATTACGACGGTATATCCCGGACCCGAGCCACATCCTGGATCATTCAGAATTGGTTGTTGGTACCAACCTTTCGTATGAGGAGAGGCCCGTGTCTATATTAGACCGAAGAGAGAAGACACTCAAGAACAAGACTATCAAGTTAGTCCGAGTTGCTTGGGGTCATCACTCTTTGGGTGAGTCAACGTGGGAGCGTGAGGATGACATCCGATCGCGATATCCCGACCTGTTTGACTCATGAGGTATAATATCTTTCTTATGCCTCATGCCATCGATTCCTTGCTTGCATGATTGATTGTTTGTCTAGTTATAACTTGCTTGTGATTAGTATAGCTTGTTCTTGCCACTTTAGCCTCTTGATTAAATTCCGAGGACGGAATTCTTTTAAGGTGGGTAGAGTTGTAATGCCTGTAGTTCGTATTACGTATCTTGGAATACGTGTACGTATTTGTTCTTGTATTGCATATCTCTTAGCTTGGCCCGGTTTATTTTGGGTTGGTTCGGCTAGACTTGGGGTGCCTTGGTTCATCATGAACCAAGGGGAGAACCCCTACCTACCACCACCATCATCCTTTATTAACCCATTCCTTTAATTCTCTCTCTTCATTTACTTCTTCTTCTCCCACCATTACTTCTTCAACCACCAGGAGAGTGAGAGAGAGAGAGAGAGAGAGTTTAGGCAAGTGCATCTTGCTTCATGGAGGAACATAAATTTTATTGTTCTATTCTCTTCTTCACAGCATTCTAAGACACTTTAGTGCTTGGCATTTTCAATTTCCATGGCTAAATTCTTCTAGATCTAAGATTATAGTATTTTCGGATTTCTTGGGTTTTGATCTATTTAACTTTATTATTTCTAAGTTTTGATGGTTTCATGTTGTAGAGAATTTCGTTCTACCCCATTTTGACCTATGGAAGTCCAAATTTAGGCTTATGATGAAGGTTTTATGGAGCTTGAAAGCTATGGGTTCCATGGCCATCCTTCTCAGATTTTCTGAGAAGATGGGTACCTACTTACCCAGCCGTATGAGATTTACTTGCTCAGCCGCATGGGTACCCACTTACTTAGCCGCATAGATGGGTACCCACTTACCCAGCCGCATGAGATTCATTTTACTTAGCCGCATAGATGGGTACCCACTTACCCAGCCGTATGAGATTTACTTGCTCAGCCGCATGGGTACCCACTTACTTAGCCGCATAGATGGGTACCCACTTACCCAGCCGCATGAGATTCATTTTACTTACCCGCATAGATGGGTACCCACTTACCCAGCCGCATGAGATTTACTTGCTCAGCCGCATGGGTACCCACTTACTTAGCCGCATAGATGGGTACCCACTTACCCAGCCGCATGAGATTCATTCACTTAGCCGCATGAGATTCATTTTACTTAGCCGCATAGATGGGTACCCACTTACCCAGCCGCATGAGATTCATTCACTTAGCCGCATGAGATTCATTTTACTTAGCCGCATAGATGGGTACCCACTTACCCAGCCGCATGAGATTTACTTGCTCAGTCGTATGGGTACCCACTTACTTAGCCGCATAGATGGGTACCCACTTACTCAGCCGCATGAGATTCATTCACCCAGCCGCATGAGATTCATTTTACTCAGCCGCATAGATGGGTACCCACTTACTCAGCCGCATAGATGGGTACCCATCTATTGCCGCATGAGCCCCCAATTCACCCTTGGCCGTATATTGTCTAATTTGGTTGTTTTTCTTGCCCTATTTGGCTGATTTATGGCCCGAATTTTTTCCAACTCCCAACATGAAAATTGTAGATCTTTTTCTTGGCTTCCAGAATATGTTATTAACTATTTATGCAACTTTTCTCATTTATAATGTTAGAACACGATAGTGGCTCGTCATGGCGTACTCTTGATAAGTAACCATGACATGATACACCTCGATATGCTGTTACGACAGCTAGCACGGCATGACAAGTATGAAAGACCTGGACACCGTGGGCGATTGTGTTTGTACAAATAAATTGATACTGTCTTGCATCATGTCTAGGATGGGGATCCCTGAGTACCACGGTCAGGGGTACCTACTGAAATTGACTAAGGCTAATTAACTAGAATAATTCATTAGTCATGAAGAGATTTCCAGCTACAGGCAATCCCGTTATCTGGGCGCATTAAGTGGACTTGTAGCCTACCGACGAGTAGGGCACATTTCCAGCACACAGTCATGTGGTGCACCCTTTATAAACAGACATTCGACTCGGATAACCGGATGGTCTGCAGGGCTTGTGGCTGTTGGGATAATCTCATTGCATCTTGCTAGTAACTAGGCTGTGATAACCCTAGTTAGTTAAAAGTATCAAGCCGTACTCTTGATTGGTCGTGATTAATTGGATGAAGTTTATTCCAGCTTAGTCTTATCCTGATCCTGTGCAAGATTGGGACATGACATGATTATTGATGCTTGCCTTAACAATAACGATCAGGGGTCCAGTTCTATTCAGGCGAAGGGTTACAACCCCGGTCCTTGTTTGGTTTAAAGGTTGTAACCTGGCTCCCGGAGCAGTTCTGTGTCCTCTCTTCGTTTATTGTCTTATTGCAACCCCATGCCATGCTCGTCGTGTTCTTTTACCTTATTTCAATACCATGATTATTTATACTGGCCTTAGCAATAAAGATCAGGGGTCCAGTTCTGTTCAGGCGAAGGGTTACAATCCCGGTCCTTGTTTGGTTTAAGGGTTGTAACCTGGCTCCCGGAGCAGTTCTGTGTCCTTTTTTCGTTTATTGTCTCCACTATATCAATAGTATTTGAGACGAGTTTCTATTCAGGTGAAGGGTTACAACCCCGGTCCTTGTTTGGTTTAAGGGTTGTGACCTGGCTACTTGAATGGTTTCTTCGTACTCAGTTTACTGTTGTTATATCTATTATTATCAGTTCTTTATTTACTATCTTTAATATTCTATTGTGATATGCTGGTTTTAGTTCCTAAGTGAAGCCTCCTTTGTGGCACTTGTTCTTTCTGGGGTCTGACCCAGCTGGTTTTGTACGGCCAGATATCGGAGCAGCACCAGAGGATCCACCTGTCTTTCAGCCAGATGGTGACCACCAGGCGTAACCCTGGCAACGAGTGGGTTTCTTTTTGTTCTCCCACTTTATTGTAAAATTATTCTTTTGAGGCGTTTAGCCGGCGAGCACGTGTTAGCTCGTATTGCACCTTTAATTACTTTCTGCCTACGGGCTGTAACATGATTGACAGATCCTAGGGTTGATCATGTATGACTAAACTCTTGCTAGTCCTGACATTTTGTAATGACTAGCTTCATGATCAGCTGAATATGTAATGTTTGGGACGCCTTACTATTGTGTATTTGGTGATCTTACATCTTGTAATACTTACTTACTTGTTTGTGATTGAGACACTAGGATTGTTTATGACCATAAGAGACTATTGGCTTGTAGTTAAACCCTCATGTATCTAGACAGCCTTGACCGTATAGTGAGGTGGGTTACACTTCAATATACGTAGCTGGCTATGTCTGCTCCCGCTCTCCAGTATTCTGGTTCTGGGGCGTGACATCTTTAATGTTTGTGCATTAATTGTCACTTCATGAACTCTCACTTTCTATTTTAGATCTTTTGTGTCCTTTACCGTGACTTTGATATTTATAGTGTAATACTAGCTGTTACCTTCCAACAAATTTTATATGTAAGACCTAGACGAGCTCACCTTCCTATAGGTATATCATGTCTCACTCAAACACGTCCCTTGGTACTCTATTTTTATGATATGACTTTCGGGTCATAAAGACTAGACTATAACCTTTACCATGATACCGATATATTTTTCGACCAAGGATAGGGACTCAACCTCGACTCAATTCTTTCGATCCGATATGTGATTTTGTTATACTTAATTCCTTAAATGCTTAACTTTGTGCTTTATCTTGATTGCTTGACCCATTGTCCAATCACACTACTAGTTTAACTCTTGTAAGTTGGGTAGAATACCCTATGACCTAACAAACCTTTGTCCTTGTGACCCATATTGATAAGTTTACTTAGACTATTGAATTTAGAGGACCCTAACTTATCTAGTCAACCAAGCCATAGATAAGAAAACACTAGGACGACTGCATAAGCCCAAACATTGGACAAGACTTAGATTTTAATGGATCTTCGACTATTTAATTTTCTTCATTAGTATTTCTTACTTATATTTTGACTATCTTATGATGCTAATTTAGCCTTAGTTTTGTAAGCTTATTCTTTTATCGAGCTTGTTAACGACATGTGTGTTATTGGGGACGTCCACTAATACATTGTCTAATCAGAACCGATGCATGATGGTCTGATCAACCTAGTGCATTTGGTTCGCTTTTCATATATTGTTCTACGTGGATGGAGACATAGTTAAACTTGACCTCTAGAATTCCATCCGCGACTGCCTTGGCAATTTTTTTGAAAATTTTCAATCGTCTTTGAACCACTTATTCGTATTCGATAATATCTTCTACGAACTCTTTATTATTTTCGTCTTTCGCCTATATTAGAAAAACAAACACTCGTACTTGATATCCCCTTAATTTCCCACCATCTATTGCCAAGATAGTTAACCATTGACCAACCAATGTGACTATATCCCCGTCTTGAGTTACCTTTTTCCTCTACCCTAGATTCATTATCGCAACCTTCTAATCATTTTGAAACTTGAAAATGATTCAAATCATTTCCTTAACCATACCTTAAACCTAGATGACTATATTCGCTCAAAAAAAATCATCTTTCCTAAATTTCTAAATTATTCTCTTTGACCTACTCAATTCCTTTTTATTCTCTAATTCGTGTTATCATAATTTTATTACCTTAACTAGCGACCCTTTTTCAATTCCATAACCATGATGTATTTTCGCAGATACCAAAATCACGATCTTCCAATGCATGTTTGTGTCGAACATCGTTTTTTTGCCTCATCCAAAAAATTAATCGTATTTCGGTATTGATGAACTCTTTCTATCTCTCATACCCTAGCTATTCCTAAATTTCGAGGACAAAATTCTTGTAAGCTGCGTAGGATGTAAAATTCCTAAATTTCTAGTACGATTTTTTTAATAAATAAGGTATTGATTTTTGTACTTCGTATTTGTACGTCGCGTACGAGTTTGCGTTTCGTAAATTTTTCGTCAAGTACGAATAAGTGCGAAGTACATATTTTTATAAAACGTTTTAATTATATAGATGTAAAAAAAATTTCACAATAATAGACGATAAAAAATTTATATTGTTTGAAGTTGTAAATGCGTCGCGTCGAGGATTGTCAAACTTTATTTTTTATTTTAAAAAGGCCAGTTTATTTTATGGTGCAAGTATAACTAGTAATTTAGAAAAACTGTGTTTTATGTAAGTATTATTTTACATGCGAGTGTATATATATTTGTATTTTCGAAATTAATTATTATCATTAATATATTATTTCGAAAAAAGTATATTAAATATGGGTTGATTTAATATGTAATTAATTATGGTAATTTAAGTTGGAAAAAAATTTATTAAGTTATTTAAATACAGTTTAAATTAGAGGTAGAATCTATCTACATTGGATTATATTTGATTGAGTTACTTTTAAATCAATTTGAATTAAATAGTGGAAAATCTAAGGAGAATTAAAACTCTTCTTAGTCCTTATTTAGATAAGACTTTTGTAAACCCCCTGATTTTTTAAAATAAATATTTGTAGAATTTTTGGATTTTTAAATAACTATTTATTGACTTATTATATAAATTATATTATTTTACATATATTTAGTATAGTGCTCATTAGTGAATTTAGTATAAAAATATATAAAGCTATTTTTCTAGTACATTAAGGATCTAAACTATATTATACAATTTTTTTTAAAATTTTAGGATTTATTTAATAACTTTTATTACTTTTTACATGTTACTTATATTGTAAAATATTTACATAATAAAGAATAAATGTCAATTTAGTATTAGATATTTCAGCTTGTATAAATGAGATTAGATGAAGGTTGTTTAAATAAATATTAACTCTATTTATTATCTATAGTAATTTTAAATAATGTTATAGATAATTTAGATAAATATGAACTATATTTTAAGTTAATCATAATCCTAAGTCTAATAGGAAAGCATCTCTATCTATATCCTATCCTAACAAAGCAAACTCCAATTTATTTAAATCAAATCCTATCTAATTTAGGAGATAAATATGAAATAAGTACCTATATATACCCAATACATTCCCTTCCTATCAACCATAATTCGAAATTATTTTTAGTCCAATAGGAACTCAAAAATTCGTCATCAGAATTCAGCCCCACTTTTTAGTAGCAAGAGCAACTTGGAACGACGATATCTCCTAGATCCGAACTCCGTTTCGCCTTCAGTTCTTTTTTAAAAGAAGCATATCGAAGTAAGCTTTCTAGAAACATATTGTAATAGACAAAATTCGTTATGTAGATTTCTGCAAAACTGTTTGAGTATTTGGTGTCCTAAAAATAAACGTGTTTCAGTATTTTTGCGATTTTGGGAGATTCCGGAAACGAAAATACGATCCGTTTAGTTTTTCGGAAAGCTGATACGAAAACCTATGCCATGGCCTAATTTTAGAATCTATTAAATAAATATAATAGGTGTAGTATTAATTATAATTAGATAATAGACTATTTTTCAGCATCCGAAGTTATACCTACACCTTCCCCTTTGTGCGTTGTTGTTGATTCGTCGCCAGGACATCATCTTACCTCACTCCGGACATCAGGCAAGATACCTTACCATCACTGTTTATTACTGTTCATTATATTGCATGCATTTATTTTATATTTATTATTTTCTGCAAAATAAATTGTGCTAAACTGTTGCAAAGTTTATTGTCTAGTTATATTTCCTCTACTTAAATATTTTCTTGCTTAGTAAAACCTAGATTTAATAGACTACCTGCATTCATTGGCCTTGACACATGTACGTCACGAATCACGAGACGCATATAGGTCTTGGACGTATGTACTTAGTGGCCAGCAGTACATATTGGACGAGCGTTAGGCCATGACTACTACTAGGATTGCATGATAAAAGACTAGTGGTCATTAGAGTTAGATTATTGGGTTGGGAGAATACAACTGGGCGTTGACCTCCTCCCTATCTATCATAGACTCGCTCGCTACTGAGAAACGATAGGTAGACTATATACTGTAGACTCGCTCGATACTGAGGAATGGTATATAGTATTGAGACTCGCTACTGAGGTCCTGCTTATTTTATCTTGACTTGACTTAGAGATTATGCGACCATGCGCTATTCTCGATTGTATTACACTTAGAGTGGTTAAGTGACCGCTATCCGTTAGGTATAGGTACTTTTTGGTTTATGTACTTATGCCTGACCATGACTTGGAATAGCATCTTGTCGCGAACTAGTTTACCACACCTTGTCGTTGTTTGGTTGTAGGTATGGTTAACTGCTTCGATGATAAGGTACTGAACCTTGTTATGGTTCGGATTATTATTGAGCAGCTTTATATTCAGTTCATGGCATGTTGTTTATTGTATCTTGTTACGTCCCTCTGAGGACCTGGTGAATTCTCCAGGTGTGCGTTTGTGGTTTTCGCAGGTGCACTCTCCATAGCCATGTTTTACTCTCTTCTTCCGAGGAATTGCACTTGGATTGCCTTCGCATCGCTCGACAAAATTCCTTTATCGTGTATTTCTCTCTTTCTAGTTGGTAGTGGATTTGTCTCCACCCAACAACTTGTAAATGAAAATTCATGAGTTTATTATAAATTCTTTCTCCTTTATTTGTGGATGAGATTAGTGTTATGGATTACTGCATTTTATAGCTTATGTATACATACGAAGGTTCCATATATTGGAGTTACTTCGTATATATGCAGCTGGCATGTCGACGTACTTAGTCCTAAGTATTTTGGGACTGGGGCGTTACACTTCGGTAGGCTAGCGACTATAGTGGACGCCTACTCTATGAAGCTGTGGTGGAAGCTCCGAACAGATAACTCGATTTGGACCCGGTTCATGAAGGCCAGATACTTCCGATATTCCCACCCTACGACAGCGGTTGCTAACAACAGATCTTCGGCATCCTGGCGACGCATCCTCATCGGTCATCAACTCGCTAAACCTCTAATCTGCTTACAGCTCAAGAATGGCAGCTCATCGCCGTGCTACGAGCGGTGGCTTGGAGAGGCTCTCCTCCAGCCAACACCGAACACCCTCCCGAATCGGTCGATTCGTGACTTATGGAATATTGAGTCCGGATGGCGGTGGGACAGGGTTACTGTTTGGCTTGGTTAGGTAGCCTTGAACCGTCTTGCCATCGCGGATGTGCAGATCATTGACCACCCCTATGCCTGGAGGTGGTCCCCCAAGTCAAATGGCGCTTTCTCGCTGGCCTCGACCGGGTAGGTGGTCAGAGGCAACGGATTGCCATCCCCTACTCTCGCCCCTTTCTGGCAGTCTTGTATCCCCAGCAAATGTTCAATTCTAATATGCAGAGCACACCGCAAGAAGCTCCCAACTGACGACTCCCTCACATCCATCGGTTTCAGCCTGGCGTCGAAATGCCACTAATGCACCTCCCACCAATCAGAAACCGTCGAGCACGTCCTACTCACCGGCGACCTCGCCTCCCTTCTATGGCTCAACCTCTCTCGCCGCTGCCGGTCCATGCTCTCAGTCGAGGGCTTCAACGATCTCCTCGCATGTTGGGATATTTGGGTCATTTGGAAGAATCGAAACAAATTCAGGTACGAAGGACACCAATACAACCACAACCAACTGATCAGAGAAACCATCCGAAACTCTCAAAATCAGCAGGCGTTGCTCTCACGCCATAGACTTCTTCCGGACGGCGCTGTCCTAACCCCAGGTTCGGGCCAGAGAGCGGCTTCTTCTTCGCATCTGGCCTCTTTTGTTATTTTTCGCGCAGGACACGCTTACTTGTATAGGCTTCAGCATTTTGCGCCTACTATATATATATATATATATATATATATATATATATATATATATATATATATATATATAATATATATATATAATGTAATTAATATATATATATATAAATATATATTATATTATATATTTATATATATATATATATATATATATATATATATATAATATATACACACACTAGCATATGTGCACGTGCCTTGCACGTATTTTAACATTATTAATTAGTTTAGGAGACTCTTTAGGAAGACCAAAGGGTAGTCTTCCTAATTACTAAGTTGTCCTATTAAAAATAATGAAATATTTTAA
>JANAVB010038812.1:0-25013 GCA_029216955.1 Iris pallida | reverse complement strand
GATATATTCCCTGGAGATTTTAATAGTTTATCAGAAGGTGAACAAAAGAAATAACTCAATATTTCTTTTAGTATGTACAACACTCAAAGGATATTTTATATTTCCTTCAGACAATACTTTTTTAAGAATTTGCCGTTGATAGGCATCATAGCAACTCGGCTATCCATCTCGGTTAGTTGATAAGCTCCGTTTGAGAAAACCTTACTTACAATATAGGGACCTTCCCATTTCGCTTCAAATTTGCCCTTGCTCATGTGTGTCATAGTCATAGGACGTCTGACAGTAAGGACTAGTTCGCCTTTTTGGAATGCTCGTACTTTGACCTTTCGGTTGAAAGCTTTGGAGATACGGGCTTGATATATCTCAAATTGTTGTTGAACTAGTAACCGTTTCTCGTCCAATGCTTCATGCTCCTGAAGTCGAAGGCGATCATTGTTTTCTGTTGTAAGTTTATTGGCAATTGCAATCCTTAAGGAGGGGATTTGCATTTCTAATGGTAGGACAGCTTCGCATCCATCCACCAAGGAGAAAGGTGTACAACCGGTTGGAGTACGTATAGTAGTACGATAAGCCCTAGACATTCTAAGCTTTTCACTCCAGTTTCTTTATTGGTAGAGATGAATTTCTTGAGAAGCTTGATAATAGTTTTGTTGAATGCTTTAGCCAAACTGTTAGCTGCAGGATTGTAGGCCATGGAAGCAACATTATCAATTCTGTTATCATCACAAAATCGAGTAAACTTTTGACTGGTGAATTGTGGTCCATTATCATGAATGATTCATCGAGGAATACCAAATCTGCATATCACATGATGTTTAATGAAGTTGATGCTGCTGCTGGTCTTGACTTCAGATAAAGGTATGGCTTCCGTCCATTTCGAAAAGTAATCAGTTATAGCTAATATAACCGATGTCCTCTAGACGATGGTGGATTGATAGGACCAATGACATCTATACCCCAAGCTTCAAAGGGCCATGATGCGACAGTCGGATGAAGAAACTCCGACGGTTGATGGATGAAGTCTGCATGTATTTGACAGGCTCAATATTTTCTTGTATATTCAGTGGCATCTGATACCAAGTGGGCCAATAGTAGCCCATACGTCGGATACGATCTTGTAATTTAGGACCAGGCTAATGTGCACCACACATACCATCGTGAGCTTCCTATAGTATTTGTTTTACTTCATCTCCAGCAAGACAACGTAAGAGTAGACCATCAAATATTCGTCGATAAAGTGTCTTAGAAGTATAATTGTAATAAAACCGGAGTGATCGCCCACGGATTGTTGTAGCTTCCTTAGAATCTTTAGGTAAAATATCATGTACCATAAAGTCAATGAAAGGAGCTCTCTAGTCTTCACTAATGACATTGATTTCCGTTGAATTGCTGAACTCAATATTTGAGTTATTCTCAATGCAAAATAACTCTCTGTTAGTGATAATAATCATTTGTTGCCTTTTTACTGGGATTGCTAACACGGCTGCCAGATTAGCCAATGCATCTGCCTCCGTATTGCATGCCTAATGTACATGTTCAATGAAGAAGCCCTTGAACGATGTAGCTAGCCTAACTGCCGCTTCATGATATGGGACGAGATCCTGGTGTTGAACTTCATACATGCCTCTAACCTGATTGACAATCAGTTTAGAGTCTCTATATACTTCAAGATATTCAATATCTAATTGTTTAGCTAATTGGAGACCAATGAGCAGAGCGTTGTACTCAGCTACATTATTGAACACGACTCGTCTAAAGAATAAGCTCTTTGAATAGCTAATCCTTCTGGTGATACGAGGACGATTCCAACTCCAACAACAATAGCACCTTTTGGTCCTATTCTGGATGCACCGTCAAAGAATAGACGCCAGACAAGAACTTCTTTTGAAATTATGTTGGATTCTAAAGTTTCATCTGGAATCTCGTCATAGAGTTTAGTTGTTTCGGGAATTGGATGAGCTGCCAGAAAGTCAGCAAGAGCTTGACACTTAACAGACTTTTGAGGAATATAAATCATATCATATTGTGCTAATAATATGGCCCAAGTAGCAAGCCTGGAATTGAGTGTATTGGGCTTTTTCATCAAGACTCGGAGAGGGTTAACTTTAGAAATAACATCAATAGTTTGGCCGATGGTATAATGTCTCATCTTTTGAGCAACAAACATCAAAGCTAGATATTCTTTTTCTACTGGGCTGTATCGATGTTCAGGTTCGATCATTGTATGGCTGAGATAATAGATAGCTTGTTCATGACCTTCTTTATTCTTCCGAGCTAGTAAGGCACCTAATGAATGATCTATTGCTCAAACATACATCATGAGGGTATTCCTGAGACTGGGGCACTAGAACTGGAGGGTTCATCAAGTACCGCTTTATATCTTCAAATGCTTGCTGACATTCTTCAGTCCAATAAAAGACATACCTTTCTTCATGAGTTGAGTGAACGGTCTACAGCGTCCAGAGAGATTTGAGATGAATCTCCTGATGTACGCAAGCCATCTCTAGAATCCTCGTAGCTCTTTTAGTTTGGGTGGAGGACGCATCTCTTGAATGGCTTTGATTTTCTCAGGGTCAACGTGTATACCTTTAGAGGTAATAACGAATCCGAAAATTTTGCCACTAGAGACTCCCAGGAATGACTTGGTGGGATTCATCTTGAGTTGATGTTGGCGCATTAGATCGAATATAGTTCTCAAGTCTTGGATGTGGTTTTCCTTTAGATGACTTTTGACAGCAATATCATCTACATAGCATTCAACTGTCTTCCGTAAATGATCACGGAAGATAGTACTCATAGCCCGCTGATAAGTTGTACCAGCATTTTTAAGACCAAACGGTATGACAATATAGCAATAGACTCCGAGAGGAGTATGAAATGATGTATGTTTCTCATCTTCTGGGTGCATCTTGATTTGATTATATCCTGAGAATCCATCTATAAAATACATTCGTTCAAATCTGCAAGTATTGTCGATCATGACATCAGTGATTGGAAGAGAAAATTCATCCTTGGGACAGGCTTTATTAAGGTCTCTGAAGTCGATACAGACTCGGACCTTCCCTATTTTCTTTATAACTGGGACAACATTAGCCACCAAGTCCGGATGTTATTCTTTTCTGACGAAGCCACAGGCGATGAGTTTCTTGACTTCAGCTTCTATAGTGTCCATCATATCAGGTCAGAATCGACGCTGTTGTTGTTTGACTGGACTCGTATTCGACAGAATGTTGAGCTTATGGGTAGCGATCTGGGGATCCAATCCCGGCATATCTTCATAACTCCAAAAGAATACATCAATATATTCCCTAATAAGTTGAATCAGTTCTTGTTTATCCACTTCAGGAGACTTTTGCTGACAAATATTGGTCTTGGGGAGGTTTTGTCTCTAACATCGACTTGAACCAACTGATCTTCGATAGGCGGCTCACGTTGCTCGAAGCGAAGCTGCCATTGGGTATCCATCCTTTATGCCCAAGGATCAGATTCAGAGGCTTCGGCAAAGTCTTCGTCGTCTTCCGAGAACTCGACAATTACCATGTTGGAAGATAGAGTTACTCGATGGACGTGCCCTACACTGGTGTCTGAATCCCATAAAACAGAGTTAGAAAGTTAGATCGTTCTTCTTTATCGGATTCAGAGACTTCTGGAGTCGGAATTGGCAAGGTATAACCCAATCCCCGCTTCGTTTTGCTGTAATATTGTTGTGACTTTCCTATTGGAGTAGGGATACGAATAGGAGTTTGCCTTTCCTTACCACTATTGAGACCAGCTTTAAAATTATAGCCCATCTTTTGAATGATATTGTAACTCCCCTTCCCGGAATAATTTTGAAATAATTATTTTTTTATTTGTTTGTTTGAGTAAATGGTGATTTTTAGATTTTATAAATAATTATTTAGTAGATGAATTTAGTCTATAATATAATTATTGGTTATATTATTTTGTCAAGTAAATGTTACATATTTACATGGATGGGTCTTACACTAGGAATAGAGAACATAGAAGTTTTGTTTAGATTTATGGAGATTAATATATAAGTGTATTTATATATATATATAGAAATATGTACATCACAAACACTCTGCCCTACAAATATGACTTGTACCTACTGCCTAAAGCAACAAGTGCAAATGGTGGTGGCCTCTGTTATTATTATTATTTTATTATATAGTATAGCAGTGAATTGAATTGAAAGGAAATGAATGTTGGAACTGAATTGAAATTCGATGCAATTCATTTCAATATATATTATTGTTATTATTTCAATTCATTTAGTTGCAAGTTGCTGCAACAACAATATGTATGGATGCAATCATGCATCAGCTTAGGCAAGTTGTAGTTGGTTGCCATCAACTATAAGCTTCACGTGCACCCCACACAAACGAATATAGATCCTTCCAAGCAACTGAACACAGAGCTCGGGAAATATAGATCCTTCCAAGCAAAAATAATAAGCAAACACAAACTTATGTATCAGCCATCTAGCCCATAGGGGGATAACACCCCAGCCGCTCAGGCCCTACCCAACAAACCCAGGAGCAGTAGCTCTCCCGAGCCGACCCTAAACCTCGGTTTAGTATACACCGACCAATACACATATATATACGAACAGAGAAAAGTTCGATCCAACAAACCCTAACGCAGAGCGCGCCGCCCCAACCCCCGACCTGGGCGTCGCTCGTCACCGGCCAGAGGGCCATCGGGCAGCCGGACCAGCGCGCGCGCGCCGGGACAAGCGCGCAACAGTGCGGAACGCACAGCGACAGCAGTCCCAGAGCCCCACTTTGCGTAAAGTTTTCTGTCACCTCGTCGTGCCATTTTATGCGTCGTCTTCGCAGGTACGTTGACAATATAATCCACTTCAATTCTCTTTAGATATTTCGATTTGTTCTGCGATACATGCATCGTAAAACGAACCCGAACTTCGACGAAAAAACTGTTTCTTAACAGTTCGTAAAACAGTTCCAAACACCCAAATTCACATCGAAATTCCCACCAATCTATCCTTCAAATCAGGAAACTTTCTAAACAGAAGTTAAACCCAACATATAGGGCTAGAAAATTCCAGTAGGAAGTTTGTAGAAGTTCCTTTGTACAGAGAAATAAACACATGTAAACTTCGTCAAAAACCTGTTTTAAAAACTAGAAAATCGCTCCACACGACGTGCGTCACGCCAATCTGGACGACGTGATCGCGAACCGAAAGCATCGAAAGCTGCGTAACGGCTTCGTGGTCGTGTGGGCTTTGACGGAATTCAAATTGGTCGCGTGTGCGCGACGAATTTGATACGTATCCGTCGAAATTCGCCGTATCGTGCACGTTGCAAATTTCCCAATTACTTCGTGCACGCTCGTCAGATCGAGACTAAAACTTACGCCAACAGGACCGTATTATTTTTCTGGTCCTGTATGCCAAGTTTGGTCCAATTCTGAGACAGTTGGATCCGACGTCGTTTTGTGGGCCCTACGGTCCCACTCAACGGGCGATTTTGTGCACGGCCCGCCGGAATCCAACTTTGGACATACGGTTGGGTTCGTATCAAAAACTGGAATCCGTAGACATGTAGTTTGACGACTTTAGAGACCATTGACTCTGGCACGCTTTTCGGTGCAAAGCGGGTCCAACGGCGGACATCGTTTTTGCCCGAAATTACCGTTTTGCCCCTGTGTCCAGAATTGGACTTAAGGACAGGTAATCCTAGCTAATTTAACTATTCTGAGAACGTTAGTACTATTTATTTCAGCATCCGGGGACTTCTACATGTGTTGACTGATTTTGGCTCATCGAGTGATATGGTATTTTGGTTTCTCCAGCTAAGGACCTCAGGCAAGTGCACTTTCTGATTGCTTTTCGATTCACAGTAGTCTTTTCATTTCATGTCTATACATATATCTTGCTGCTTATTGACACGTTCGTCACACGGAGTAGTCGGGAGGGGAAATATCTTAGTAGACATGTGGACTACCCAAAAAATATCCCAAGATGTCTATTCGTGAACAATAGCATCTGCACATGGCACGTATAGATGCCAGAATTTACCCCCTAGCCGTTCACATGTCGAAAAGGATATTTCACACCACCTAGATAGATGTCTTTTATTAGTTTTTCCTTATTTATTTCTCTCTCGTGCTATGTCATCAGTTTTCTTACAGCTTTCATATCTCATATGCTATTTTCATGTCTTGTTAATTCTATTGTGTTTTGTATTGCCGTCGGTTTGTGTACTTGTTCCAATCCTGACTGGATAACCAATATTTTTCAGGTTTAGCCGCTATCACTCTTAACACTGGGGAAGACTTGGGTATGCTGAAGACAACCTAGAAATAGATAGTATTGTATCAATTTTGTTAATTGTAAAACTTTGTATTTTCCTTTAATTATAAATGTTATAACTGTTGTAATAATTTAGAAATGTGAATGAGCAGCAATTGTGATTTCTTGCATATTTATTTCTTACGGGCTTGACAGCGTACTACCTGCCGACTCTGCGGCGTAGGCTGGCTTGGACACGTCTGGTATCCGAAAAAGCGGGTGCGGGTCGTGACAGATATCTTCTGATTGTTGACTATAACGACGTAGTTGAAGTCTTCTGTTATCTTGATTTTCTTCTTCACTATCGGGCGTGATCTTATGTTCTGTTCCTTTACTAAAAAGTATAGAAAATTCATCTTTCTTCCTGGAAGGAACTAAGAAGAAGGAGTCTTGCATTGGTTCGAGCAATACTTCATCTTGGAGAGGTTGAACTGCTCCTATTGTAAATTTCGAAGTTATCTAATATTTCTAAATAATATCGAGTATAATAAAAAATATCAGTATACTGTAAAGGAGATACTACTTTATTGATTTGTACATCATCATTTACAACAAGATTCTTGGCCTTAACAGAAGGCTTAGTATGGTTGATAACCAGAGGAAAAGAATGAGAAGGTTTGTTACAATGAAGGTCGATAACAAAAGGCTCAGAAGAGGTGAGCTCCCTCTGTTCCATTTTTACAGCAGGAGGTTGTTTGTTATGAGAGAAAGATGGATAGTCAATGTCAGAGAAGAAGATGGACGAGTAGTATATCCTTTGACGGAGATTATGAGAACATCATTTGAGGTGTCTTTCTGATCTTCCTCACTATCCATCGCCAATACAACCTTCATGAACTCTTCCTTGTACATTCGAGAATCAGTACAATATGCATCAATGCCCCTGAAAGGATTTAGGTCAACTACTTCCTTCTGGACTTCTCCATTGACGTCTACATATTTGAAGCATTGGTAGAGAGTGGATGGTACAATATTATGCTCATGTAGAAAGGGTCTTCCCAGCAAAGCATTATAAGAGCCATGATTATCGATTACGTAGAAGGTAACCTTTGTACGAAGATTGCCGATTTGAACTTTCAGGTGAATCTTTTCCAAAGGTTCACTTCTTCCAGAATTAAATCCCAAGATTGTCATAATAGTTGTTGAAAGATTATGTACAAAAATCTTTAATGCATCTACTAGAGTCTTTGGCATGATGCTGAGTGCAGACCCAAAGTCGATCAAGATGCGATCAACCTTCATGGTATTAACATATCCCATGAAGTAGAGGGGTCGGTCATGACGATTATCTTCCAGCAGCATATCATCTTGTGTAAAGGTGATGTTGGGCATCAGCTTCATCACACTATGACAATGAAAGCAAGTTACAGGCTCCTCCTCTAACTTCTTGAGGAGTGTTAGACAAATATCAGCTTGCATCAAAGCTTCACTCAATGTTTCTCGAGTTTCCTTCGAGAGACGCAGTAGCTCAAAAATTGATAACCTTACCGGGGTATTAGCCAGCTGATCCATATATCAAAGTTATACGGCTTCTCGAGTCCCAGAGCTAGAGTCTTCTTTAATACTTTATCAAAGCAGACATACTGCTTTCCTTTGTCGGCTGCCATTGGTTTGGAAGGAATTAGTTCCGTTGGAGGTGATGTAACCGATGGAATATTGACAGCAGGAGAAGATGATGCTGGAGGAGCCTCTGGAGCTAGAGCAGGGTTCTCTTGACCTTCTGAATAGTCTCTCAGGTAAATTCTTCCAGACTTGGTACCAGTTAAGGCCTCTTCTTCGGATACAGGTTCGAAGGATACCATATTACAACTCTTTGCCTGGATCTTGCTTTTAGAAGGTTTCTTTTGGCAAGATAAAGAGTTTGTCCAGTAACCCAAACCAACACGAGATTGGTTGTGTGAAAGGCATAGAGAAAGAGGTATAGGAGATCCTTTTCCACGATTCAGGCCGGAAGCCTTTTGTAGATCATATCCCATCTTCTTGATGAGTTCGCGGGATTGTTGACTATATATATGGAAGGCTAGTTGATAATTGGTTTCTAGCTTTAGGCAGTGTTGTCTCAAAAGAAGAAGAAGAAGAAGGATCTGCCGCCGAAGTGAACATGGCAGTTAAAGGTGGAGGACAATGTTCACCCAACAAATTCATGTGACATGACTTGTATTTGGTTGCTTTCTTGGACTTTAAAGAAGGTGATTCAAAGTCAGCTACTAAATCAGGATGAATCCACATAATCTCCCTTTATCAGTAGATAGAGGAACAAGACCATCAGTTCGTACAGGTGGGAGATTAACAATCTCCAAAGTAGTTTTCGGGATGGGAATGACACCGTCCTGCACTAGTTGAACAGGAAAATCGCCTAAATTATAAAGAGACGACGTTAGTCATTACAATCTTTCATCTTGTTGGAGAGTAATTGTACCAGAATTAACCATCTCCTGGATCTTGCCTTTAAGCACATAGCATGCTCGAGTCGGATGTCCGATAAATCTATGGTAAACATAATATTTAAGGTGGTCAGTTTTACCTACTTCTTCTGGCCGTTTTGCTTCTGGCAGTTGATGTTTATTGCTCTTGATCAGACAATCAAAGATGCTCATGACATTATCTTCATCAAAGTAGTATTCTTCTTTTGGATGTGGTACCCTCTGTGGTGGAGCCGTTGGAGTAGGTGTTGATTGACCAATATTGACGGCAAGAGTTTGTTTACCTTTGACATTAATAGCCAAAGTTTTTTTACCTTGCGGTTGTTCTGACGGCCACCGTTATTTGGTGTAGCATGTTAATCTTTGTCAAGATTAGGCATCTGAATACCTAATTGTTTGAACTTGTCAGTACTTTCTTCTGCCGCTTTAGCATTCACTATGAATGAAGGCCAATCCTGAAACTGTGTCGACCCAGTCCACATGCTGATTATAGGCAATAGGTTTGACTTGCAAGTGTCTATAGTCAAAGCATCTGGAGTACCGAGAGGCATTTTGAGGGCCTCACGGCAGAATCTTTAATGAACCGTTCAGTTGTTTCATTGTGTCGATGCTTAATTTTAATAAGAGCAGACATAGTCATGTCATTGGTTCCCTCATACAATTGTTCCAGGAACATTTGTTTGAATTCATAGAAAGATGTTATATAACCATCTGGCAAACTACTGGTACCAGTCGTAAGCTGCACCTGCTAAACATCCGACGAACACCCTAGTGAGTCGAGCATCATTTGGCTGTAGTTGATCTGTCATTACCTCAAAGTGATTGAGATACCGACTTAGAGATGTGCTGCCATCAAATAGCATAATAGTAGGGGGTTTGTATTTGGGAGCAAATTGGACTTTCTTCCACTCTATAGGATAAGGCTGCTTGATCCCAAGCTTCTGCAAGCCGTCTTTCTGTTTGAAACCCTCAAATTGAGTACGTAAAAGTTTTACGGCCTCATTGTTATCTCTTGATGATTGTGGAGCAGTGGATTGATTTGATATGTTAGGAGGGTACTGCATGATAAGTACCACCTCCAGCACCAGATTGACTTGGAATAGCCTATACAGGTATGGAAGTGGTGTGAGGAGATTGTACCCCCAGACCAATATTGACGGGAGCTGATGTCGTTACAGGTTCTTAGGTCAGAATTAGATTCACGACCGGTGGAACCGTATGTTGTGCCATAATTACAACATGCATGCCTGTCATCATCTCAACCATGCTCTTCAAACTAGCCTCCAAAGCAGCAATTCTCCGCTCTTGACTGTTAGAACTGGAAGCATCTTGATCTTCTGTGAGGACATAAGCAGTCACTTCTCTAGCTATCGAAGACGAGCTAGTAGAAAAGATGGTCCTTTCAGAACCTTTACTATCAGCATCAAAGTCATATAAGGAACAACCTCTAGAATAAGTGATAGGGATGTCTTTTTGAATGAAGGAGTTTTGGTTAGAATCAGGAAGATTCCTTTGACCGATTATTTCTTAGTCGGAAGGAAGATTCCTTTGACCGATTGTTTCTTGGTTGGAAGAAAGATTCCTTTGACCGATTGTTTCTTGGTCGGAAGGAAGATTTCTTTGACCGATTGTGTCTCGACTTCTTGATCTGGTATATTGGTATACTCTTTCGTCGGATTCATGAATCCGATCTAAGTATTGTTGACTGGGATTGTGAGATGCATTGCGTCTCGGGTGCTTTCCATCCCCAGTGCTTCGAGATGTCATGTTGACAGAGGCATACAATAATTCATCTTCATCCACTATCATCGGTTGAGAAATCTGAGAGTAATTCAGACGGTCGAAGATATACCGTTTAGCTGATTGACAACATCATTTGATAACTACCTCATGGTGATGGTTACAGTGATATCCTTGGGACTGTATTACTGATGGATAAAACTAGATTTGTGATCTTCTGCTTCTGTTTAAGAATTTTACAGAGATCGGTTACACCAATAGGATGAGAAAAAGTCGAAGAAACATATTCTTTAATGATGTTAGGAACATGATTTCGATTCTTGAGATGTCTCATTCCTTGAGTGTATAAGGAAGTGCTGAGTTGGTTAGCGTAGGTAAAGGGGTTTTTGACTTCAGAAGTCTGCTTCTGGCGTAAGTTAGCCACTGGCGCAGGCTGTTTGCATTTTACTAAAGTAGGTGTTGACGGGCACCTGTTGAGATAGGTGCGCAGATCAGATAGGTCTTCTACTTGTGTATCTGTCTAAGATACTAGCATCTTACCCTGCTTGGATCTTGAGATACGCAGGGTTGGAAGATCTGTGGTTGCATTTTGGGATTTGGTAGAATCCCTTTTTGTGTTGCACAACCTGTTCTTATGTGCTTGGCCTGACGCAACTGAGTAACAGAAAGTTCAGTTGAATAGAACTCATTTTCTTAGCAGAGATTTGATTGTCTCTATTCAGAGGAGTAGAGTTCCTGCCCAAAAGAGCTTTTACACCGACTAGCGTATAGGCACCGCAGAGATACTTTTTACCGAGTCAAGGACTGGAGGAGAATTAGAAAATGCCAAATGACGCTTTCCTTTATTCTATGACGAGGCTGGAATAGGTGTATTCCTTGCCAAGTTTAAATTTGGAGAAGGAGTAGCTAAAGAGCGTTTCCTTTTATTTTATGGCTGAGAGACCACAGGCGCAGGTTGCGCAGGTTGAGGAAAGGCCAAAGGAAGCTTCCCTTTATTCTGTCTAGCACCCTCGCTAGATAGGTTCTTCCCCAAGTTCAGAACCAGAGAAGATGAAGAAGTAGCCAAAGGCGTTTTCCTTTGTTCAGATCCGAAGAAGCAGTAGGCGCAGGTTGCGCATGAGTTCTGGTTGGAAGAGAAGCAATCTGCACAGGTTGCGCGGGAGTTCTGGTTGGAAGAGAAACAATCTGCACAAGTTGCGCAGGAGTTTTGGTTGGCCGAGAAACAGTCTGCGCAAGTTGTGCAGGAGCCATGGTTAGCAGAGAAGCAGTCTGCGCAAGTTGCACAGGAGCAATGGTTGGAAGAGAAGCAGTCTGTACAAGTTGCGTAGGAGCCATGGTTGGCAGAGAGGCAGTCTGCGCAAGTTGTGCAGGAGCCATGGTTGGTAGAGAGGCAGTCTACGCAAGTTGTGCAGGAATTATGGTTGGCAGAGAGGCAGTCTGCACAAGTTGTGCAAGAATCATGGTTGCAGAGAGGCAGTCTGCTCAGGTTACACAAGTGCAATGGTTGGCCGAGAAGACTTGGGAGTCCACATAGTGCGCGCCTTGCTCTTAGCAGCAACTGCAGTACACCTAGTACCCCCAGCACTGATCATCGCTTTGCAGGCAGCTTGGTCGACTTGAACGACCAAAGTCTTCTGCGTCTTGCCGATCGATGCGGTATCACATTGAGTTGTCACTTTCTCGTCGGAGGAGAAGTCGTCCCCAGCAGAGTCACCATTTTGTTTGCAAAAAACAAAAGTTTGATTTCTATAAAATAAAAAAGAAAGTACAAGAGTACAATTGATTTCTGGGAAAGTACAACTATAGGAATCTGATCAGAAGACGACCACTTTATCCTTTTGACGATGTGATATCGAAGACACGAGCCTCTGGAAGATGCAACATCACTTTGTCAGTAGATTATGATTATTAGTGATGCTTTTGAACTGATTTAAAAAATCTATTTATAGAGTTTTAAAATAACTATTTTTGAGTTACGCGCACTTCAGGTAGCGCGCCTTCTATCTAATTGCACGAACGGTTACTTGAACTGCTGGGGATGCGTGGCATCGTTTGAGTGAGATGCGCATGGTCGTAAACAATATAGTTGACACGTTCTTCGAGATTAGTGGCATACGTGCCACATCATCCTGATTCTGAATAAAAGTTGATCAGGTGGCGCCAACTAGCCAGGTTGCACACGGACGCAACTCAATAACTAGCGCCTCTGACTAAGTCTTTTGTACTGTATTAATTAATTCGTGTGCCACTTGACAACTTGCACGGGCCAGCTATCAGCATTAATTACATACTGACAAAATCTTTTCGAGCGCCACTTTACACGGAATTCGAATGGATATTCTTCGATTTTTGTACTGTCAGAGCTATCAGTAATGATGAAAGCCGTTACAGCTTCTCGAGGAGGCTTGCCACGTGGCGCCACGCACCTTGGCTTTGGCGCAACCTGATGCTGGCACAACCTAATGGTCTGGCGCAACCTAGATGATGGCACACTTTAATGGGTGGTGCCCCTTGATTTTTAACTTCTACACTACTGATTGATTGATCCGGTGGATATACCGACTTGAGGATTAGAGTTGTAGGCTCCCACGTATGCTTGATATGCTATTGTAGTAGAGATTCCGCCAGTGTACCTGACCTGATACCCATGCCATGATGTAGGCAGATGACTTCATGTGACTGACTGATTGTCCTTGTTCCTGACATGACTACTTGTATCCATGCTATAATTCCAACTTACCCTTTGAGGTACTGGCCCTGTTATTGTACTAAGGTGCTATTTTCTTGATTATAATGTACTGTGGTGCAATCCTGTTATTCTAGTTATATGATATGATTACCTGTACGGGTACCCTGGTAGTTGGCATATAGTCTTAGCATAGTCAGGATTGATTGATTGCTTGTTATATTATACTAAGAATGAATCACAACTGGGACTCTAGGTGCCGAGGTTGATTCTTAATTTGTGTTCCCGTACTGAGGTACGACATCTAGGAGGATGATCATGTGACCATGGCATGTGATTCAGGATAAATATAGAGATAATCTAGGTAACTTACACTGGTAGAAGCTTTGGGAGGGAACAAAATCTCGAGGTTGTGCAGTACTAGCCACTTCCCAGACATTAGTCATGGCGTGCAGGCTGGCCGCTACGGATATTGTTACCGTCCGTATTAGAGGATGACAGTATCCGACTACTTTATGTACTATGTACTATATGTTTGTCTTGCTCGCATGGTGGCCTTACAAAGGATCGGTGCTTATCTTATCTTATTATATTTGGCCCCGCTAGCCCGCTAGATCGGCACGATATGAGGAATCCTATATTCTGCATTGTTGGGGTAACCCAACCTCCACATAGAAAGCCGTAGGCATTTCAGTGGCCACTTATTCCCCCAAATTTTTTGGCTTGTTGCTTGCAATGCTGGCTGATATCGAGTTCCAGTTGGCGATACAGATATTATTGGATGTTAGAGAGATTGTGATGATTGTTGGTTATTTAGCTACATTAGTTGTGGATTGTTATCGTGCGTTGGTATCGCACGATTCTTACCCTCATTTACTGTTTATATATGTTATTTATGTGTTATATTTTATCCTGCTGGCTTTTCTTCGTTCGTCCTTGAGCTTTCCTTTCTGGTACTTGCTGCGGCTGGCCTGACCAACCTTGGATTGTTCCCAGATTACCACTGACCGACCTTGTGGATCTTCTAGACTTGACTTGGAGGATGTGCTTCAGTTCCAGACCATGCGAGGAACTGTGGGAAGGCATTATTGTCTATATTATTATCTTGTACTATAGACTCTTGATTATCATATGAGTATTTTCTGCTTTCCATATGATTATCTCTCTTGCTGTTATTTCATTGTTATTGCCTGTGGATATGAGATCAGATTTAGGCCATAGATTGATTGCATGCTAGAATACCCAACAAGATTGACAGCCGTAATCGCCGTATAATGTCTTTGTACCTTATACGGTGTAGCTGGCCTACGTCCATCCCGTATTCTAGTACTGGGGCGTGACACGATTTTAGTAGTGGCCCATGCAGGTCTCGTTTTGAGATATTGTTGGGTATCACATGATTATTGATCTCAGTCCACTACTCCTTGGGATTATAACTGGTTACACTTGTCCTTTGCTCCTTTGAACTTGTGAATTGGTCCTCATTTCTACCTGGACCTATCTTGCTAGGGCATGTCTTATTCGTTGTTATCTACCTCCATTCCTTGTTTGATAGATATGATTCTATAGTTGGTCATGTCGATCATTTTATCACATAAGGCGTTGTCTTGTCTCCATTTTTGGGTTACTCATTATTTATCTTGAGTTCCATGCTCTCTCTACCGATGCATTGCCTTATTTTATTTCCTGTTATCCCTTTCATGCATTGACTTCATGTTGACTTAGTATCATTATCGCCCTCTTCGAGCGTTGGCTTGATTATTGTGGAAGGAAGATTTCATCAGGACTCTGAGATCACATATTTTAACATTTATTGATTATTCAGTAGATATTTTTGTATCAATTCATCTCCTTTGATTCTGGACAGTTCTGCAATCATGATTATCTGTTTCAGATATTATTTTGATTATAGATATACTTTCTATATAATATGTTTTGACATGGATTTTGAATTTGGAGTATTTTTCTAGAAAGCCACCTTGTGTTATTATTGAATGTGTTTTTGGATGTATATTATGATTGACCTGGATTTTGGATTTTGATTTTTTTTTTTGGAACTGTCTTGTTATATTTTAGATGTTTTGTGAATTTTAGTGACTTAGACATTTGAGTTATGGATTTGATTCATTTTAGGTATTTGTCAAGAGTGACCAGGTGACCCTAGTATACTTTGATGGCGTGGTAGCGAAACTTGCAGCTGCACGATTATAGTAGGGGTGAGCATATAACGGTTGAAAATCGAAAACCGAACTGAACCGAAATATGACAAACGGTTCGGCTTTTCGGTTATCGGTTCGGTTTTCGGTTTGAAAATTTAAAATTTTAAAATAACGGTTCGGTTTTCGGTTCTTGATCCGGAGAACCGAACCGAACCGAAAACCGATTTAGATTTAATAATTTATCAAACTATCCTCAATCTACATATACTAATATTTTGTAACCCTTAGCCGAGGACACTCTCCTCTTATTCTCTGTTGGTACTTTTTTGAGCACTCTCTCTCTACCCTCAATCTATATATATACTGATATTTTTCTCACTATGTAATATATAATTCATTAATACAATATGTAATACCATATTTTAAAAATAAATTGTTATTTAAATAGGCATATTTTGCTAAAAAATTGAAGGTCCGGCACATTGGCCCATGAAACCGAACCGACCGAAAACCGAACCGAATTAATTCGGTTCGGTTTTGTTCGGTTTTTATAAAAACGGTTCGGTTTTCGGTTTTGAGAAGTACGGTTTACGGTTATTTCGGTTTTCATATATACGGTTCGGTTTGAACCGAACCGAACCGTTGCTCACCCCTAGATTATAGTGCCATGGTGAATCTTTTTTAGCCATTCCGGATAGCGTGGCAGAGAATAACCGTGACACACATTGTGATCGGATATAAGGAAAGTACTGTCGTCGGTTTGAGACGAATATCCTAAGTTTTATGATTTTCTGTGCATTTTTATACAGTTGGGATTTCAGGTTTTCTGATATTGTTTTCGATATTTTGTATTTGTTTTGATTCATGGAGTTATTTCGTGCATGTGAGATTTTGATTTTCAAGATTCTTTCAGTGTTTTGGATTTACTTTAAAAGTTGATTGTGTAGCTAGACATTGTTCTCTTTGATGTTTTCATATTGAGATTTTGTTCATTTCTAGTTGTATTACTTGATTTCTGTAAGGTGGGTAGAGTTTTCATGACATATATATGTGTGTGTATATAATATATATATATTGAAAATCCTATATATATATATATATATATATATATATATATATATATATATATATATATATATATATATATATATATATATATATTAGTTTTGAAAATCCTATTTTAAGAGATTTAGAAATTTTGAGGACGAAATTTTTGTAAGGTGCGTAGGATGTCACCTCCCTATTTTGAAAAATAGGTATATGACTGTATTTTTATATTTGGACGATTTTAAATTTCGTATTTCTTTAAATATTATTGTTTTGGATATTAACCTGTCTTGGCTATTGAGTCCTTAATTTTTATTTTGTTCCTATTATTATTATTGCTACCATTGTTATTATTATTATTATTGTTATTATCATTATATTATTATTTAATTAATTTCCTATAACTATCCCTCATAAATATCTAGCCCTAACCCTAACACTCAGCCCCCTCCCTCCTCCTCACAGCCGCTCACCCCCTTCACTCTCACTCAGCCCTCTCCCTCTTCCCTCACTCTTCTCCATCTCTCACTTCTCTCTCGCTCTCACTTCCCTCTCTCAGTCTCTCTCTCTCTCTCTCGTCCTCGATATCCATCCACCACCGCCACCGCGGCCGTCCCCCCCTGAAATAACATGTAGGCAACTCTAGAGGGGGGTGAATAGAGTTTGTGTCGATAGTCACCAAATAAAAATTAACTCTATCACAAACAGAATATAATTAGAGAATTGAATGCAAAAATAATAAAGATCAAGAAGAGCATACGCAAACACAAAAGTTTTAACATGGTTTCCCTCGTGGAGGACTAGTCCAAGCCTGAGAACTCTAGCTCAGGATTGAAATCCACTATTTGTGAAATAGTGTACAACCACGTGCCTTTACTCAGAAGAGCACGTCAACTTCTTACAGATTCGTAGGTGGCGAAACTTAGAATTGTCCAAGTAATTTTTCTTTCACTCTTGCACACAACTTCTAGCTGATATCGCACTGAGCACCTTGGGCTAAATAGAGTTGTGGCTTAGAGATATGGAAGAATAAGGCTTGAAGTAGTAGAGCTTAGAAAGCTTGAATATTTGAAGGTGAGAGATAATTTAAAATGGGAGAATTCAAGCTCTATTTATACTACTCTGGGGAGGCAGAGGTCGACCCGAATTCTGCCCCAAGAATTCAAATTTTTGAACGTTGGACAGCTTGTATCAAGTAGGCCCTAAAAAGCAGGGTGCTGAAAATCAGGAGACAGAGTTCGGCCCGAACTCTGTGTGGAGGCAGAGTTCGGCCCGAACTCTGCCTCCTAGGTGGCAGAATGGCCTTTGGGCCTTTGGGCTTTGTGGAGCTTAGGCTTGGTTCAGGAATTGGTCTGTTTGTATGGTAGAGCTTGGAGAGATATGTCTAGGGGTTGAGATGACACAGTGCGACTCAACGTACACATTCTCCTAGACTCAATAAATTGAAGATTACAGACTTGGAACAAATAGGAAAACCAAGAGCCCTTTGATTACTCATTTCTTCTGATATTTGAGTAGACCTGAAGACGTCTTTCTCCTTGATAGCAGTCGTCCAAAGATAAGCAGATCTGTAAATCTAAATACCTTTCGGGGGCTTCGCCTCCGAACCCCTGACGGGGGGTGCTACCCCCTCGACCCCTGTCCGCTGACCGGGCAGCGGAACCCCCGATGCGAGGCCCCGGATAGGTCGCTAGGCGGTCGGTTCGAAGAAATCTTTCTGTATGACGCCGTCTTTGGTCCATCATTAGTTCTTCATTGCCTATGTCCTGGTTTGGTCATGTTTGATCATGCTTACTGCATGTCTACAAATACATGTTAAGCGAGCAAAATATGTTGCAGTACGATATACGCATGGCAATATGATATAGGACAATTAGGACAATGCTAAGTTTAAGTAGCAACATGATAGTGAGTATATAAATATTAGTGACATCATTATGTTAAACTTAACTGATTAGCCATATTAAAAAACACGATATAAACATTGGGTAACAATCTCCTCCTTTTTGATTATGGCAAATCGGTTAAGTTTAAGACATATACTATAGATGCATGTATCACTAATAAACACATATTACTTTAAGATTGTGTGCTAACTTAAACTTATTTCTTCTCCTTTGACATGATCAAAAAATAAGCTCCCCCATAATAAGAGATAAACCGAACTCAAGCATAGGTAAAGGAGGAAGGCATAGACAATCATGATCAAGATATACTAATTGAGGAACAATATGAGAAGTGTGTAAAGACAAGTAAAGAAATTACATACCAAATATAGAGTGCCAAATAGAAAATAGCTTGTTAAAACACAAATAGTTGGTAAAACTAAAAGAATTTAAAAATATAATCAATAGAGAGTTTACCAACATGAAATCCAAGAAGGACATCAAAAAAAATAGTATGATATGAAATATTGCTCTAATTTTGGAAGATAATTATGAAAAAAAATTCAGTCAAAAAACCATGGGGATTAGAAAATTGTAAAACATAGATAACAATTGAGATATTGAAATATTTATCAATTGAAATAAATAAACTTGAAACATTGATCAATGAAACTATGATAGTCACAATTGTCCACAGATAAATAGTGGAACAAAATAAACAAATGATCAATGTAAAATAGAACAATTGATATAAAATGATCTCATTTATTTGCAAATCTATTTGCTTATCCAAAATTCATGCATTTGAACTCAATTACCTTATCATGCTATATGTATACCCTTTAGATAAACATGAAGGTAAAAGAGAAAAATGTTTGAGGAAAAGAAATTCAGTCGACTTGAACGCTCCCCCTCAAACTATTACCAATATAGATAAAATCATGAATTTTGAGTAAGTCCTCAACAAGGAAAGTCAAATCAATTAAGCATACAAGGAAAACCAAATCAAAGAAAGCAAAATAGTCATCAAGATAAGATACGAAAGTTAATATTAACGAGATGACTCATATAAAAGAGAGAGATAATATGATGAAAACAATTGCACATACTCTCATAAACCTTTCACAAAATAACAGTATCATAACCTCAATCACTAATATATAAATAATGACAAAAATATGGGTAAATAATGAACTAGGTATACGACATATTAAAGGGTATAAATGAATTGAACCAATTTATTTGCTCCCCTTAAAATATGCGTATCTAGTTCCAAAGCACTTATAGCAAAAAAATGATAACTTCAAGATCGAAGGGTAAATCAACTATAGATTTCTTCCCCTTGCTCAATGCATATAAGGCTATGAAAACATCATAAAACGAATAATATCATCTTTAGAAGAGATATCCAATTAATAGTCACTAAAAATGAACTATAAAAATAATATTTTAATTAAGCACATTTAATCAAAAGATGACATACATTAGTCTATATAGAAGAATCTCATATTTAAAAAATATATATCAATGCATGTTACCTTTTGAGAAGAAGATCATCATGAAAAGAAATAAAGTCAATTAAATCAATCATGGTGAAAGTCAAAATATAGCCAAAAAAAAAAACAAAACTCAAATATCATGTCCATGATTATCTAATTAAGAAATGATCAACCAATTTATTGCTTTGCATGGACTATGTGTATTTTACCACATATGTACCCATCAACGGGTAATAATCCAACCTTGCTAATACTAAATGAGAAACCAATAAAGTTCAAATAGCAAAGAGCATATGTGATAATCCATGAGTAGTCAAAGTAGAGTAATAAATTAACTTGATAACCATATATTTAGATTATATAGGACTACTCAATCATTAGGATCATTCATAAAGTAAACCAATAAATAATTATGATCCGTCATAAATCTCATCTAAAAACCATATAAACAAACCAATGGAAAATATAGAAAAGAGTCAATCTTATTTAAATGATTGTAAATTTATTCCAAAGAAATGATAATATGGTAAAATTATGACTCAAAAGATGAGAGAAATTTAAGAGATGCTTACTAATGACTAGTATGGAAGGAAGTTAAAGCGACGAATCACAAACCTCAATAGAAACATGATTAAATAAAAAAAATTTCAAACTAATTTTAGAGACCATATGTATCTAAAATAGAATACAAATCTCATCAAGAAAATTCATAAATCATGTTTTTGTAAACTAGCATATTACATATAGATTGAAATTCAAGAAGATAGCTAGATGAGTGAAAGTGAACAAAAATTATGTAGCTTAATCAATACATCGTAAATAAACAAGCTACATAACTAATTAAGATTAATAAGGTAGGCCATTAACAGGATAAATGTGCTTATTAAATCTTAAGTCACTAACACTAAAGATACATGCTTAAGCATAGAGTTCACAATAAGGGTAATACATTTTGAATGATCAAAATGATTTTATATACTCTTTATTAAGCAAGAATGAGAGTATCAGATAGCAAGTAAATGAATTAGACTCTCATCAAGTAAAGGACAAAAGAGATGTTCGTGAAAACACAATAGAGCAAATCTCTTTGCCAAGTATTGAGATTAACCCAAGATAATGAATTAATAGATTGATCTAGAGAATGCAAAATATTATAGCCATTATGAAATAAGTGTATTATCTACAAATGGAAAATCTTAACACATAAGCTCGAACCATAGTAGCTAAGGACATGAGAAGTATGATATGTCAATTATATGTATTCTCATGTGCTACAAAAATATCATTGGGCAATAATAATAAAATATTTATAGCTCAAAATATAGGGCTAGATATGATGATATATTCTGGAACTTAGGGGTGGATCCAGAACTAGATAATGGTTGCAAGTAGACCTTAATAAATCCTATGCCTATAAAGTATTGATCACTTTGGGTTAGCTGTAGGGGCCGGTTTCCAGCTAGCGGTAGTCCGAAGACTAGTATACCGTGTCGCTTCAGGCTATTTACACCTATATGTCAGAAGGACCCTTTCGGCTTGTTCCCAAAATATTCTTTACTTTTAAGAATTTAGATTTCAAGGAATGTATGCAGTATCATAAAACAACATCAAAATCCAAAATCCCTAAGTATAAGAAATATAAATACCCAAATAATAATGAAAGAATGATCATCAAAATTTGCTAAGAATATTTTCAAAACAAACATTTTCATAATGCACTTATGGAGATAAATATATAGAAGATACATACTCAAAATGTGCACTAATAAGTACGATAATTTTAACAAGTAAGGTAAAGCACAAAACCAAGCAATTCTTAAAAGAACTTCCATAAAAGTTATGAAAAAGACACTAATAAATATTTTCTCTCAACATCCTAACTTGAAGAAGTAAATAAATATCAGAAGTTAGGAATCATTAATATATTCATATATATCACAAATAGGCATACATAAAAAGATCAAAAATCAATTAAAAGACATGTGTCCATAAAGTCATCCAAGAGGTAAGAAGATATTATCAAAAGAAAACTTTAAGGAAGAAGCTAATTGATTCAAGAAGGGATGCACAAATTTGGTCAAAAGAATCAATAGCTAAAGTTTGAAGTAAGCACAAGTATGAATAGATACTCTTCAAAATAATATGAAACTTAAGCGTAACTCATATGCCCACAAAAAGTTATTTATACAAAAATATATATCAATATAAGAAATACATGATCTACATACAAATGGAGATTTTAATGAATATAGTCATGTATCCTTAATGAATGTTTGAAAAACTATCACAAAAAAATGTATAATAGACTTTATTAGGCAAATACATAATTGATTCATAAGAGGTTTAATCAAAATAAAACATGAAAATCAATAATAAATATATTATGTAAGCACAGGATTAAAATGGAAGTATAAGTGTATACTTGTCAAGTGATAAGAAGCTTGTGCTAAACACATATATTCACAAATACCGATTAAGATAAATATGGCATATTAAATACAAATCGGCAAGAAGTAACTATCTCAAAACTTTTAAAGATGGAGAGTTAAAAACATATTAACTCAAATTAAAACCAAGGTCCTATGGACTAGAGTGATATGCATGCTTTATAAATAAAGATTAGGAACAACGATCATGCATATATAAATGTGTCACACTAATAGAAAATAAGTGATAAACTACATAGTGTGAACTAATCATTTAAGCTAAGTGACTAGTCATGCTAGATAAAAGAAATAAGAAAAAAATCAACTAAGCATGCTAATATTATATCTCACATTGATTTATATAAAAAGCAATTAAAGGATATCAATGTGAGCTATTCGTCGGATAGCGTAAAGAGCACGGTTCTACTCGGGAGACGATCTGCGACCCCGACCCTTGTCTGGTTTAAGGGTCGTGGATCTGCTCCAGAGTGGTTTATGCAATCCTTGCCATTTCTCGGCCTCAATTAATTAATAGACTCTTGTCCCCTTACTATTTCTGCTAGGTGATGTCCTATTTTAGTTAGACACGACTAGTAGTTCTCATATATGTATCGGGATTGACTTTTAGATATATCTGTGGATTGAGTATTATAAGGAGTATGATCTCGGGATATTGATTTGGTAGACTCACGTGGATTCTTGGATAGTGTTGCCATTTTCTTTTGATGATGTTCTAATTTGATCAAATATGACTATGTGGATTCCTGGATTTTGATGATTGTGCGAGTGTATCGCGGAACGAGGAGAATATCAAGGGTATTATTGTATATAATTTTTACTCGACTTCCCAAGCGCCCAAAACCCGGTACCATTATTGTATCCCGGTAGTTGGGAGACTTGTTTACTGATAGCATGTGATCATTGATTCAGAGAGTTCTTGTGAGCCAGAGGGCCTAGTATTTGTTTATTATGATTAGCTTAGTATCTGGTGATCGACTTTTCTGACATGATATTTATTCCATCGTAGATGGAAAACTACTGATAGATTGATCCGGTGGATAGACCGACTTGAGGATTAAAGCTGTAGGCTCCCACGTGTGCTTGATATGTTATTATAGTAGAGATTCCGCCAGTGTACCTGACCTGATACCCATGCCATGATGTAGGCAGATGACTTCATGTGACTGACTGATTTTCCTTGTTCCTGACATGACTACGTGTATCCGTGCTATGATTCCAACTTACCCTTTGAGGTACTGGCCCTATTATTGTACTGAGGTGCTATTTTCCTGATTATATTGTACTGCTGGTGCAATCCTGTTATTCTACTTATATGATATAATTACCTGTACGGGTACGCTGGTAGTTGGCCTATAGTCTTAGCATGGTCATGATTGATTGATTACTTGTTGCACTACACTAAGAATGAATCACAACTGGGACTCTAGGTGCCGAGGTTGATTCTTACTTACCATTCCCGTACTGAGGTACAACATCTAGGAGGATGATCATGTGACCACATTATGTGATTCCTGAATAACTGTAGAGATAATCCAGGTAACTTACATTGGTAGAAGCATTGGGAGGGAACGGAATCTCGAGGTCGTGGAGTACTAGCCACTTCCTAGACATTAGTCATGGCGTGCAGGCTGGCCGCTACGAATATTGTTATCGTCCGCATTCGATTGGCGGCTGCTGTCTGGCATATACGGAAAGAAAGAAACAACAAAGTTTTTGAGCTGGTGACTACGTCCATTATTGGGGTGATTCACAACATAGAATATAATGTAAAAGTGATGGAGAACTTCAAGTCTCCTACAAGATCTGATTTTAGACTCGATATAATATATAATATATATATATATATAATATATTATATATATATATATAGATATATACACACACCACACCACACACAACACACACACATATATACATATACATAGTAAATGCACATGCTTTGCACGTAATAACGTATATTTTGGTTGAGTTTGATTTCTCATGTTGACAAATTTAAACTTTTTCAACATTTTTTTACATCATTTTTTGAAATAAAATGTACCATGATACATACGGCTAAGACGGCTCACTTTTGTGCCGTTTGAAGCCTCATTATATGTAGAATATATATATATATATATATATATATATATATATATATATCTATATATATATATATATATATATATTAGAATATATATTATTATTTTTAATGGTAATTATCCAATAGATTGTTAGAATAATACAATATCGTTTCTAATGGAAAATATAATGTCAAGCGTCTATAATTAGTTCCTTGGAAAAGAGTCCTGACGATGGCTATGGAGAGAACCTCGACTTAAGAAGGTTCCTATGCTGATCAGAGTTATACAACCTGCCACCAACCCAAAGGCGAACTTCAGGACAATGGGTAAAGAAGGATTTGTCTCAAAACCCTAAGAATGGAAAATAGGAGGTAGGGATAGTACCGTATTGGCATGCTAGTCAACACATAGCAATGGAGAAACCTCACAAAATTTCTTCAAGATTACAAAAAATAGACAGGAAAGATTTATGATTTCTGCAGGAACTTGCATTCTTCTCCTAGACTTGAAGTACCAGATGAGGGGTGGATGATATCATCAGACGATATCGACAACATTTTGCAACAATATATGAAAGAATGTATAAAGTTATTAATAGTTTAGAGAAACGTTGGCATACCTTGAAGGATAAGATGTTCAGCCTCTCGAGCCCAGGTGCCAATATCCTAAAATTTCCAGACTTTTAATAGATCCAATATATGAATAACCTGTACAGAACCTGATCCTGCAAAGCTTCTACCAGTGCAA
>JANAVB010038811.1:32500-38551 GCA_029216955.1 Iris pallida | reverse complement strand
TATCCTGGTTAAAAGTAACCGAAAGTGTCAGTCTTGCTCCCTAAGCCGTCACTGGTGGTGGCCCCTCTCTTAGCCGACGACACCAAGTCCTTAACCGCTTCCCGAGATTGAGGCGACGAGAGGTGACTCGACCTGAAACATCTGTCGGAAAGAGATAATGCACCCAATCTTTGGTATAGGGATCATTCCCATCTGAGTTACCATCCTTTCGGGTTACTTGATGGCATGTGTTATAATGGCACAATATCTCCTGGTAAAGAGCCACGAAGCCCGGATACCGTCGTTCCAAATCTTCGAGTTCCTCATTAGTGGGAGTATACGCTTCAAATGCTTCGTCCCCCCAAGGAAGCTTGGAAACCGTGTGCATCTCATGGAGCGCGAGTCCCATCTCCCCTACAGGTGTGTAAAAAGTCCCCGTACGACAATTATACATCCAGCAGGGACATAAACAGCTTCTTGTTTATGGACAAGCCATGACTGGTACTTCAGATAGCATGGTAAAGGCCAATCTCGTATGAAAAGACCTCATACTTCTACAAAATCCAAGTAGACAAATTGAGCCACGAGGGAATAGGGTGTACCCAACCAGGGAACGTCAACCGACCAACAGGATAGGAGCCTTTTCGAGCAAGTTGATTTATAAAAGTAGGATGTAGAGAATATGAAGTTAGGGCCCGCCACATTCAGGAAAGAACCTGGGACCAACCCCGTCACAGAACAAGTAGTATGCACTTTGCCGGCAGTCACGGACTTCAGATTGTTGTTATAATGAATGTTTCCCACAAACATCCCGTCTCTGGTAGGATTCAAAGTCTCCCCCATCTTCCGGTCCAACGGGAGCATATTGAACCAAGATAATGGGAAATGCCGCTCCATCTGGGGAATGCGGATCGCCATCCCGTTAAAAACAAAACTCCTATCCTCCGACACCTCCAGAACATGATCGTTCCCCACGGTTACGGCGTCTCCAAAAAAGAATACAGGCTTCAAGTACTCCCCTTCAAATTTCTCGGAATTCATCATAGCATTAAGGAAATGGAAAGACTGATTCCTGATGGCATTCAATCTAGCCATAGGCTCATCGCTCGGAAACTAGTCCGTCATATGCTGAACAATATGGTCGTACCTATAGCCGAGAGCAGCTTGAGCGCTACCCACCAAGAGTTCTCCAGCAGCGTTAACCGGCAGATTCACTGAAAAACAGACAGAGAAAAGTAAGTTAAACGGAGGGATAAAAAAAGAGCTGATTGGATGCTTTCGAACCCCAGGCGGCTCAAGAAAATATCCATGTGTCCCCATGAAGCTCTCATAAGTCTCATGCGGTTCCAAAAAGCCTCATACGGCTCAAGACCAAAGGAACGCTTATGCGGCTCCGCACGATAAAAGTCAAGGCGGTTTCGCATCACTTATGCGACTTTGCTGACAAGGCGTGTATACAGACACGGCGGTTTTCTTATGCGGCTCGCAGCTCAGCCGTAGGGCGAACATGCGATTTACAAAGGCTCGTGCATAAGTATACGACGTAGCCATGGCAGAGATTAGGATTCTCTGACTCACACATTATCCTTACCAGTAATGGGAGGCGAACGTCAGGATGAACATCAGGTATGACAACCTGCGGAGTGTCAGCCGTAGCCGAGGTGGAAGTGGAGGCCGCCTTCTTGTCCTTTACTGCCACGGTCTTCTTGGGAGCCATTAATTATCGAAGAAAGGAAGGGCAATCAAGATAGGGAAGGTCTGAGGAAGAAGAAAGAAAATAAAGAAGCCTTCTCTCTCTTCAAAACTTCTCCTATTTATAAGAAGACGGGAGAAGGAGGACACGTGGGCCAATAACCGACTCATGAAGAACGAAACTGACTCCTTGGGTTTCGTCTCCAAGATTCACCCAAGGCGTCAAATCCGAAAGATTTAATAAGCTGACCCTTGGGATTCTCCTCCTACAGAGACGGCACTGAAACGAATTCGAGGCAATTAAAGACCCGCACACGTGGCGAGAAGCTATGCGGCAGAACCACCTACGCGGCTGAACGACCCATACGGCCAGGACTTCTATGCGATCAGGATTTCATATGCGGCTAAAAGAACACAGCCATGCTTCTTATTCAAAGTATTTCAATTTTACAAATTGAAAACTTTGAAGGGGGTCTTGTAGAAGCATGGAAAATACTAAAGAAAATAACTCATGCGGCCAGAGAAAGATCTATGCGGCTCAGAAACCTCATGCGGCTCAGGGAGTCATGCGACATAAGGAGCTATGCGGCCCGAGGCATTCCACATGGCTCAGAAGATACGTGGCCTGACGGTGCTCCCCTCCGACCCATGCTGCATTAATTGCTTTGACGGCTGACCCCTCTGAAAAGTTGACAGCCCTGACAAAAGCAAGTAATTATGACTCTGTCATAATGATGAATTTCTGGGGAAGAGAAAAGAGATCTCTGACACAAATCTCCCAAGAGCCATAAAAATGTCACATGGCCTTGCCACGTGGGCGTTCGTATGCGGCTCACTTCTCATGCGGTTAAGAGGGAATCTGTCATATGCGGCTCAGGACAAGAAAGCCTCATGCGGCTCGAGCAAAGAACTTCTCATGCGGTTCAGAGGGAACCTGTCCTATGCGGCTCAGGCCAAGAAAGCCTCAAGCAGATCGAGCAAAGAACTTCTCATGCGGTTCAGAAGGAATCTGTCCTATGTGGCTCAGGCCAAGAAAGGCTCATGCGGTTCGAGCGAGGACTTTCATGCGGTTCGAGAGGATCATGTCCATGCGGCTCGGGCGGATATGTACTTATGCGGCCCACAAGGATTACTCCCCTGTAGTTCGAGGGCTCAAGCGAGGGCCACTGCCCAGGCAGCCCTGACACGTGGGCTTAATCATATACGGCTCAGAAAACTCATGCGGCTCAGGGAGTCATGCGGTCCAGATTCCCCCAGCAGCTCCTAGGACACGTGTCCTAAACCGATTAATTCCTCAGATTTGCTGCCATTAAAGATTGGGTCAAATCCCAATAATCTGGGACACATGGCAGAAGAATAGATCTAATTATTCGCAGATATCAGAAATCATTATAAGAAAGATTTATTCCAATCAGCATTAATTGCTAATGGGATTTGGTGTAATCTACACTTAATGGCTCAGATTTATCACAATCATAAACGAACGGCCTGGATTGACCAATCCCCACGCCGCCGCCATCTCCAAGATGTAATTATTGGCAACCCTAATGATGACATCCCACTATTATAAATAGCAGGGTGCCATTCCCTTGTAGAAATATATACAATACCAGAGAGAAATACGTATATACAGAGAGGCTTTCCCCCCATAGTCAGGGAGAGAATACACAGAGAGAGAGAGAGAAGCCAGAAGAGCAACAGAGGAGCAAGAAGAGCATTTCTTCATCAACGCCAACCATCTTTTCACAAGTAGCCAAGGCTGCATACCGATCGTCCAAGGAGTAAGGCAGGGCTGCCGTCGCCTTCCCGAGCCTCTATCGTCATCCCCCAGAATCTAAAATAAACAATTGTACTTAGATTATTGTACCTAGGTTTTCATCCCTAGGCTTTCTTTGTACAAGCGAGTTTGTAACGTGAAGTAAAAGTCCGGTCCTCCGATAGTTGTTCTGTCTTTTAATTTCATGGAAAATAGGTGTGTCGGACACGGTGATGATAATTATAATTGCAATAAAAAATATAGTTGATGGAAAGGGGACATGGACATGGACACGACGTACGAATTTTGGTAAGAAAATTTTCTATAAAAATTTCTATGAGAAAGAGCAATTGGGCTTTCCTTATATTGGAGGTGGACTCCCCTTGTTGGACAAGGAATAGTAATGGTTTAAACCCCAATAGATAAATCACGTATTTAATTCAAATGGATTTAAAACTAATTCATTAAATCTAAATCAAATTCCAATTTAAATCTAGATAAATCCAATCCAAATTAATAGATAAATGTAGTCTTTAAATTAAACTATCTAAGTAATCTTAATAAAATCTCTTTCAAATATAAATCTCCATAATTAATACATATTAAATCAAACAAAAATTTAAATATATTTCAAATAATAAAATAATGATAATAAATTTCGAAAATCAAAACATATACATGAATTTAATTCATGTACCTGGCATGAAAGTAGAATATTTTCATAAAATTATGTTTTCTAGGTTACTACTTAAGGTAGTATATAAATAAATAAATAAAGTTTTGATGCGACGCTTTTTAAAACTTTAAGCAAGTAAAATATTTATAATATATTATTTTGAAAACTGTACTTCTTCTATATAAGTAAAATATAATAAAATTTTACATGAAAACCAAATATATACGTATTCGTACTTGACGTACAAATACAGAAAGGAAAAATCATTACCAAAATTATTAATAAAAAAATATAGTGAAAATTTGGGGGATTTATAGTCTGAATGGACAAGTCAAGGTCGGGGGCGCTGGAAGCGGCATATGTTCGATGGTACGTTACGGGCGCCACTCGGCCAGGGATTCCGCTAGGCTCGTGCGGGGCTCTATCCGCTATGACGAAAACTCCGCATGCGGCGAGGCCTTGCACGGAGAAAGGGTCATTTAGCTTCTTGACGTCAGGCACAGCAAGGACTGGAGCTGGTATTGATCAGCACAGAGTGGTCATGGGTTCCCGGTTGCTTTGGGAGGTTAGGGAACAAGCTTGATTGGCATAGTAGCTTTCTTTATGGTTTATTCACCATTGGCATTGTGATACGACCCGCACCCGCTTTTCGGATACGAGACGTGTCCAAGCCATCCTACGCCGCAGAGTCGCCGCAGAGTCGACAGGGCCCGCAAAACGGTAATTTTGTCAACTGTCTCAGAATCGGACCAAACTTGGCATATAGGACCAGAAAAAAGATACGGTCCTGTTGGCACAAGTTTGTCTCGATCTGACGAACGTGTACAAAGTAATTAGAGAATTTGCAAAGTGCACGATACGGTGAATTTCGACGGATACGCATCAAATTCGTCACGCACACGCGACCAATTTGAATTCCGCCAAAGCCCACACGACCACGAAGCTGTTACGCAGCTTTTGATGCTTTCGGTTCGCGACTACGTTGCCCAAAATGGCGGGACGGACGTGGTATCGAGCGATTTTTAAGTTTTCAAAACAGTTTTTATCAGTTTTTTCCTGATTTTCAAATCGATTTTAAACAGAATATAATCAACTAAAAAATAAACTAAAAGTAGGGTCTCCATCTCGGTTATGTTGTCTACAAGGCTATTCAAGCGGTTTTCCAAGTTTTATAATATTCTGGTCGTAAATCGACCGCCAACTTTGGGTTTCGGGACAGTTTCTAAATTCCGAAAATCGAGATTTTTCTCGATTTTGGGACTCATTTTCGTCGCGTACAAAGCAAAATAAAATAAACTATCTGAAGGGAAAAGAAGTCGGTTATGTTGTCGACATACCGGAGAAATTTGTTCGTGAAACGAACGAACGCGGTGGGAGAACTAACGACGCGAAGTTGGGCTCCTCGCAGCACCTTGGTGCAGTCTTCACATGGCGCGTGCGCGCGCGGGTCGTACGGCCTGCCGCCGGCACCCGTGGCCGGCCGTCGGCCACGTGGGGCGACGCGCGCTTAGGAGGCATGCGCGGTTTGAGGAGTTTAGGGTTTCCTCCCCCTCCTCTCTTTCTACGAATCTGCGGGGGGGGGGGTCGGTCGGGTTTTAGTACCCAGGTGTTCGGGTCGGGGATTATATGGGGTGTGGGCTGCATTGGTTGGCTTGGTACTGTTTGCTGCTGTGAAAGAGAGTAGGGGGCTCTGCTATATGAAACAGCTCGGTTGGCTGGCCTATGGGAATTAATAAGTTTGTTTCTTTTTATTTCTATATTCTATTATCTATTTCATTTCTATTTCATTTCTATTTCTTTTATCTATTTTCTATTATTAGTATATGTATATATTATATATATATATATATATATATTATATATATATATTATATATATATATATATATATATATTTCTATATATATATATATATATTTCTATATTACACACAAATACTTATTTATTTA
>JANAVB010038811.1:0-27500 GCA_029216955.1 Iris pallida | reverse complement strand
ATTATCGGTAGAAGTCCATATCAAAGTGGAGCAAAGTCCTAACAGAAATATATACGAAAGTCCATTTCTATGATCCATCCATCCCTATGCTTTGACATCTTGTTGCGGACACAGAGAGAGAGAGAGAGAGCAAGGAAAAAAGAAAAGGTTCTCCAATGGTATATGGAAGAATTATTTGTACCTCTTAGAAAAGAAGCCATCTAATTGTTGTGACATACGATATTTCACATGAAACATGAGCTGTAAGATGAACAAGGTGTCCGGAATAAACTCAATGTATACATGTAAGCTTCAAAACTGATGCGCTAACGTGCTATGAAAAAAATTACCATCACTTATAGAAACAACTTTTTTAGTTGCTTGTTCTTTCTTTTTTTAGAACCTTGCGCTTAGTTTAATCCGTAGATTATACGTCATCGAATGCACTAGCACACTACGACTTTGATGCTTGAGTTTGCTGGCTGGTGGATAAGCTATCCAAACCTTTGATCGACCCGAACTTTAAATAAAATATAAAATAATTAATACTAATTATTAGTTAAATATTAGTAGTTATTACTAAATAATTAGTTCTAATTATTTTATTTAAATTAGTTCAAAAATAATTAGTATATTTTTTTAGCTAATATTAAATAATTAAAATAAGCAACAATAATGCACTAGTAATATAATTTAATACATTAAACAAACTTAATAATTTTGGGGTGATATTAATTATTAATACTTAAATAATTAAAAAGTTAAATAATTACTATTAATAAATTATCACCAATTTAGTTATATAAATAATAGTTTTTTTTTGTTATTATGACATTTTTTTACTTTTCTACCTCCTTCATATTTAACGTTTTCAAACATATATGTGAATTTTTCTACTTCCACATACAAAATATAATGTATGCAAATACTGTAAGTCAATTTGAGTAGGGGACTATTTGGTTACATAAAAGTAGTGTGAAAGTGGTTGTCTTTGTGCAGTTTTTGCATTGGATCATGTGTTTGGATGTTTTGGAAGGAATTGAATTGCCGACATAAAATCCCCAAAAAATAGTGGTTGCAGTTCATGCCGGCCAGCAATGGCTGCATATTTAATTTAAACGTTCGACATATGTGTTTAAAACGCAGATGGAGAGGTAGTTTCATTTTTTAATATTTTTCTACTTCTAATTAAGTGGAGGTCACTTTGGTATTATTTTATAATATATTTTTGGTAATATGCATAAATTTAAATTATTTATTTATTATCAGTAGATAATAAAATAAATTATTTATGTGTAAATCTTTTTAACATTCTTTCACCATACTAATATTATTTGTATACTATAATTAGATAATATTTTCTTTGGAAATATGCCTCACTATCAAAATAAAACACTATAGCGACGCAAAAAAGTCGCTAAAATGTAGAAAAACGTCGCTAATCATGATTAGCGACGTTTTAGTGTGAAAAATGTGATGCCGCATATTCCATAGTTGCTAGCGCACAAAATGTCGTTGATGATAGCGACGTCTCCTAGCGATGAAAGCACGTCACTAATATTCTTGATGATAGCGACGTTTAGCGATGAGGGGTTGCTAATCCGCGACGTCACTATTTGTGGGTAAACATCGCCGATTATTTAGTACATAGCGATGTAGTTAGCGACGTATAGCTAAGGGGATGCTGACATGGCAAATTTGTCATGTCAGCAGTTTAGTTTAGCAACAGTTTGCGACGTCGCCGGCACAGAATAGCGATGTTCTGATACACGATTAGCGAGTTACAAGACGTCGCTAGTCGTCGCTAAACTTTCAAAGAAAATAAAAAAATAGAATCATGTCCATTTGTTTTCCATTCAGAATGTACATACAGTTTAAATCATAGTTTACAAATAGACTCGGAGCAATCCTCCATAAAATTCCCTGGGTTCATCGACCCCATCGATGGAACACTCAACACCGGTAAGAAAATATAGAGTTATAATATGTCATCCATACAGAAAAAGGACAAAAATGTTCCATCCAATAAACAAATCAATTGTGTCAAATGATAACATAGTCATAAGATACATGTGGAGACATGTCACGACCTGCACCAAATATAAGGGCACAAGTGCTAGACAATGTCCAGCCTACGCCGTAACATCGGCGGTAGAAAGTTGTCTAGGTTAACTATACTAACTAATATTTTATATCATAACCTATCAAGATGTCTCAACTCCAAAAGGAGGACAAATAATGATAATATTCATACTCAATCATAATGACTATAAGGAAGATAAATGACAAGATAAAGATATAAAGACATGATATGAAATATCCAGGAGAATCAAACATAAACATAATACAAGTCCAAGGAGAGTCTAAGAGTCTAATATCTCAAATAACAAGTCTCAAATAATAAAATGCCAAGAGTCAAAAGTCGGAGACAAATCTGGTACTAAAATCTGGTCTAACTGAGTCGCTACTAGAGCAGGAAATATCATGTACAATAATCAGGAATTAACTTATCTAAGTGAGTACTAGTTTCAACATGTGATCGGCTTAGAAACTTGTACGGGAATTTACGGCCTAGTTAATCATATGTGCGGTGTATGATTAACGCTCATGAGCAAAAATATCGTGCACGAAAAGGGTATGATCACATATCTATACTACTACTCACCGCTGTCACGACCTGCTCCCTAATAATTGGGTACGTGTCAGACACGCCCAGCCTTCGTCGATGGACACGACGAAGTAAGCTGTAACAATACTAAGGAAAACTCCAAGGCACAATATAATATAATCATCACAGCTTCTAAAAATGTTCCCAAAAAGATCACAATAATCCACCAAATCAATTTGTACAATATCATTCGGAGACAAATCCGGTAAAAATAAAATATACAACGAAGAAATCTAAAATACAATATCCATATACAATCTCTAAACAATAAATAGTATCCTGAAACTCCAACGATGTCACCATGCTCCATATGGGCTCAAGCACCTGCAATGTATCCTATCAGAAAAAGAACAATCCTGACATGAAATAGTCTGCAATGTAATCTGAAATATAGGAGACAATTTGGACTACAATATGACACAATGTACAAGACTGGAATATGAAATTAAAGTACAGAAATGGAACAATGAACACGACAATCAATATGAACAAGACAATAAACACGACAATCAATGCAAGTATGAAATTTAAAATATTAAACTAATGTGTGACCGGCTGGAGACCACAATCCAGAATTCACAATTCATAATACCACAATACTACAAGGTTCGGCCTAATCATACGTGAGGTGTACGATTAGGCTATTCACAATACCTAGGTTGGGTATGGTCACACACTAGTCAATATTTCTTTGAATCCTCGCAAGAAACGATGACTCACAATACGATGAACAATGCACAATACAATCGTGTGAATCTCGTGTCCAATATGAGAACATGAAGTATGGCAGAAAAATAAAAGTAAAGAGTTCAAGTCAGTGTACTTGCCTTGCTTGGAAGAACGAGAGTAGTAAAATCTGAATGTCCACCTAGTTTTTAGGTACAAGTTGGTTAGGATTCTACTCAAGACAATAACTAGTTAAATTATTTTCTACCCATAATCTTGCTCGTCATTAACCTTAATATAAACCTAGCTAACAATATTTTAGAAAATATAAAATATAGCTTTAAAATAGTCACTAGTAAAAATACCTTAACTATACTTAGCAAGGAAAATATTTATGTTCATCAAAATGCTTGCTAATTAAATTATTTAGAAAACTAATATTTTAGAATGTAATTGCTAACAATTGATACTCCTCAAAAGTAGGCACTAATCAATTTGATAAATATTTAAACTATTACTATCATTTATAGGGACAAGAAGTAATACTACTGCATGATAATAAGTAGGGTGATCAAAATGATCATAATGCTAACATCCCCAAAACTCGAGCTCATAACCTTACTTCTATTCCCAAATTCTTCCCGGCCCAGTCCTTCTTCACTTCAAACCGACCCTGCCCACAAAAATATCTCTTAACATTCAAACCCACACTCCTCAACCCAATTTTCCTTAACTTGACCCGGCCCATCCGATCGAGAAACCCTAACCTCAAATACAAAAATGTACGCACACAATACACTCTCTCACTTCACTATTAAACACTCAGCCGCACATGAACCCATTCTTATTCCTCTCACAACTTCGAAGGAAACCCTAGGTTTTTCGTCCATGGCCACACATGACTTCATCAACCCCACCTAAACTCGAAAACCCTAACCCTAAATCATTTTTCTCTTCTTCTTCGTAACCTCTTGTTAAAATCGTAATCCTACATTCTTTCTTCCTCAACTGCACAGGCTCAACCGAATCCCAAACCCTGGATCTGTTTTTCCCTAAATCTCTAGAATAAAAACCCTAGCACTAATCACAATCCCTTATTCCATCTGAACAAACCCTAATTATTCCCTCTTCGTGCTCCCAGAACCAAACCCTAAGAGAAAAAAAGAATCCTAGATGAAAGGGTTCGAAGACGATAGGCAGTTATATGAAGCTCGACGGAGATAGACTGGTTCGATCTCCGATACGTGGTGCCTCCTGGATCTCCGGTGAGGTGAAGACGCAAAATCAGAAGGGGCAGCATGGGACTCGAGCTGGCCGCAAAGAGCTCAAAGAGGCAGCTCGAACCCCGAGGTCGTCATGACCTACGAGGCACCGATACGAGTTTCGAAGCTGTTGCACGAGCTTCAACGTCTAGGCCCGATGTTCAAGGAGACATTGGCGAGGTCGAGATCTGAACTCTGGTGACTATCGGTAAGTTGAGGCTCGTCGAGGCTGAACGGGTCGAGATGAACGTCGATGTCTGATCTGGACAAGCCGGTGCGATTCGTCGTCGACGGCGGCGAGGAGATGAGTAGCTTCGGTGATCGGATCGGTAGTTGACGGCTCTTATGTGCTATCGACGAGCTCCAAAGAGAACAGCCCAGATATGGTCGAGTAGTGGCTAGCAACGGACATGGCGATCTCCGGCACTCCATGGTGGTGCTCGCCGGACAACAGGACAGTGGTGATGGGATTGACATTGATGTGTGTCAGTGATGTGGACAGTACACTGTGTACTGATAACTGTGCACTGACAATGTGTCGTGCACTGACAATGTGTCAGTATTTATAAAAATAAAATACTGAGTATTCTCCAAGCATGAACAGTAGCACAATAGTAAATAATAATAGATCTGGGTGCATTAGTATAACTCTGTAACATAATTATTACAAACTAACTAATTCTGTTATTCTCCTAATAACCACTAATTAATAATCTGATTAATAACTAAATAGCTATCTAACATGTAATTTAACAACTAATAGTTAACGATGAATAATAGTTATCAGCAAAGATTCCGATATCAGAACTCACCATTCCAATAACTATCATAAATGTTGTACTTAATAGTAAGAATTTAACATTAAAGCAGCATAACAATATTTAAATTAATATCAACTGAAATTAACAAAAATTACAACAAAAGGAAGGAAAATAAATAAGTTTTCTTTAAAATAGTTTTATTATCCAAGTCTTGTATATGAAAACAAATATTACATAATCAAATAAAAATTAGGAAAAATTCTTAAAAGTTTCCAAAATTCGGTTTAGGGAGTTACATTCGCCCCCTACTGGTACAGTAGGTCCAACCATGGTACGTTACGACACGGGATTCTCTGGTAAGGTCGCGAGCCTTCGCAGGAATCGATATATATACAATGCACAAGAACAACAGGACTTGCATCGGGTATACAAAAACACACAAAAAATAACATCTCATGATGGGATCCGAGAATACCAATTTGTTTACCAATGTGTCAAGAGATCAATGATATCTACACTAAATACAGGAAACATAGAAGATATGATAAATGAGAAATTATCAGAGAACGTATTCGCCTGAGATTCGATGTTAAGTATCAACGGTATCCAAAATAGCACCTCGAAGACCTAAATATGGAATATCAATGTCAATTGGTGTTTTGGAATAGCAAAAATATTAGGTCTCTAAGTCATTTCTAAGTCAAACTAGGTCAAGTAGGTCAATACCTTGCTAAACTTGGTCAAACTAGGTCATACCTAGGTCAATACCCTATGTAATTATCTATATTGTACATATATACATGCTACAATGCAATACCTTAACCTATTTACCCAATTACCTATGTATTGCCTATATCTTACACAAAGGTAAACCAGTTACCTTAATCATATCCAATACCCTATCACATATCGTCCTAAACTTTACCTATGTATATACATAAGAATAGCCACATCTAGACATCACCTATTCCTATAACAATATCCAACATATCCTATGGTTTAGCTATATTGAGATACCCACATACTCATTACCCGACACTTATTCATGTACACATGTCAATGCCTATATCAATTTCTTATTACCTAGGATTACCCACACCTATTTGATCACCATCCTAAACATTTACCTATCCTAAACCAATTCCCAATACCCTGTCTATACCTATACAATAGGATTGCAACACACACACACACACATACACCAAGGACGGTTTCTGGGTGGACGCCCTGGCCAACCTTGAAGAAGCTATGATGGCCAGGTTGTAACAGGCCATCGATGAAGGCATCACCAGCAAGAATTGCTACTTTGGAGCACTGGCCGAGATTGACGGAGAGGTATATATGCACCCGATCGAGGAGATTGATTGAGCTAAAAAGGAGGGTGGAAAAGCGATCGAAGGCGAGGCCCTCAGGATCCTGCCCGAGGAGACTAACAGAACCTCTAAAGAAGGTGGAAAAGCAGCCTCCACTTCCAAAAAAGTGAGCAAAAGACATGACAAAGAGGCTACGGTTGTAACGCCCCAGTCCCAAAATACTTAGGATTAAGTACGTAGACATGCCAGCTAGATACATACGAGTATACTCCAATAAGTGGAATCTTCGTATGTATACATAAGCTGTAAAATGTAGTAAACTTTGGTAACTAAATCTCATCCACAAAATAAAAAGAATAATGATATAAATCAACACATGAATTATTATTTTATATAAGACGTTGGACGGAGATAAATCCACTACCAACCAATTTAATGAGAAGGAATACATAATAATGAAAGGGATTGTCGAGCGAAGCAAAGGCGAACAAAGAGTAATCATCCTAAAAGAAATAGAGTAGATCATAGCCCTGGGCTAGAGCACCTGCGAATAGAATGAAAGCACACGCATGGAGAGATCACCAGGCCCTCAGAGGGACGTAACAAGATACTGTGGACACACAAAAAGAAGAAGAAAATGCTGTTTTTTCTTTTATTGGCACAAGACACCACAAATCGAGTACGCCTGAGAGATCCTGTGCTAAGAATTCTTGAGTACAAAAAAAGAATTTTGGGGAATAGGACGATGGAGATCGAACGGCAGTTGCTCCTTTACTCCGTTGATACTCCGATTAAAAAGTGGAAGAAAACCTAAGAAAATTGCTAACTCTCGGCTCACTAGCAAGAAGTACAACAATTTGGCTCTTGAAAATGCTCTTCATTCTGTCTTTTGAAGAGGGATGATGCCTCCCTTTTATAGTTGTTCTTGAGCTGGAATGATGTTATGCACCCACATGAAGGAAACACGCTGGTTCTTATGTAGGCGCATAGTCCTGCTTTGGACGCATAGGATGTAGGCGTATACAGGCTGCGAGATCGTAGGTTGGTCATGGTGTTGACGTGGTCGCATGCTTCTGTGCATGACTTCTCGTGGAGACTGACGTGGCTATGCACTTTGGTGCACGTTTTGACCATGGCTTTGACTGAGTCAGGCTTGGGCGCATAGCCATGTCTCAAGCTATGCGCCCTCCTTTCGGAGGAGCTAGTTTTGGGTGCATAAAGCTACACTTGAGTGGGCGCATGGAGCTATACTGACTGGGCGCATGGAGCTACACTGACTTGGGCACATGGAGCTACACTGACTGAACGCATGGAGCTACACTAACTTGGGCGCATGGAGCTACACTAACTTGGGCGTATGGGGCTTCATTTGCTAAAAAAATTTCATGCTTCTACAAGCCCCCATCAAAGTTTTTATTACTTGAACAAGTTCGAAATACTTTGAAAGAAGTATGGATCATTTTCTTGCGAGGCAATGGGCGTATAGCACGGTTCTCCGTTGGGCGCTTAGTATTTGGCCAGCCTGTCAGGGAGATACGACTGTTGAGCTTTGCCTCAAAATCCGAACTGACAGATTCGTTGGAACAGAATTTGAAGCGGTCCATCCTTCATACGTCATCCATTTCAGCAAGGGACAGTTGTATAGTATGCAGGAAGCTGAGCCATCACGTGGGCACATAGGCTGTAGTGGATGCATAGTACACAATGGGCGCATACAGCAGGTGGGCGCATAGGAAGTGGCCCATGCCTATAAAAAGACCCTGAAGGAGAGAGAAAGTTCATTATTCATTTCTCTTTAAATTTTTCAGAAAACTCTTCATCTTCTTTCTTTGAGAACCATGTCTCCCAAGGTCGCCAAGAGATCCGCAAAGGGCAAGGGTGCTGCGTCGAGTGGCTTTCCTCCGGCGGCAGAGTCCTTGGCAGTCCAGGACCCAATTTTGGGTGAGGGCATGCTTCAAAAAACAAAGTTTCGAGCGTTAATTTGCGATGCTCGAACTTCTCTTCTGCCTGGGCGCTTGCATCTTAAGACAACATACTTCTGTGAGTATTACTATGCACCACAGAAGTCATGTGCCAACACTGTGGTGTGCTATGCACCCACGTGTTGCCATATTATGCTTCCTTTAGGCTGTGGCATGTTATGCGCCCACGTATTGTCCGTGTGTTATTCGCCCGCATGTCTTGTTCTCGGAACATATCCATTTGGCCGTATAGAAGCCCTTTAGAATATAATTTTTCCTACGGTCTTCTGAATCTGACTTTCTTTCTGCCCCTTACTTTTTACAGCATCCATACCGAAGGTTGAGACCTTTGTGAAGGAGGAGATGCTGTCTTCTTTCGTCAAACAAGAGTCACCATTCATTAAGGAGGAGGTGATACCAAAAATTGAGGTAAAATTAGAGTTGGCGCTCATCGGGGAAGGAATCACTCCCAAGATTGAAGTTGATGTAAAGAAGGAGCCCAAGTCTGAGGGCAGTAGCACTGAGAGTTCTGACCCACCTGCCCTGGCCGAGGACTTTAATCAAACATATCCTTCATATGCGAAATGGTTGTGGGAATGGTACATGCTTTGACACAGCTAGGAACCGCGGGTTCCATGAATGTCTGTATTTTGTCTTGGTATTGGCTTTGTATTTCATCTTTTTTTGGACATCAAATGTAATCCTCTACTTCTTGCTCAGATGAAGAGATGGAGAACCTTTTGTTTTGCTCATGAGATGCTGTCCTGTGAATGTAACTGATTTTGAATAAAAAGAATACATTCGCTCCAATCTTTGCTTGTGATATCTGTGGTGCTTGTTTTTAGAGAGCCAAATATCGCATTTGTGTAAAGGGTATCCCGTTGGAGAATTTTTGATGTGGACTTATTGCCCTTTTGTGCATCCAGAAATACGAGCAAATAGATTGGAAACAAAACCTGACAGCGGTAACATGGTCGAGATAGATTTTATGATCTTGACACCATGTCTTTTATCCCGGATTGGGTATAGGTGTCGAGTCAGAAGACTATCGGTATCAGAGGTAATATGGACGTGACACATGATAATCAGGAGTGGTTTTTGGTAGAATAGATTTTCTTGTCAAGTTTGGCTTTTTGTCAGGTATCCCTTCCTGAGGCGGAAGAGACTTTCCAAGCTTCTTCTCGGACGACCTCCACCGAAGATGAAGAGATGGCCCAGGAAGTTGACTTGAGGGCACGTTATCTACATAAGAGGATTATCTGTCCCAGGCTGCCATGACTGCCACCGCTTCTGCCCGTTTAGATGGGCAGCTGGCGAGGCTGGAGGGGGAGCATCAGAGTCTGATCTTCTTTGAAGATAAAGCCGCTCGTCAAGAAGAGGCACATCGTCGAGCTGATGTGAAATCTGAAGCCGAGATTGCAGCTCTGAGGGACAACATCAATCACTTGTGTATCCCGTAGATTTTTGTAACTCTTTTTTTTGGCCGTCACGGCTCTTGTACCTTTTTTCCGTCTCTTGATAGACGTTTAAGTACATAATAAAGAATCTTTTCAGAAGTAAATGTGGTTTTGTGAAATGTCGATGCTAGAGGTAATATGGACATAGTAAGGACATTTTTGGTGGGTATTCTGCTGGAAAATTTTTGATGTGGACCTATTATCTGTTTTATATTCGAATGATTCGAATATAGATAATCAGTTGCACGGAACTGCTAGTAGAGGTAATATATGTTGGCCCATTGGTCATGGTCAAACCTGATTTTAATAATTGATCAAACTCTGTCTTGATATACGAATCAATTCAGATGTTTACTTATGACGTTTTGGACACTGATCAAAGATGGACATCTACTCAGTTCAAGATCGAAGCTGTTTGCCACTCAAGAATGTATTTCCTTCAAAGCAATGTAATTTTCATTTTTATTGGGTCTAGGAATATATTGTACACCAAGTCGTACTGGCAAATAGGCTATCCGAAAATATTTTTCAAAACTGACCTATCTTTTTAAAATGGCCTATGTTTTTGAAAATCATCTATTTTACAAAAAGCTTCTGAAGGATTTTTCAAAAAGCCAAAATTATTTTTCACAAAAAGAACTGACCAAACCCTGACAGAACTCGGCCAGAGTTCGGCCAGAGTTCGGCCAAGTTGAACGTTATGTGGACGTTTGATTTTGAACTTGGTCTCCCTTCAGTTGCGGTTTGTTTCAAAGAGTTCTGTCCAAATTCTGCCTGAATTCTGTCAGAGTTCTGCCTTTAGAAAAACTATAAATAGAGAAGGATTTCGATCATTTCAACACACCAATTCACTTTCAATCTCTTCTCTTCTAAAGCTTACATTTCTTCCAAAGAGTTCTAAAAAGCTTCTATTTTCAAATCCCAAGGCAGTTACAATCCTCTAGTCGATTTGCCAGTGCGGTACGGTCTAGAAATTTTAGAAAGATTGTAATCAGAGGCTTGATTGAAGATTGACTCTTCATAATTGAAGTTGGTCGAGTTCTTCGTATCAAAGCTCGCGTCTGTAGAAGTTGCAAAGACTTCGTATGAAAACTTGCAGGATTTTTCAATAGTGGATTTAACTGGAAACTAGAGTTCTTCCGACTGGACTAGTCCTTATAAGAGAGAAACCAGTATAAATCTTGGTGTTTGAGTTTGCCTTCTGATCTCTTTTTTATTACAGTTATTTATTTTATGATTATCATTATATCTATGATCTAACTGCTGACAAGTTTTAATTAGCAATATTCTGCTGCCTACTCTATTCACCCCCCTCTAGAGTATTCTGCTTTACGATTTCGTTCCTACAATTGGTATCAGAGCAGGTTATCCATCTAGAGGTATTATATTCTGATCCTAATTTTTCCTATAATTGGTATTAAAGTGGGTTATAAAGGTAAAGTAAGGTAAAATTGCAGCTATATTCAATTATTTTTCAATTGCTTTATAGATCATAGAATTACACATGGCAACTGTGAAATTCACAAGTAAAGGCCAAGCCACAAATAGACCTCCACTGTTTGACGGTACAAACAACACTTATTGGAAAACACGTATGAGTTTCTTCCTGAAATCTTTTAATTTTGACTTATGGTCTGTAGTTATTAATGGATACAAAAAGCCTCCTCGTATTAATGTTGATGGAGTTTTTGTTAAAACCCTATGACAAATATATAGAGGATAAAAAGAAAAAGGTCAGTGTTGACGCACGTGCTATTAATGCTTTATTTTATGCTTTAGACAGAACTGAATTTAACAGGGTGTCGACTTGCACAACATCAAATGAAGTGTAGAAGCTTCTCGAAGTAACCCACGAAGGAACAACACAAGTCAAGGAGTCAAAGATCAGCAGACTTACTCAGGAGAATGAGGCGTTCAAAATGAAGCCAAGTGAATCAGTCACTCAGATGTTTACAAGATTCTTGGATATTATAAATCCTTTGTCTTCATTAGGCAAGGAATACAGTAACCATGAAAAGATTCACACACTTCTACGAGCTCTAACAAAGAACTGGATTCCAAAGGCTACAACAATCATTGAAGGAAACGACCTCGCAACAATGTCTCTGGAAACACTCATGGGTAAGCTACTCACTCACGAGTTAGAGCTTTAAGACTTTGAAGATGCTACACCAAAGAAGAAGTCAGAAAAGTCGATCGCTCTCAAGGCTCAACATTGAAGAACTATCGAAGATGATTCTGACGACAACGACTCCGACTCTGAAGATCAAGCTCTTCTGGTAAGAAAATTCAAGAAGTTCATGAGATTTAACAGGAGAACAAAAGAGAGCAATAACAACAACAACGAAGAAGATCCTATTTGCTACGGATGCAAGAAGAAAGGACACATGAAGAAAGATTGTCCAACAGCATCATCATCAACTAGAAAAAACAAAAAATATGACAAAGGCTACCTAAATAAATCTACATCAAAGAAGTATGCCAACACAAGAATATGGCATGAAAGCAAAACCAGCGATTCAGAAGACGAACAATCAGATGACGCTGTAAATATATGCTTGATGGCTTGCGATCAGGTAATCACTAATCCTCTATTTGATCCTTATGATGATTTCATCTTTGAACAATTAAGAGAGGCATTCAGTGACCTGTTAAATGATTACAGGAAACTGCATAGTAAATATGAAATCTCTAAGAAGGTACTCAAAGAGTACAAAGGTGAAATAGAAAGACTTGTCGACCAACTAGATCATGTTAGAAATAATGACTCTTCAATAGAGTCTGGTGAGCTTTCATCTTTGAAGTTGTTGTTACACGAGACTATTAAGTTATCCGAAGAAAAAGACCAAACCATCATCCAGCTAAAGGAAGACCAAGGAGAAAAAGAGTCTCTAGTGTGCACAAGTCATAATAGAAACACTTACATCTGACTATACTAGATTATATGACACCTCCAGAAAGTTGGAAATTAGTTTAGAAAAACGGCCTGAAGTTGCTGCTTCCTATTCTAACACGTGTCAATTATCGAATCATCGGAACACGCCCAAACCAAACACTGTCAGACCAAACCTATGCCCAAGAAGACTAATAGGCATGCATTCTTCTATACTAGAAAACCAAAACCTACCAATCATGCACCTCACACAACTTTCAACACTCAATAAGCAAAATGTCATTATTGTGGCCTCATTGGTCATATTTCCTCTGCATATAGAATTAGAAAGTTAGTAGATTTAAATGTTTATGCATGGATACCAAAAACTAACCAGTCAGGTGTAACTCCCTGAAATTGTTTTATGGAATTTTGACTTTACTTCATAATTTTTTTTAAAAAAAGTTTCATTTTGCTTTCTAAATAAGATTTCATGGATTTTAACCTTTCCTTCTAAATTACGTTTACTTCTAACTATTCTGTTATCTATATTTTAGTTTTTCGCTAATCTTGTTATTTTACTATTGATCCTTATTCAACAAATCTGGTTATAAGTTAAAGTTTATTTTGAATATTATTATTATTATTTTAGATAGTATTTTCATTCAAAGTATTCATTAATTTGAGATTGAGGCCTACCAAGTCTTGGGCCTGGATCGTAGGCCTAATAGCCATGGGCTATATATTAACTAGTCTAACTATTTGATTAGTTTACTAACTATTTATTTATTTGTGATTAGTTATTAATTATGGGATTAGTTAGAGTTTGTTATAGTTAGTCGGGGGTCTTCCACTATAAGGCCTACATCTATTACAAATTACATATGGTGCCACTTAGCTTGTGGAGCACTCCACTCTACTTTTTCTTTCCTAGACAATTATTACAAACCAGTACAATTTCAATCATCTTTCCTACTTTTTATTTTTTCTCTACTGCTCCTTTTCCCTGCCCACCAGTCAGCGCCTCCTATGGTAGCCTCGCGTCGCCGCATCGTCGTCGTGATCCGGCCGAACTCCGGCCATCCTCTATTTCTTCACCCCGACACCACCACCACCATATCCGCCTCTCCCTCCTTGGCAACTCCAGCCATCACCACCTAATTACAAGCATTTCCCACCTAGTTCCGCCACACAACCTTCCACCACCACAGCGGACCCCGAGAGTCAGAGCTACTCACCTGAGCCGCTGCTTGATCTACATCTTCGTGTCAGATCTTGATAGATCTCGACCAATTCGGATGATCGATCGGCTTCGAGAGCCCAGTCGGCGGAGCGCCACCTCCACAGGCTTCATCACAAACTCCATGATCCTGACCTTGATCGTCTCTAATTCCTCCGCCGTGCTACCTCATCTTTCCTAAACCCCGAGCATTGTCTGCCGCCTCTGGATCTATTCCTGGCTCTGCGAGTAACCTAGCTAACAGCGACCTGAAGACGAGCGCCGCCTGTGATCTTTATCGCAGATGCGAGATCTACCGAGCTGGCCAGGCGGAGATCCCCCATTCCTTGTCGGATCTGACGCCAGTACCGCCGTAGATCCGCTGCTTTTTCGGTGAAACTTGTCAGATCTGACAGCATCGTCGCCTAAGCTCGTCGTCGACCACCTCAGAGTGACCTCCTCTCCGAATCCCTCGCTCTCTCCTTCTCTTCCTCGTCTCCTCTCTCGTTTTCTTCTCAGTTTTGGCTGCTGGCAACTGAAAGAGAATATTCTCTCTCCTTGGAAATGTTTTTTTGGGTATTAAAAACCCATTTGACCAGGCCCAATGGATGTTTAATTAAGTTAGCTTAGGCTTCGGTTTTTAGGGTTGATGGGCTGGTAGCCCATTGAATTGTTTACTTTTGATTTTGTATAAGTTGTAGGAAAAATAATATTTTGAAAGAAGAATGTGTATATTTTAATTAATGAATGTGGGATTGGAATTAAGGCATATACTTCTTAGTAGAACCCTTATATTATATTGGGCTGGGTTGTAATTGATTAGCATGTATATTATTTTATTAAACAAAATTTTTGTTAATAGCTCTTAGTAAATTTGGATTTAATATAGTTGATAGAAAGGGTTATACCAATATGCTTATAAATATTTTGTTAAATATTGTGATTAGTAAGTTACTAAATGTTATTTTGCTACATCAAATATCTTGCTAAAATTATTTTCAAGACCTAGTGTTAGAATTATTTACTTGCTGGTATATATGACCTTATGTCTAGACTCTATAGTTAGCTAGTATACATAATTAGCTAGTAATGATATAGTTAATAAGTATTTGTTAATTTCTAGCATTTCATTAGATATACTTTCTAAAATGTTTTAGTTAATAATTTTTTAATAGTCATCTAAAAATTATTGTAGTAAAATTTAGTTTCACAAATGATTAGTTAATATTGTTATAATTAATATTTAAAAAATTTTGAGTGGCACCCCACTTGGATGGTCTATTTATACGGTGCATCCCACATTGTTTGCTATATGTATAAGTAGTCCCACTTTGGACATTTTTTGTCAGTTATGACGGTCAGCCGTGTTTGACCCTTAAAAAGATGAAAATGTCTCTCTTCCTCCTCCCCTCCTCCCCACGCTGCCCCCCCCCCCCCGCCGCTGCTGCTGCTGCTGCTGGACGGGGGAGGGGCGGCAGTAGGGGGAGCACGTGGGGGCGGGGGAGGAGGGGGGCGAGGTCGGAGAGGGGGGCAGATTGGGTCGAGGTCGGGGAAGGGGAGGGAGGTCAGGGAGGGGGCGGAGGGGGGCGAGGTCGGGGAGTTCGGGGAGAGGGCGAGGTCTGAGAGGGGGCGGGCCGAGGTCCGGAAGGGTGGGTCGAACGTCAGGGAAGGGGGGCTGTGATCGGGGAGGTGGCGGACCGAGGTCGGGGAGGGGGCGAGGTGAGTGAGGGGCAGGCCGAGGTCAAGGGGGCGAACGTCGGGGAGAGGGGGGTGGGGGTGAATGTCGGGGAAGGGGGGCTGTGATATCAGGGAAGAAGACAATGGAATGAGGATTATTTTGGTCCAATTTTTTTTAATGAAGAGTCTATCCATCAGAACTGACGAAAAACGTCCAAAGTGGGATGACTTATACATATAGCAAATCCAAAGTAGGATAACTTATACATATTACTAACAATATGGGGTGCATCGTACAAATAAACCATCCAAGTGGGGTGCCACTAAAAATTTTCCTTAATATTTTCATCTTAGTAATATTTATAGCAAATGTTTTGCTAGTATCTAGACATAATTCGTTATAATTATCTATATAAGCTACTATATATGGTTCTCTTTTATCATGGCCTTATTATTAGGTTACTAAATAGTGGTTAGCTTAATTACCTAGTTTATAGATAGCTAGTTGCCATTGTTATAATTTAACCTATGCTTGCCCTATTCAAGGTGTACATTAAGACTGACTTGGTTTGCAAGGCAAAGGCAAGTACAACGACTCGATCCCTTTACTCTGTATTTCTGTCTTGCTTCATGTTCTTATATTGACACGTTGTACACACGACTGTTCATTGTTCATTGTTCACCGTTCATCGTTCATAGTTCATTGTTCTTACTTGTATATTGGGGTGGAAAAATACTACAGATATGTGACCAATCCTATTTTAGCTAGGCATTGACTAATAGCTTAGGTCCCAAATCGTGCACGTAGGACTCTAAGCCGTACCATTATTCATGTGCTCATTGTTCATTGTTTAGCCAGCCGGTCATATACTCTGATAGTTATTTCACTTGCATGATACACTGATAGTCTATAGTTCATTATTTTTGGATCTATTACTATAGTTCATTATTTTTCATGTACTATAGTTTCATATTCCTGTCTTGTACCATAGTTCATATTGTGACTCTTTTCATGCATTTCAGTTTACATTGTTTAGTATTTCTTGTTGGGGTTGTACTTTGCTTTTTTTTTCTGACATGATACTTTGCAGGTATCGAGGCTTCTACCCTAGAATTATGGATTACGGGACGGGTTGATAGTTAGCTAGCCTGGAGGCTACGAGGAGATTAGTGATGGATTGGAATTTTGTTGTACATATTTAACTTTAAATTTAATGTTTTATATTATAAGACATGGTGATTTGTAATATTTATTATCACGTGTTTTAGATATTGTGATATGATTTCATGATGTGACTTGAGATATTAGATACTTAGTACAGCTTACTATGTTGTATCTCCTAATGTAGGCTGGACGTGTCCGACTCGTATCCGAATATTTAGGAGCGGGTCGTGACATATTTTTAGTGGTGGCTCATACAGGTCAGTCCAATGGTGCCTAGGATTAGAGTACCATTAGGAACCTGCGATATAGGAATGTTCAATCACAGCTTAGGCTGAATTGCTTGATTATATATATGTATCTAATATGTGTGCTATGGTTAATATTTTCTCATAGGAGGCTAAGTGGTGTTCTCAATTTTTAAAGAATTATCTTTTCTATTGATTTTCGAATCCTTTAGCGACTAGGCCAAATTACTATTTGTAGACTTTGATCTCCACTTTTAGCAAATCTCTCATTCATGACTAATATTCTTAAGCCCTCCAAATTTTTGATGATTTTGTTAGACCATTTCAATCTGGCTTTCTTGGTCAATCATAGGATCCCAGACTAACTGCTTATTCCAACTTATTTATCTGATTACCTCAAACTTTCATTGACCATAAAGAATTATTTTCTCAAAGTAATTTCGGTGTAGGTCAATATCTCTTAGTAATTCTCTAAAGACAAATATCTTTCACTAGTTTTCCTACTCAACATGAAGTTGTTATTTTTATCAGTTAGGATCAGGTTTGATCAAGTCCACATATTTATGTTCTCAATAGAGATAAGGTAGAAGAATAAATACTCTTCTTGATTTTTAGTCAATGATTCCTTTATTAGTAATTGATCTCTTGATTCTGAAGATTTAATATATACTGTACAGATACTACGCTGATAATCCCTTAGTTTTCTTAATAAAAAGATACCTACCTCACTCTATCTTCGTTAGGACTTTTTGAACTCCTTCGAATTTTCATAAACTCCTTTAGAATTCCTAGGGACAAAGTTGAAAAAATATTTGACGATCTATTATGACGTGGCAGATGCGCACTACAGTCATTTATCTGGATTATGGACACCACGAGTTTACTGCAGCCAGCTGTGCACTGGTGAGGCATGGACTCTAAGTCAAAATAATTTCAGGTATTCATAGGTTTTCGGATATTATTGAGGCTATGTCCTAAATTCATAATGTTTTGATCTCTTGAGTTGTCTCGGCAATCCTGGATAAAGTTGATAGAGTATTCGATGATCTATTATTATAGGAGTCATGGACACCAAAGGTTCATTGCAGCCAGATGTATACCATACTGGCGGGGCATGAACTCTAGGCGAAGTGACTTCAGATATGTGATTTTCGAAAATTATTGAGACTATATCCATGATTATCATACTTGATCGCTTATCGCCATTGACAACTTTACCAGAAATTTCTTGAATTGTTTAAACTTTGGTCTTACTCAAGTTTTAGTGTCTACCTCATCTTCTGGAACTCATTAGGACTATCCTTTCAACCCCCATTGACCAAATCTCCTTCATGGTTCATAACTTTTGTTGATGGTTGCATAATTTGATAGCTATGTATAATATTGATAGTAGATATATAATTTTGGATAAATGTGTATATGTGTGTATGTAAATATAGGGTTGGTAGCTATATAGAAATACGAAAGGAAACCTAGATAGGTTACATAGGTCATTTTTATGGAGGTAGTAGAAGAGGATAATCGGTAGACAAATGGGTAATAAATTTTGAAGGTGTTATAGATTATAGAAGTTTGTGATTGATTTGAAGGTGATTAGATTATAAAGTTATTATTTTCATGCATATCCTATCTTATAACCAATGTTTGATTTCCCTAAATTTTACGTGTGATTTTTCTAAATCATGATTTGATTTTCTCATGTCCCTATAGTTACTATCTTGTTTTCAATAAAATTATATACCAGATTTTACTGATAATTATGCCATATCTAGATGATTCTTTAAAGCATATTTATGGGATTTTATCATGGCCAGATTTTATTTTAAATATTGATCATGCCTTGATTTTGATATCAAATTAATCATGCCATGGCGAATGTTTTGTTTTTTTTGAATTATCTTGGTTATAATTTTGAGTATACCTAAGTTATCCTTGATCATATTAGGATCATAATGATCATACAAATGATTTGGCTCTTCCATCTAAATGATTTTGATCTTAATCCCAATCGTGGCCGAATTATTTATTTCCTTTATCAGGTTTCAAAGAATTTGATTCTGCTCATTTTTTTAATTAATTTTTGGCTAAGACAAAATTTCAAAATTTATGGTTTGGTTATCCTTAGTCGTTTGGTTCCTTGTTTAACACCAATAAACCCATTAGTAGTGACTATATCGTTTTGACCATATTTTGGATTAATGATTTTGGTTTTATCTTAGCCATGCCTAATAATTTTTGGTTTTTCTAGTCATATGACCAGATCTTTGATTATACCAGGATAGTTTTGATCACGTTCTGTTCATGACTAATTATTGGATATTTTGTATGACCCCAATTTTTACTCTTGGAATGCTTCTGATCAAATCACACCTAAATCAATTTAGTCATGCTTTGAATCAATTTTGGAACTTGAATTTTGTTCAAGTTTAAATTTGATTTCTGAAAAGGATAAAATTGTAAATTCCTTGCTTTATTCTTAGTCATATCATCTCTACAAACATATTTTAGCACTTATGACCCTATTAGTTGCAATTTCATCAAGCATAAATAATTTGAGTATGTTCTTACTAACTCATGTTTAAATGATTTAAATTTTAGCCATAACTGTACTAGTTATACATAAAACAATTTCTTAATTGAAGTTAGGCCATAATTTGATAATATTTAGGAATTACGCATGACAATATCATTTTTGTAATATTTATAGTATGCCAATTTTTTTGATTTTCTCATAATTAGAATTTATCATGACTAGGTTTTAAACTTTGCTTACTCGTACTAAATTTTTTGATTCAATGTTTAAACGATTATTATTATTTTATTTTTACTTTTTTTGTGTATCGTTTCAAGATTTCCGTAGTTAATTGCTCTTAATTGTACTTAATGTGTTAATTGAAATTTTCAGGACAAAATTTTCCTAAGGGGGTAGATTTGTAACTCCCTGAAATCGTTTTATGGAATTTTGAATTTACTTCATAAATTTTTTTAAAAAAAGTTTCATTTTGCTTTCTAAATAAGATTTCATGTATTTTAACCTTTCCTTCTAAATTACGTTTACTTCTAACTATTCTGTTATCTATATTTTTAGTTTTTCACTAATCTTGTTATTTTACTATTGATCCTTATTCAACAAATCTGGTTATAAGTTAAAGTTTATTTCGAATATTATTATTATTATTATTTTAGATAGTATTTTCATTCAAAGTATTCATTAATTTGAGATTGAGGCCTACCAAATCTTGGGCCTAGATCGTGGGCCTAATAGCCATGGGCTATCTATTAACTAGTCTAACTATTTGATTAGTTTACTAACTATTTATTTATTTGTGATTAGTTATTAATTATGGGATTAGTTAGAGTTAGTTATAGTTAGTTTGTGGTCTTCCACTATAAGGCCTACATCTGTTACAAATTACATATGGTGCCACTTAGCTTGTGGAGCACTCCACCCTACTATTTCTTTCCTATACAATTATTACAAACCAGTACAATTTCAATCATCTCTTCGGCTTTTTATTTTTTCTCTGCTGCTCCTCCCTGCCCACGAGTCAGCTCCTCCTCTGGCAGCCTTGCGCCGCGGTGTCGTCGCCGTGATCCGGCCGAACTCCGGCCATCCTCCATTTCTTCATCCCGACACCACCACCACCATATCCGCCACCCCCTCCTTGGCAACTCCAGCCATCACCACCTAATTACCAGCACTTCCCGCCAAGCTCCGCCACACAACCTTCCACCACCACAGTGGACCCCGAGAGTCAGAGCTACTCACCTGAGCCGCTGCCTAGCGACCCCGAGCTCGCCGCTGTCGTTGTGACCTGATCTGTATCTTCGTGTCAGATCCTGACATATCTCGACCAATTCGGACGATCGATCGGCTTCGAGAGCCCAGTCGGCGGAGCGCCACCTCCACAGGCTTCATCACAACCTCCACGATCCCGACCCCGGTCGTCTCTAATTCCTTTGTCGCGCCACCTCATCTTTACCAAACCCCGAGCATCGCCGGCCGCCTCTGGATCTATTCCTGGCTCTGCGAGTAACCTAGCCACCGGCGAACTCAAGACGAGCGTCGCCTATGCTCGTCGCCACAGATGCGAGATCTACCGGGCTGGCCAGGTGGAGATCCCTCATTCCTTGTCGGATCTGACGCCAGTGCCGTCGTGGATTCGCTGCTTTTTTCGGTGAACCTTGTCGGATCTGACAGCATCGCCGCCTAAGCTCGTCGCCGACCACCTCAGAGTGAGCTCCTCTCCGAACCCCTTGCTCTCTCCTTCTCTTCCTCATCTCCTCACTCGTTTTCTTCTCAGTTTTGGCTGCTGGCAACTGAGAGAGAATATTCTCTCTCCTTGGAAATATTTTTTTGGGTATTAAAAACCCATTTGACCAGGCCCAATGGATGTTTAATTAAGTTAGCTTTGGCTTCAGTTTTTAGGGTTGATGGGCTGGTAGCCCATTGAATTGTTTACTTTCGATTTTGTATAAGTTGTAGGAAAAATAATATTTTGCAAGAAGAATGTGTATATTTTAATTAATGAATGTGGGATTGGGCTTAAGGCTTATACTTCTTAATAGAACCCTTATATTATATTGTGCTGGGATGTAATTGATTAGCGTGGATATTATTCTATTAAACAAAAATTTTGTTAATAGCTCTTAGTAAATTTGAATTTAATATAGTTGATAGAAAGGGTTATACCAATATGCTTATAAATATTTTGTTAAATATTGTGATTGATAAGTTACTAATTGTTATTTTGCTACATCAAATATCTTGCTAAAATTATTTTCAAGACCTAGTGTTAGAATTATTTACTTTCCGGTATATATGACCTTATGTCTAGACTCTTTAGTTAGCTAGTATACAAAATTAGCGAGTAATGATATAGTTAATTAGTATTTGTTAATTTCTAGTATTTTATTAGATATACTTTCTAAAATGTTTTAGTTAATAATTTTCTTAATAGTCATCTAAAAATTATTGTTGTAAAATTTAGTTTCACAAATGATTAGTTAATATTGCTATAATTAATATTTTCATCTTAGTAATATTTATAGCAAATGTTTTGCTAGTATCTAGTCATAATTCATTATAATTATCTATATAAGCTACTATATATGGTTCTCTTTTATCATGGCCTTATAATTAGGTTACTAAATAGTGGTTAGCTTAATTAGCTAGTTTATAAATAGCTAGTTGCCATTGTTATAATTTAACCTATGCTTGCCCTATTCTAGGTGGACATTGAGACTGACTTGGTTTGCAAGGCAAAGGCAAGTACACCGACTCGATCCCTTTACTCTATATTTTTGTCTTGCTTCATGTTCTCATATTGACACGTTGTACATACGACTGTTCATTGTTCAATGTTCATTGTTCACCATTCATCGTTCATAGTTCATTGTTCTTACTTGTACAATGGGGTGGGAAAATACTACAGATATTTGACCAATCCTATTTTAGCCAGACATTGACTAATAGCTTAGGTCTCACATCGTGTACGTGGGAAAATACACCGACTCGCCCTAGCGGAACGCCGATTCAAACGACAAGTGCAACGACTCAAACGAGCCGTCGACCCGAAGAGTTGGCATCGACCTGATGAAGAATCGATGCAAGGCTTACATTGGCCCGTCAAGATAAATCCAGACATAGACTTTCAAAGGCACGCTCGGAGTATCGCTCGGCCGATGCGAACATCGCTAAGGTGGGTGGCTCCGATGAACCCGTCTTTGCTTAGCCTAGACACATAACAATACGGACACTATTGCTAGAATCGCTAGGCGATAACACCGTGCATGCTAATAAATGAATGACTCAACGCACCTAGCTAAGGGACAAAACAATACGGACACTTGTATAGAATATGGAAAGGAACTTGGAAAATGTTAACTCTCGTACTGCGCTCCACGCTCGTGCTAAGGCACAAGCTTACGTTTATGTTCCTTATGCGGCCAACAATGAAACAATGAATGGGTTACAACAATGAAACGGGAAGACTATCAATATAGTCGTTTCGAGTAGAGTATAGCAATATTGAAAGGCTATGGGACCGATGGGTCGCCAAGGCGACTCCCACACTGGGAGTTGCGTAATGCTTGAATGAATGAATCAACGAATAAATGAATGAATGAATGAATACATGAATGAATCTATGAATGAACGAACAAGTGAAAGAAAGAAATGAAAGAAAGAATGCATGAAAGATAAGAAAGAAAAATAATGGTTAGCGACAGGTGTGACGGGCACGTACAACGGGGCTCGCTACCCGCGCTGCACGGACGCCAACCTGGTCTATAACGTATTATGGCTAAGGGTTAGCCTACGGCTCAAAGATAGCCGTTAAGTTAAAATGACAAGACAATACGAAATGGTCGTGGACAAACGGCACGGGCGATAGGGGGAATACCGTGGCCGTCATGAGGAAGGATTCTGCGGCACGGGCGATTGGGGGAGAAAATCGTGGACGACCTAGGCGGAATCAAAACGGGGCTTACGGGCTGCCTGGGTACGGGCTTGGGCACCAAGAGACGTAAGTGCAGGGTATATTCAAGAGACTTAACGGGTGTACCAACCATCACCCTACGCTAAGTTGAGAAATACCAAGGGGATATGTCTAAATGGCTTGTGATGCCAGCGACCGGTACATATAGATTAAGTGGGCTTTGCTGGTGGCTATCCACGTGCAAGTCCTTGCATTGAAATCAAAGTAGTCTATGTAAAATGAACAAGTGCCTCCTGAACATGCTCGAAATATAACACCCTGAACATGCTTGCAATGTAACATACCAAGTGAATAAAGAGTAATTCATACAAAATGAGTTAGAGAACGTGCCTACGACATGCTAGAACCTGAGACAGGGACACACCCTTAACATTGAATGTTTACATGAATCACGTTAACTTACTACATGTGAATTGTTGACTAACTTGGTTTACTTTGGACAGGGAAGGCCGGATGGTAAGTATGGGTAAGTCGTGTATGTATTTCCATACGACACTTGAATTCTGCAACACGAGATATGTCATAATATGTGCCATGGAATTGACCCTAAGGCAAGATTAGAAAGACAATAAATGATACACGGTGCACGAAAGTAAATGGAACGTGTTTGGTAATGATAGTATTGTGGGCGAGCTAGCCTTCCCACCAGTGCATAACAATGTACTGATAACCCCACAGTCTTGTCATGACCCGCACCCGATTTTCGGACGCGAGCTCGTGAGCAAGCCAGCTACGTATCGAGCGGACTCCAGCCCGACTCGAGTACGTATAAGCCTGGCAGGGTCATGGGTATCATGTCTAATCTAAACTATATCTCAATCCACAGGAATCATATAAATAAGAATGAACAAGTATGGGTCATGGTCTGCAGCCCATTAGCATGTTGTTCGATTAGACTCCAAGAATAATATGAGTCTATAAAATAAGCAGGATATAACATGGTACTGGATATAAAGCACGAGAGGATAATAAATACAATAATGATACCTGAATCCCGCAAACGTATCATCACATCTGCCAACCAGAACTACTAGCTAACTCCATGCAATCGCTAAACCTGAAGAGATCATCAGGTCCTCAGAGGACTAGCAAGATACATAAAACATGCCTACTAGTATGACAGTAAATAACAGGTAAGAAGGATAAGAACACTGCAAGAAGAAACATCTAAGGACGACGAGTCGTGAGGAAATATAATACTAGACTTGGCTACCAATCAATCGATTAACCTCTATAACTTGTAGTACAATGCAAGATACTCCCAATCTATAGTAGATTTTGACTGTAATATAATGCAAGATAATCCCAGTCAAGATTAGCCAATTCTAGTATCGATCTCCTCTCCTAAAGGATACAAAGTCAAGTAGACCCCTATAAATCGTAGTACAATGCAAGATACTCCCAATTTATAGTGTCGCAAGTCAAGTCAAGTCAATCAATCAATATATGCTATAGGTCGTAGTATAATGTAAGATACTCCCAATCTATGGTATGTCTCAAGTCAAGTCAATCAAGTGATATCAAGGTAGAAGAATCGGCTATAGGTCGTAGTACAATGTAAGATACTCCCAAGCTATAGTATGTCTCAACTGTAGTACGATACAAGATACTCCCAGTCGAGAATGGTCAAGAACAGATATAAAACTGACAACTCAATCACGAGAAAAGAGTAACACAAAGAGACCAATATTCTAGCAATGTCAAACATCCTATACGTGCACGTAATCTAGAACAAGTAAAGCAATCCAGGATGAATCAATCACAATACGGAATCAGGTGACAATATGAAAAGGACTACAATAAGGAAAGAAAACCATGTAAATACTGTATATGTTCGGCAAGGTATACTTGCCTGGAGGTTGCACGGAGAACCAACAATGTATCGCCAATCAACAAGTCAGAAAGTCCAAGTCATCACAATTGTCACCGAAAGCTGAAATAAACGTTACCAACATTCTTAGAATAGTCAAATTAGCTAGGTTTGCCTTTCCTTAAGTCCAATTCTGGACACAGAGGTAAAACGGTAATTTCGGGCAAAACGGTATCCGCCGTTGGACACGCTATGCACCGAAAAGTGTGCCAGAGTCAATGATCTCTAAAGTCGTCAAACTACATGTCTACGGATCCAGTTTTCTGATACGAACCAACTGTATGTCCAAAGTTTGATTCCGGCGGACCGTGCACAAAATCGTCCGTTGAGTGGAATCGTGGGGCCCGCAAAACTGTAATTTTGTCAACGGTCTCAGAATTGGACCAAAATTGGCATACAGGACCAGAAAAATGATTCGGTTCTGTTGGCACAAGTTTTATCTCGATCTGACGAGCATGTACAAAGTAATTAGAGAATTTGCAAAGTGCACGATACGGTGAATTTCGACGGATACGCATCAAATTCGTCGCGCACACGCGACCAATTTGAATTCCGCCAAAGCCCACACGACCACGAAGCCGTTATGCAGCTTTCGATACTTACGGTTCGCGACCACGTCGCCCAAAATGGCGGGACGCACGTCGTGTGGATGGTTTTTCAAGTTTTGAAAACGGGTTTTTCTCGATTTTGGGAAAAGAATTTCTCGGCGCACAAATAATAAAATTGATTTATGTAAAAAGGGTTTTCTAGCCCTATATGTTTTCTACATGTGTTCAAGTAGAATTCCTAATAGGGTACTGAATCGATCGGAAACGATCTTCCAACGTGGATGCTTGGACTTTTTTAGCCCTGTTTTGCGATCAGAGTTTTGATCGACTTCGTGTCAGTTTTCCTTCGAATCTGGATCTATTCGCTATGAACTAGCTAGATGGGTGCCTAGGTGGTTATGTTGGCTTCCCAAGGCAATTTACGGGATCGAAAACGAATCAACATCGATGGAGAACGCATACCTCAAAGTCGGGGACTCTGTCACAGCTACTGCTGTCGTTTCCCGAGTTCTACGCTCTTGCGCGTGGCCTTGGCCGCCGTCCGACGACCCCACGGCGGTGCTCCGACGTCGGGGTGGGTCGCCAAGGCTATGGGGCTGGCGTGGCGGCGAGTTGGTGTTAGGGTTTAGAGTTCTTCTACGTTTTTTTCTCGATCCCTCTTCATATATACGCAAACGTATATGTAGGCCTGCTTTGCCGAGCGGAAACACAGTTATTTGCTGGCTGTGAGAATTTGGGTCGGCCTGGCTTGGGCCTAAGGCTGGGCCTGGGCCTGAGGCTGTGCCTGGGCCTGGGCCTGGGCCTGGCTGCTATTGCTATTCCCCTTTTTTTTTCCTTTTTCTTTTCCTATTTCATTTCTATTCTAATATATATACATATATATATATATATATATATATATATATATATATATATATATATATATATATAGATATATATATATATATTATATTTATAAAATATATATACACATGTACGTATACCATTTATATATACACACATATACATATATTTATAATATATATTTATATACAAATACACATATACACCTAAATACATATATATATTTATGTATACATACTCTTTCACACATATATATATATATATATATATATATATATATATATATATATATATATATATATATATATATATATATATATAATACATATACACATATATAATATATAAATATATACATTTATATATGAATACAGAAATACACTTATATATATATATATTTATATATATATATATATAGAATATATATCTATATATATATATATATATATATATATATAGATATATATATATATATATATATATATTTATATTTA
>JANAVB010038810.1:0-43188 GCA_029216955.1 Iris pallida | reverse complement strand
TATATATATATATATATAGATATATATATATATATATATATATTATATATGTATATAAAAAAATATATATATATATACATATATGTATATATATATATATATATATATATTATATATTATATATATATATATATATATGCTTGTCAATTCTCTTAGATTAGATTGTAGTTGTGTATATGACTATAGGAGCCTAGGACAGATTTGGTTTGTCATTTCGAGCTTAGTTTAGTCGAATTGGCCGGCAAGTTGACCAAATTGACGAAGTCAACTTGGGATCAAACTTGATCCAATTCAACTCAAACGAACTCCAAATGACCTAGAATTTTGTGTATGACCTAGAAATTAGTAGACGGACAGTTGACCCAGGTTGACCAGGTTTGACCAGCGTTGACCAGGTTTGACCAGAGTTGACTGAGGGTTGACTTTGAACAAAATAGACCTAGAAGCATGTAGTCTTGCATTGTAGCTATTTTTTGATATTGTGGACTTGGTTGTGACCTGTGTGTATTTTAAATAGGTTTACATTACCCCAGTTTAGTTACACCTCATCATCAGCAGTTCGATTTGCCAGGCGAGTACATTCTCTGATCTTTTCATACTTCTTTGGATATGTTCTCTTGTTATAGACTAGTATACTTGATGCTGACACGACATTCATACGGATTAGTACCCTCTGGATTTTCATGCGATGTTATCCCTCGATACATCGAGTATGTCATGTTCATGTACTTTATCATGGCCATCATGTACTCCATGTATTCATATTTATCCATATGCATCATATGTTATTCATGTACACTCATGACCATATGAGCTCCATATATACAATAGTGTTATCCATGTGCAATAACATAACATGCATTGATCCTTGTGTATTGATTGGGACAGAGGAGAGTGTAGTTGGTTATGTGATCATATACCCAGTAGTTGTTATCCATGTGCACTCCTTAGCTGTATCCATGTGCAACCCAAGCTGTTTACATATCCAATTCATGCTAATTCACGTAGAAGGTTACATTTCTCTATTATATTATATCTCAGTTTATATTCTCTCTTGTTGATTTCTCTTTACAGCGATTCATGTATAGTTTTCTATAGCTTGCCTTATATGTCCATTCCTGATATGAACTATTGTGAGAGATATGTGCTCGTTCCATCCTGACTGGACATGTTGAAAATTTTACAGGTATGATGAGGAGTACTGCCCTGCTTATTATGGCATTGGCTTAGATGACACTAGCGACGTGGACCCTCAAGAGGATCCAGCAGTCGCTGAGGACTTGCCTATAGTCTAGCTGAGACTAGTATTTTATTGTCTTTTACTTGAGACTTTATGAGTTGTACTATTGCACTTGAGATTTATTCTGGTGGTTTACACCTAGACTTCTTTTATCTGTGACTCTCTTGAGATTCATTCTTCTATTCCATCTTAGTATTGTGATTGAGTTACTTATTATTTACTCTCCATTCGGAGCTTATTTAGACTGTGTTAGATATTGTGACTCAAGACAGCGTTCTACCGTCGACACTGCGACGTAGGCTAGGCGTTCGTCACTTCTCGTGCCCTTACACTGGTGCGGATCGTGACACATTTTTAGTGGTGGCCCATGCAGGTCTGTCCAATCATAACTAGTGTGATTCGTAGAGGTACTCGAATTAGAGTATCATTACAGCCAGAGGTAGGATATAGGAGATAAGTTAAGGTACTCAATCACATTAGAAAAACTCTTATCAAATTCTTGTTGTTACTTGTCCTTTTGAAAACAACTGTCCTCCTTGATGATTTTGTTTTTTTCAGTAATTGATTCCTTGTTTGATCTGTCTTCAAGATAGTTAAGGAGACACGATTTCATCTCTCCGGTCCATGCAGGACCAGATTCGCATTAATGCGATATCGTGGTAGTACGACAATTTAGTTGTATTACTACGAGCTTGCTATAGAGTATAGGAAGTAGTAGGTGTTAGAATGAGAGGATACTCAATTACTATTAGAATTTCCTGAGAGATTCCGGGGATGACCCTTGAGAATCTCATTTGAGCTTCGATTTAGATTCCCTTTCCCTTACTTTAGTCCACCTTCCTCCCTTGATTTTTGTATCTTGTTTGAACTCTTTTCACCAATACTCTTACTTTCTTGTGTTAATAATGGTTAGGAAGATGGCTACACTGTTATATACTTATTAGTCAAACACATGGCTAGAAGGATTACATTAAGGAATTGGAATACACGGAGACTTTGACTAAGTTATAAGAGTTTTTTTCTCTAAAAGGATGATTTAATGTAGTAGTTTGTAAGTTGAGATATTACCAAGGAAATTTATCTTGAAGATTCTAAGAAGTAATCACCAGAGGATTATAAAATTATATTTTGATACTAGAGGAAAATAGTTAGAATTTATATAAATCGATTTCAAGAATTGATGTGATTCATGAATTATTGGATTATGATTATACATCTTTGAACGTATATAGATGGTTAGATAATGATCAAAAAAAAGGGGTGGCAGTATGGACTATTAAATTGAGTAGTGCAAGTTACGATGTATATGTTTATTGAATTTCAATTTAAGTGGAAGCAAAATGATATTAAAATTTGGTTTAAAAGATTGGGAAGATATGAAAACGATTATTTTGGAAGAAAAAAAATCTCAAATTTGGAATCGTGTCAATTGATTGAAGATTTAAAAATCTATTTAGATTTTGGTTTAAGAAGTAGTGATTATGTTTCAATAACTTAGAAAGAGAAATTATGGTTGATAAGTGCGTTAAAATACTGAGCTGTAAATGCTAGATTGCCGTGATAAGCTAAGTGTCTATTTTGAGGATTATTTGAGACAATAGGGAGTTTTTTTAGTTATGAAGTGATATAGAATTTTATGGATTCATGATTCATTAACTCTGGAGTTTAAAGTTGGATTGAAATGTTAAATTTTGGAAAGGTTAGTAGCAATGTGATAAAAGTTATTATGAGGTTTATGAAAAGGATTTAAATGTTAGTCATGATTAGATTGGATGGCTTAGAGTGAATACAATTGAGGTAGTTATTTTGAAATTTCTTTTTAAAAGAATGTAAAGGTAGGCCACCAAGGTAACCTTAATGAGATAGAAGTGTTCCACACTAATTGCCATATCACTCATGACTATGGTAGTAGTATATACTCCAGTGTTGTTAGTCGTCTGCCAAGCTATGGGACTGTATCTCAATCTTGACTTACTCAACCTTTCCTCAAACCTAGATCTTTTATTGTGACTTTCTAACCGTTTGTATTTGATCATCTTAACTGTATTCGCCTTTAGTACTATGTCCATAAATTATTTCACTGGATTCTTAATTTAATTTATTTCATGCTTCAACTTGATTTCTTTATTCTTGTATTAGTTGTCACCTCTTGAACCCTTACCTTCTATTTTTAGATTCTTTGACGTTCCTTACCATGATACTAAAATACTTTCTGACTTAAATTCGAGATCCAACCATGACTCAATTCTTTCAACCCGACATGGGATGGTGTCTTCTTGTTTCCTTAAATGCTTAACCTTGTACCTTATCTTGATTGCTTGACCAGCTTAATTAAGGATCTTGGACTATTTTTCTTCTTCTTCTTCATCTTTACCTCCCTTACTTATATTTGATTACCTTACGCTGCTAATTTAGCCTTAGTTTTGCAAGCTTATCTCTTTTCGAGCTTGATCATGACATATTTTATTGGGTCGACCCACTAACATATTGTCTAATCAGAACCGGTGTATGATGGTCTGATCAACCTAGTGCACTTTGGTTCCCTTTCATATATTACTCTACGTGGATGAGACTCTAGGGCATATGTCTCATCCACGAAAGTTTGGCAATTCTTCTTGAATTATTTTCGTCGTCTATGAACCACGTATTGTACTCAATAGCATCGTTTTTGGACTCTTTTTGCTTTTGTCTTTCACATATTTCAGAAAGACAAGGCACCAAACTTAATAGGTCAACCAAAGGTATCACGTTTAGCTTCCTTATCAAGGAGGATAGTGGCTTATTTCTATATCCTCGTAGTATTCTTTAAGATTTCAATAGTGTTGAATTCTAAACCCTTGGTCGCGACCAGTCGACTTGGTCATTCCCTTATCATCCAATGATTGGAACCTATTCAATTGAATTAATTCAATTGTGACATGGATTTCAAGTCTTAGATACTCGTGCCCAGACTTCAATGACCTCGTTCTCCATCTTGCCCAAACCTTGATTCATCCTGGATTTGATCAACTTAGATCATATCGAGACTAAAATTTTCTATAGATATATATAGTGTGCTTGGATTTCAGTGTATTGACAGTCGTGCTTTAAACTTTCGATTTTGATCATCATTAGAATAGTAACGCTTTATAGTTAATTTCAGTTAGTTTTTTTATAATCACTAGTTTTATATAGGATGATAGATTGCCTTACAACCTGATAATTTATTATTTTTTTATCTTTCCAGAATGGCACCCATGACCAGAGTTTGTCCCCAGTGCACAGCTGCAATTCCGGATGAGACCGAGATTGTACTTCCCCCTTCTATTGTCAGAAGGTGTTAGCAGCCTCAGCAGAGAATATCCCTCCATCTCCTATCCTTCAAGAGAGGACTGTAGTTCAGCAGGAGATTGAGGGCCTTCCTTTGCCTCCTGGAGTGGTACCCCATGCCATTCTTGATGGAGCTCATATTTACAGACTCCTTCAGGATGTGTAGGAGGTACAGAGACTTCAGGCTGAGCTTATGAGAGAGCTGAGTCTCAGTTTTCAATTGTTGTGGGATTACATGCATTCGAGGGAGGAGCCTAGTCCAAAGAGAGCGAGGAGAGCAGTTTATACCTAGAGCCTCAGGAGTACCCAGACTTCCAGCCCAGACCAGCCTATCTAGTTCAGATTCCTGTCCAGCAGAGGCCAATTGAGCGAGTGCCTACCTGCGCCTTCTGTAACAAGCTTGGGCACGTATGGAAGGACTGTAGGAAGAGACTAGGATTATGCCTATTTTATGGGTCAGCTGCGCACAAGATACGAAACTGTCCTACTACACCTGCCCCTAGACGAGGCCTACTTCGGGAGAGAGTTCCAGCTACCAGACCTGGTAGAGGTGAGTTCTTGACCTATACCTTATCCTATCTTGTTGATTACCGTACCCTACCATATGTTTGTATGCTTGATATCTTATGACTACTTTTGATCTAGTATGACTATAGTGGCTAGATGAGACCCCAGACTGATTACCTGCCATAATCATGTATGATATCTTTCCAACTGCATGATTTAGATAAGTTTTCTTAAGACCATGGTTGTTGGAGATTTTGACCTAGAAGGAGTAGGATCATCTTAATTTCGAGGACGAAATTATTTTAAGGAGGGTAGATTTGTCATACTCACTTTTAATTTCAAGGGTATTTTAGTAATTGTGATTTATTTGAATTTTTATGAATTTTGTTTGAATTTTTATCTATTAATTAATTGTTGATTACTTGCAGTGTGATTTGATTGGTTGCAGACTGATGACTTGGTAGTTTGACCTTAGCCAATCATGACCTAGAACCTTAATGCTATATTAGAAATTAGATTTATTATCATTAGAATTAATTTAGATTTTATTAGTAAATTTTTAGAGTGATTAATTGATTTTTAGCCATTTTGGCCTTTATGTGATTTCTGAATATGTTGACTCTTGATTGTGCTAGCAACTGGTTTAACCTTAGTGGACTTGTATAGGGGCCTAACCACGCATTAGAATTGTTATTTTCATTTTTAGAATTTATTTTGTGCATTAGATTATTTTAAGGCTTTAATTGATTTAATTTAGCCTTTTTGCATGTAGGCCTTTAAGCTTTTTGACTTGGGCCCATTTCTAATTGAGAGGAGATGGACCAAGTGAAACCCTAACCCCTAGAGACGCCCCTTGGCCGTCCAACACAGCAGCACCCCTCCCCTTTTCATCATTTGTGAAAATTGTGAGCCTCCACAAAGAAACCCTAAGATCCATCTCTCCAAAACACCTATTTCCTTCATCCGGAGTCCGTTTCTTCCCAAATAAATTCGTTGCGCTCGTCGAGGAGAGGAGGATCTGCTGGAGCATTTCTGGAGTTGAGACGGAGGCTTTTGCTGGAGGAAAATTGGCCGACACAACAACCGAGGAGCCCCGATCATTGAGTTTTGACACTCAATAGGTAAAACCCTAATAAACCATTGCTAATCTGTTTTTTCTTTATTTTTGAAACCATATTGGTGCCCTAGCCTTGTCCATGAAATTTAGTAGGATTTTGACTCCGTTTGATGGAGGTATCGAGCCCGTGTCGGTCCCTTACGGCACGTGTTCGACGAAATACTGCTTAGGATAGAAAGTTATTGTTTTTCGATTTCGACTTCATAGATGTTTAGATAATATGATTTTGATAATCTTTTGTGAAGACGGATTTGGGTTTGACATCGTTTCAGCGGCGTTTCGGGCAACGGACGCACGTACGGATCCCATGCACGAGGTCGTGCGGTGCTGTCGCGTGTGATTGCGCGATGCAAAGAGCATATTTTTGCGTAAAAATTTGTGATCACGTGGGGCACCCTCTACCCTCATGATCGTAAAATTTCATGACTGTTCGTTGAGCGAGCGCGGAGATATCGCGCGTGCACCGCTCAGCCACTGTGCATTCAGACCTTCGTTTTGTCGCGGAAACGGACTTCGTGCGCGCACACGACACAGCGAAGACCCATTCCAGGACTCGAAACATATTGAACTAGACCTAAATGACCGTAGGATGAACCCCAAGTCACGGCGTGGCCCAACGGAGGGAGCAGCGAGGCCGGCACCACGCGCACGAGGGGCGCGGGCGTGCACAGCAGGCCGCGCAGGTGCGTGGGTCTGCGTGCGCTGTTTCGGGCAGCATGTTGCCATGTCGTCATGTCCTAGACCTACCCCAGGACCCCCCAGCAACGTGCACGAGCACGTGGCATTTCGTTGCGTGTGCGGCGCTCAAACGAGCGAGAACGCACGCGTACCGCACGGTATCGGGAAATTCCGATACGCGTTCTGTGGATACGACACGGACACGATTTTGAACCCAAGAGTATACGAACACATCACGTGGGTCGAGGCCAACGTGTATGCCAAGTTTCGTGGGTTCGTTTGGTGTATTTTGGATTTTGGGTCGTTGGGTGAAATTGGATCGTTTTCTTTAATTTTGAGTTTTAGTTGATATGTGATATTTTATTTTAGCTTTTTAGCTTCTAAATTCTGAGTTTACGGGACTTAATAATATTTCAAATATGTGAGAACCAACTTTTGGCTTTGTTTCACAATTTTCCATCATTTATGAGTATATGTGCTTTCTATCACTACAAAAAAAGTGACCTTTGGGGACAACAAAAAATCGTCTTAAAAACTGCAATTATCGTCCCAACAAATATTTGGGACGGCCTTTGGGACGGGAATGGACGGTCCCATTAGGGTGGCGTGGCAAAAACTTTAGGGATGATATTGCCGTCCTAATTACTGTTAAAGGACGGTTAGGCAAAACGTCTCAAAAGTTTTCAAATTTATGCTTTGTGTGACGGTTTATTAATTTGTCCCAAAAAATAAGTTTTTGTAACAGATATATTTCGTCCTAAAAAAGGGACGAAATTTTAAAAAGTCCCAAAAAAAGTAATTTACTTTTTGTTACAGTACTATAATCATCCGAAAAACTTAACAATTGTTTAAATTATTATGGAATTACTAATTTCCTGTTTATATATAAAATATATAATTGAATTTTATATACAACAAAAATTCATACAGAACTATTTTATTTAATCGAAAATGCATATGGTAGCCGCAACATTAACAAAGCGTAGCCGCAACATTAACAAAACAATTTCTATAAAACATATTTAAAGGTATTCCATTGTTCACAAAATGAAATCCAAGTCTTACATCACTTAAGAGTGTTCCCATCAAGTTTTACATCAGTAAGCATTCACTTAATTTACAAAATAAAATCTACGACTTTTTACACAAGTCCAAAACATATATATTTGATTTTCCACATCCATTGACAAACCGATCCACATCCATGGCTGCCAGCACATTGGCTACCTGGAAACACATGAATAAGCCAGAAATATGGTTAGTTATAAAATTGGGACCTCAGACTCATGGAAAAGTAATTTGCGACAGAGACTTACTTGAGTATATCAGGAAGGCGGAAAGCACCCACGAACATGCTTGCAACTTGTGCTTTGAGCTCAGTGCTAAGCTCACTCTTCATCCTCTCGAGCTCCTTATGTCGAGCCTCTTGCTCAAGACGCTCAACTTTAAGATCATTTTTCATTGTCTCAAAAAGTTATAATTCAAAGTGATGTTATAACAGAAAAAAAAAACAGTAAGAAAGAAGAAAAATGTAAAGAAGAAAAAAAACTCAAATTTCCAATATAGTCCTAAAAAGAGACGAGACCCATAATTGAGACATCTATCAAATTTTCGCTACAGTAGGAAAATGTTCCTAACAAAAGTTTTATTTTATTTTTTGCACCAATCAGTAGAACGGCTAAAAATTGTTCTAGTTTTTGAAGAACATAAATGACATTCAAAATGAATTCAAAAACATATTCAAAGTATCTACAGAATAATGGGGTTATGAGACATCTAGAGAATTTTGACTATAAAAAGAGACGAGACCCATAATTGAAAAAATGTCCTTATCAAGAAAAAAGAACAATTGTCTATTGTAAGATTGCTCAAGTATGCATATGTTCTCACATAAATCCAACTTGATCTTCTTATAAACACCAGGGAAAATAGCTACATCCTCTTCTTGTCGACCATTGACTGCAACATTTAGCTATTGGAAGGACGTATCTATGGAATCAAATAATCAAGGTCCATACTTGCATATACACATTTTTAGTACTTTATAATGTATATGTGCACTAGATGAAAATAAAGAATACCCGTACTTAAGCATCAGTCAAATTCATGACAATTGTAGGTAGTTGCTTCAGCTCTGCACTAATCTCATTAAAATTTGGATTAATTCATTCCGAGTTTCGAACCAACTAGAGTTTCAACCATGTAGGACTGGAGAGATAAAATACAGAAACACCATGCAAATTACCTGGATGAGCAGACTCGGTTGCCTTCACCACCATGGCCTTCCCCTAGACTTTTGTTTCACTGTTTCAGTTTTAGTTTGGTTGCCTTAAGCTTGGATAGTAACCTGAACACTGGGGAACCTGAACACTTTCTGACAAGCACTCTAGTATGAAGTCTTTATATCCCTAAAGTAGATGCCAGTGGTTGGCATATCTGAATGGGTACTCCTTTGTTACATTACAATGGTTCAATAAGGTAACCAATATTGGATTATGGTCACTAGATAAGGAACTAAGTTAGCATACACATTTAGGAATTGTTGTATCCATTATGCAATTAACAAGGCACATGTCTAGTTGATATCCAGTTTAAACTCTCAATGATGCTGGAACCAGATCTAGGTATGAGATCATCGGATCCATTTTAGAGCCAAGTCCAAATTTATATTAAATTGGAGGATATCCTGGCAATGTAAATTCAAGGTACAGTTGTTTGTATGGAATACTATTGAAAATAACATTCGCCTCCATCGTTAATCACGAGCTAAAAGATAGTGTGACCATGTTCAGAATCAACCCCACACAGATCATAAGTATAAGAATTGGACGTTACATGATGATTATAAGGTGTTAATAGATTCAGGGTTCTCAATCATTAACAAGAGTACCTAGGCAAAAGCTTATCAGCATATCATTTATGAACAAAAGTATGGATATTCGGAAAGGGAATAGAGAAACACAAGCCTATACAACAAGTTTCTGTTAAATCAAAAGTTTAAACTATTTATATACTTATTTATTAGATGAAATATGATTGACATATTAGAAATACAAGCACTAGCTAAACTTCTTTTTAGAATGATAAAAGATGTTCGTATCTCAATTGTTTAAAAGTAGATGAAGATGGTGCTCATAAGCTATCTGGTAGGCATGAAGAAGAAAACTGGAAATAGGAAACCAACATGAGGCCAAATTCAATATCCAAATTGAATTCAAGATACTGACCTTGCTTACGAGCTTTGTACCATCAACTACTGAAGTGATGAACATGAGCAAATGAAACAATAAATAAATATATTATTAGAAGGATAGTATTAACTGGAAAAATTCACCAACTTATCAAACGTTCAACCCAAAGAGTATGCGAGGAATAAAAGCTCAGATGTTGTAAATGTCAAATAAGTTCAGTGACAACTTGTATCACACAAAGGCAGTCGCCAAGGAATCGTAAAATGTAAGATCAATTTAAAATGAAAAAAAGGAAAAATGATCAATACAATAAATATCTGAAACCAAAAAATAATACGTACATGTTGGCATGAAAAACTACAAATAATTTAATGTACAAGCAAATGTAGATTAAACAGTGAAGTGGGACATTTGGAACGTCCACAGGCTTTATTCTACTATAAGAGAAAACCATAGAGAAATATAGCAAAATGAGAAAACTTCTTTATTAGTTTTAATCTATTTTTCATTTTTTTCTCTTAAACTCAGATGGCAACGAAACTCAAAAGTCATCTCGAGGTTCGTCTCTTAAGTTATCAAGCTCAGTAAAGTCATCAGTAGACTAGGTATTGCACTAGATAGGAGCTGATTTGTGTTCAATATCTAGACAAGATAATCAAACAATCATTTGAAACAATTTAGAGTGCCAGGTGTACCTAACCCACATATTGGTTTGTTTTCTAAACTTACTCTTTTTTGTTATCGACTTGAATTTGTTGATTATTAGGGTCTGGTTTGTATGATACATATTGATTTCTTCATACCAAAAGCCGCCCAATTCTCATGAGAATTGTCTACCATGGCCACTGCCATCAGCATGTTGGGAAATATGTTCGTCCCTAGTCCAAATTTTCATGTTTTAGAATTTAGACAGACTTATGTCCGTCTTCAGTAAGAAAAATGCATAACTTGTAAGACTGCAGACAATTAAGTTGGTCAAATTCAGATGTTCAACGATGATAAGTTTGAGATCCACTGAAGATAAAGACATAAAAAAATGCAATTATCAAATAAGTTGTATGTCTTCTCACCTTACAAGGCATCGATCGACTCCGTTGCATTAATATTATGGTAAAGTAGGGGATGACCTTAATTGGCATGTTTTCTCGAGTATATTCTCTTCTATTTTGGAGAGGATGTGTCTTGTGTTCTTGTTGTGGTTGAGAGTTGAGGGATGTACTACTGTTTGGAGAGGGAGGAACATTGGGTCTGCTGTGCACTTGCACAACAGTTGCACTATGTTGCAGTAGCAAACCATGCTCAGGTACCAGGTTTGTGGTCTATAGTGGTGAAGAGGGTGTGTTATTGATGCTCAGACTTCGTGTAAGAATAGCAGCAGTAATTGGAAGTTACAGGTGCATTGAGGGGGGAATAATGTTCCAGTATTGGTAAACTGCAGTCATATGCAATTGGGGAAGACTTGAGTGTGTTAGTAATGATAGTGTTGCGTTGGTTAGAGTGTGTGAGGGTACATATAATTGAGGGGTTAATGATACCGTCCTTCATGTAGTGGGGAATAGTCTGCAGTAGTTAAGAATTTGGGAGGGAAGGGGCTAAAATTCCTTCTATACTTGTACAAAGTTGTGCTTGTGAATGGCTATTCAAGCTGATCGGCAATAACATAAGTCTATACCAAACTGATATACAGTACCTACAAGGTTAAAACTAACATTAGAAAAAATTTGGGAGAGAAAAAGTAATGAGTATGTATGTGTAATAGAAAGTTGTGCCCTGAGCGATCGATCGTCCTTTCATCATGAATGAGTATGTATGTATAATAGAAAGTTTCATGTATGTATAGATGGATGGGTATGGGTGTTATTTACTGTGTAGTAAGTAGTACCAGTAGACGAATGAGTATGTATGTGTTTATGTACTATATAACAGCAGCAGCACAGTAGTAGAAGCTGTAGTAATTCTATCTTCAACGTTTTGAAACAAGCAAATTTAGTTACTAATTCTCTACCAGGAACAAAAATATCATTACAATCTGATATAAAGATTTGAGTAGAACGAGTCTTACGAAATGTAAGGATTCGATCAACAGGGCCGGTCCATGAGTAAGCCAAGGTAAGACTTCGGACTTGGGCAACCCTTCTACTTGGAACAAACCCCAGCCTCAACGTGACCCCGCAAGAGGTCAGGTTTGCGGGTGATTATCTAGGATCAACCCAGAATAAGGGTCAGGGTCAACCAAAACTAGCTCCAGATAGAACAACACAACCTCTTGGCCGGCCCTGCGGATCAAGCCCTTGCTTTTGTTGTATAATAAACAGAAATATGTTAGGTCTGATGGATACAATTAGGTCTGGTTGTCAAAAGAAGCAGTTATAGTCTGGTTCACATGTATCTTGACCTTTCCTAGATCCTGCACCGACAGGGGTCAGAGTCATGCTAGCAACATTTGAAGGGCAATAGCGCAAAAAACATTCAATTGCCCAGAACATATGGCAAAAGTCGGCTATGTCGTATTGTTGCACTAATAGGGATAGATTAAAAGGCACTTAGATGGTTATGAATATGAAGGAAACCAATTAGAAATAATGTCAAGAAAAGAGACCTTACGACACTAAACCACATCTTTGAGTCCTTGTGATGTATCCACGAAAAATTGAAGGTAAAGTTACAGACTAAAACAAAGATAGCATGCATAATATATGCCTGAGATCTCTATAGAGCACGTACTACCATTATTGATGACAAACTTATCAGTTACCTGGTACAAACAACTGACAATAGAATTAGAAGTATACCTTCCAAAGCACGAAGCATAAGCACATCTTTACTGCCAAGATGACAAACTGCATTGACTGATGCTATCTTAAACTCGTCGTTACTGACCTGCAAAGTGAGTGCAGAACTCAATGTCCGATAAATAACAAAATAAAATTACAGAGGGTCATAGTTCATAAGAGGTGAGGAGCGTACCTCGTAAATAGCTTACAAGATGTGTGTATTATCCATGCCTCATTCGTATTTATGACATATAACGAGCGTGTAAAGGCATTTTCCTTCAAACAAAACCATTCGCACAAAGGAAAAACAACTTTCTCCACCATACCATAAGATGCAAACTATAAAGTTCAAGTTTATTGCCAACGGATCGAGTCGAGTTCCAATGGGATCGTGTGTCACCCAGAATTGGCATTGCGACCCATTACCAAATCAAAAATTAACTGCAACAAAGTATGTTCTCTAGCAACCACCATCGACACTAATCAATATAATATTATCATTACCATAATACAATACATTAGCTACAAAAAGAAAGTTTAGCCAAGAAAAAAGGCTCCTGCCATCACATCGAAACTAACAATTTCTCTAAGTAGCATGATTATTTAGAAAAAATTAATAAGAGAAAAATTAATGTGAGAAGGACTAGAGAAATCCATGTCGTATTTGATAATCAGGATGAACAAATTTTGGGAGAAATCACAACAAATCTCTCATTAAGAAGAGGACTTTCGGCTAAATTTTAGGAGAAAGAAAAAAATATTGAACAAAAAAGTGAACTTTTCCTCTTCTGCGTGGCCATGCTCTAGACCATTCCCCTGAAATCAACCTCTCCGCCATGGCCATGATCTCCTCGATAATATGATTTGTCGATGCCTACCATTAGTAGCTTTCCAGACTATAGACTAATGGATGACCAACCCAATTTTGTAGGAGGATTTGATATTACTTACCAGTCCATGAACTTGTTTAATCACACGAGCATCCACAACGTGCCAATCGATCTTGCATCATCCTGCTTATCTTCCACCGCTACTAGGATCAACATTTGCAAACCCGCTACTGGCTACAAAAATAGAATTAATAGGTGATAGATTAGTTCAAGTGAAAAGCATAATCTTGGTATAGGATTTGCATAAAGTGTGTGTAAGGTCAATTCAAAGTAATCAATCAAAGATGTCTTGGTTGCATGCTCCAGTCAACTGCACCATTGGTTTTGGAGGTATGTATTTCGCAGGTTGCAACCAACTATATATCAAGTCATAGTTTCAAAAAGATCCCCAATGGTTGAACTAAACGAAAAATTCAAAGACTTTGAGATCATTGCGGATATGTTTAACCCTTGAAGGAGGATATCAGTATAAAGTTATTAGAAAGGTATCGGAGAAAGAAAAAAAATATTTGACTAAATTCCAAGTCAATTTGAATAGACATGCAAGGATGGGATATACTGAAAAACCTTAACAATCAAAGGCCAACAACAGTCTAATTCAACTTAAATATGGGAAATTGTAGACCTTTATATACACTATGTAAGGAGACACAATATTCCTATAATTTCATCAATTCTGATGATTCTTGATTAGTGACAACATTCAAAATAGCGAAATCAATATGCATAACCAAGCTAATCTATCTATTTGTCCTTCACCAAAATCCTACCTATTGAAGCCATCCTTATATCAGTTACTAATTACAGAGAAGCGAAGCATTAGGACAATGATTTATGCTAACCATCTCTCCACCAATCCATTTTCGAAAACTTTCTCGTTACAAGACTGCAACCCCACAAGAATCTATCAAATTCTACATCTGCGCCAATGGCATATACTTTATTACCACTAATAAATCAACACTATCTCCTTCTTCTTTTATCCATAATATCTATGTGATGTGAGTTTCCATCACAACTAAGTCCTATATCCAAGAATCTGAACCACTCTGAAAATAGGTGTTGTATTTCGAGTCATGTCATACCAGACACGTATATGGACACATTATAGACAACCCATATGTGTTAGTGTCAGTGCTAGTGTCAATTTGTTCGAATTGTGTTTAGTCAGTACAACATAGTCCGACTTATGAGAAAATATAACAAATAATGTTACTAACTCTTTGGAGAATTCGGTAGAACAGTTGGTCAGCGGAGGTCTGGAGTTGGATAAGGGATTGGGTCAGCTGGCGCTGGCAAATCGACAGAGTCCTAGCGATGAGTTGGGGTTCTGCTTGGGAGAAGGACTCGGGTTTCTTCTAGAAGACCATACCCCCGTCCGCTCGTAGATCTTCTCGAGGTGGTGGTGATGCTATCCTCGAATTTGGTCACTGACAGGAAGTCGTCGGTGGGATCGACAACCTTATGGGAGCGTGCCTCCGTCTCGAGCATCAACAACTCGACAACATTATCCCCCTCTTCCGGGGCCTCGACAACCTTATGAGAGCGTGCCTTCGCCTCGAACATCAACAACCCTAATTATTCCTTAACAAAAACCTAACAAATCTAGGGTTAGGGTTTGCGCTCACGGAAAACATATAAATTGAGAAAGAAGAGAAAGAGAGTACCGATCAAGAGAGAGAAGGAAATGAAGATGGGAATGGAATATAGGGGTGTGGACGATGAAGGAAGCTCGAGAGAGGGCGGGAAACACAAAAAAATTATGCGGGGGAATGGAAATTTTTTTCCAAACTGAGATTTAAAATTAACAAACCAACGTTTGTACTCTCTGTTTAATAAACCAACGTTTCTTACTCTTCTATCTAAAAGATCTTTATAATAAATCGACATTTAAAAAAATTGTCAAAATAAACATTAGAAATAACCTCCTTTTTCTTTTTTTTAAGTCAAAATAAATTGACATGTATACAAATTAGTCGTACATTTTTGACGTTTACATCCAAACGCCAGCTAATTACTCGACATTTATTGAGAAACGTTGGTATATCATATCTATGCCGACCTTGCCATAAATGCCAGAAAATAAACATCACAAATTCTCAACCTTTACGATAAAACGTCGATATTTGTCGACGTTACTAGCATAAGGTCGGTATATCATGCCTAAGCCGACTTTAATATAAACGTTAGAAAAATAAACGGCGGTAAAACCATATTTTCTTGTAGTGTACGTGGATGAATGGTGTGGATTCATTCTAGAGATCCAACGGTTAGGAGTAAGGAAAAAAAGATTTCTAAAAAAATTGGTTTGGGCCGCCAAATAATTGCCATTCTCGCTGAGATATTTGAGACGGTCTCAAAATTTATTTGGAACGAAAATTATTAATAGTCCCAAATAAGATATCCACTTTTCAATCTGTCACCAATAAATTCATTTTTTGTTACAAAAAAATATAGCAGTCCCAAATAATAATTTTTTAGGACGTTTAAAACAAGAGTTCTTAAAAGTGTTGTCCCAAAAGCCAACTTTTTTTGTAGTGATAGCTTTATGCATATATTTAACTATATATATATATATATATGTATAATCCCGTTGAAACCCATTGCTATGTTCTCATGCGTTGAGAATGGGTTGAGGGAGTTTAATTCCAGATTTTGATTCTTCAATTTATTCAAACCATTGGCCAATCTTTCCTTTTTTTAACATTTGTATATATATATATATATATATATATATATATATATATATATATATATATATATATATATATATATATATATATATAGTTATCACTTTGTATATATGTATATAAATAGTATACTATTTTGAGTGATACCATGGTTGCGTGGTACTGTTTTAATCTTCGATTTTACCCTATTTCAGTAAGCACCAGTACACACACACACACACCATCTTTGTTAGAAATAGGTTTTGTTTGTATTGTATATACACATGTGTGTATATACCTATATGTATATATATATATATATATTTTTTTTTTTTTACCTATATGTATATATATATATATATATATATATATATATATATATATATATATATATATATATATATATATATATTTTTTTTTTTTTATATATGCTTGTCAATTCTCTTACCTATATTTTTTTTGTATATATATTTTTTTACCTATATTTTTTTTTACCTATATGTATATATATATATATATATATATATATATATATATATATATATATATTTTTTTTTTTTTTTTATACATATATATATATATATATATATATATATATATATATATATATATATATATATATATATATATATATATATATATATATATAAAATATATATATATATATATATATATATATATTTTATATATATATATATATATATATATATATATATATATATATATATATATATATGCTTGTCAATTCTCTTAGATTAGATTGTAGTTGTGTATATGACTATAGGAGCCCTAGGAATATATATATGCTTGTCAATTCTCTTAGATTAGATTGTAGTTGTGTATATGACTATAGGAGCCCTAGGACAGATTTGGTTTGTCATTTCGAGCTTAGTTTAGTCGAATTGGCCGGCAAGTTGACCAAATTGACAAAAGTCAACTTTGGGTCAAACTTGATCCAATTTAACTCAAACGAACTCCAAATGACCTAGAATTTTGTGTATGACCTAGAAATTAGTAGACGTACCAGTTGACCCAGGTTTGACCAGGTTTGACCAGCGTTGACCAGGTTTGACCAGAGTTGACCGAGGGTTGACTTTGACCAAAATGGACCTAGAAGCATGTAGTCTTGCATTGTAGCTATTTCTCTTGATATTGTTGACTTGGTTGTGACCTGTGTGTATTTTAAATAGGTTTATATTGCCCCAGTTTAGTTACACCTCATCATCAGCAGTTCGATTTGCCAGGCGAGTACATTCTCTGATCTTTTTATACTTCTTTGGATATGTTCTCTTGTTATAGACTAGTATACTTGATGCTGACACGACGTTCACACGGATTAGTACCCTCTGGATCTTTTCATGCGATGTTATCCTCTCGGATACATCGAGTATGTCATGTTCATGTACTTTATTATGGCCATCATGTACTCCATGTATTCATATTTATCCATGTGCACTCATATGTTATTCATGTACACTCATGACCATATGAGCTCCATGTATACAGTAGTTGTTATCCATGTGCAATAACATAACATGCATTGATCCTTGTGTATTGATTGGGGCAGGGAGAGTGTAGTTGGTTATGTGATCATTATTTCCAGTAATTGTTATCCATGTGCACTCCTTAGCTGTATCCATGTACAACCCAAGCTGTTTACATAACCAATTCATGCTCTGATTCACGTAGAAGGTTACATTTCTCTATTTATCATATTATATCTCAGTTTATATTCTCTCTCTTGTTGATTTCTCTTTACAGCGATTCATGTATAGTTTTCTATAGCTTGCCTTATATGTCCATTCCTGATATGAACTATTGTGAGAGATATGTGCTCGTTCCATCCTGACTGGACATGTTAAAATTTTTACAGGTATTGATGAGGAGTACTGCCCTACTTATTATGGCATTGGCTTAGATGACACTGACGACGTGGACCCTCAGGAGGATCCAGCAGTCGCTGAGGACTTGCCTATAGTCTAGCAGAGACTTAGTATTTTATTGTCTTTCTACTTGAGACTTTATGAGTTGTACTATTGTACTTGAGATTTATTCTGGTGGTTTACACCTACACTTCTTTTTATCTGTGACTCTCTTGAGATTCATTCTTCTATTCCATCTTAGTATTGTGATTGAGTTACTTATTATTTACTCTCCATTCAGAGCTTATTTTAGAATGTGTTAGATATTGTGACTCAGGACATCGTTCTACTGCCGACACTGCGACGTAGGCTGGGCGTTCGTCACTTCTCGTGCCCTTATACTGGGTGCGGGTCGTGACACCAACAGTCTTGTATCTGTAGAGACCTTAAACTCCTCCACCTCCTTACCCCCACATTCCGAAGATAAGGTCCCGATAGGACAGCTTGAGTCTGCTTCTGTCATAGATCAACTCTCAGTCCACTCAATGAAGTAACTTTATCGCCATCAGCAGAAGTTCGAACATTCTTTCAGCACCGAACATCTTTTCAAAGCATGTTCCTCGCCAAGAAATTACCATCTGGCCAGTACGAATGTCCATATTTCAAGTCTATATCAGATAACAGACTTTCTGAGATCAGATCGCCAAAAAATTTCTGGTACGTGCAACATGCATTCCAGTGTCCTTGTCGGTAGTTAATAACCACTGTCTCGATCTTCAGAACTTCTGCTAGATAAATGTTCGCCATCGAGACCTTCGTCATAACATGGCTCGTCCTTGGTGAACAACTCCTTTGAGAGCACATGTGGTCAGATGTACTAGTGTCAGACCACTAGTCAGCTACCACGCTAGATAACTCAACCTGTGCAACAATAGCAACTAAGTTAAGTTATCTAAATAACCAAGTTTAGCTATACCTGCTATTATGGTTTGGGCTTGGATTTGCATTCACTCATGTAGTGGCCATTCTTGTCATAGTTGAAGCAAGTCACGTGGGACTTGGACTTCTGTTGCTTGAACGAAGGACCGTTCACTTTTAGATTAGTGGAGTCCTTATTCTTGTGATGAGAAGCCACCTGCTTCCCCTTGAACTCTCTTGTCTGTACCAAGTTGGCCTTAGCCAGTTGTTTGGACAGATAGTCCATCTTCTGTTGAGATTGCATTTCATCCTCAACGTGAATCTCTTGTAGGAGATCTTCCAAGCTAATGTCCAGCTTCTTTCGATGCATTCTATCATAGAAGTTGCTCCAACCAGCAGGAAGTTTCGAGACTATCCCTCCAATGACAAACTTGTCGAAGAGGGGCATCTTTTCGTCATCTAACTTCTGGCGCAACTTCAGGAATTCTTTTACTTGAGGTAGCATCGCTATCTCGTCTTCGAAGAGCCACTTGTGGTACTTCTCGATGATGAAGATTTTGGACCTGTTCTCATCATCTTCATATAGCTTACCAAAAGAATCCCAGATCTCTTTGGCCTTCATCTTCTTGGAATATGACTCTGCCAGAGAGTCTTCCATAGAATTGAGAATCAGCAGTTTACAGATGCTGTTTTCTCTCCTCCAGCAGTAATAGAATCGGCAGTTCCTCCTTCTGGAATCGTCGGTTCATCCTCAATCAACACATAGTCTACGTCCACGAGTTGAAAATTAAAGGTGACCTTTCTCTTCCAGATTTGGAAATGTTCTCCGTCAAATTTGTCCAACTTATTAAAGCTGGTATCGATGAGAGAAGCACGAGAGTTTTCTATCTACAAGGATCTTGCTTTGAGATTATTAGTCCCGGGGCTTGATCAAAGATGGTAGACTCGATGTCGAGATCAGAGGTTCAACAAACGTTCACCTTCTGATTATTCTCGAGATCCAAGAGGAATACTATAATATAAATCTGATTACGAAAGCAACAATAATCAGAAAGTAAATCTTATGTTCTTTCTCGCAATCGCAGTTGCTGACGGACAAAACTGAGTTCAAAAAATAAATCTCATGTTCTTCCTTGCAATTGCAGTTGCAGACGGACAAAACTGAGTTACAACTCAGATGAAGGAGAAGAAAGAAGAAAGAAGAAGAGAAAAGGTTCTTGCTGGGGTGATTAAGATCACCGTTGCTCAAAGGAAGATTTGCCCCAACACGATCTGCTCCCAGGAACCAGCAAGTTCACGAAGAACTTCTGGAACGCTCGTAAGTCAATATTTGAGACTTGAACGGGCTTCCTGGACTTTACACACTCCCTTAACTCTCTTCTTGGTGCATCTTTCAAAGGAGGCCAAGGGGCTCTATTTATAGAGTGGAGTTGAGACTTCACCTCTTCTCCTATCCGATGTGGGACTAAAATACTAATACTCAAAAATAGAGTTTGATATTTTAGATCATCCCACAATCAGCATAGAAGTGTGCCAGTCCATGCCTACCCCCCGAACACTCCCATGCATGCACGAGACATCCTGGAGTTCGTGTCCGAGTCTGAGTTCGTAAAACAAAAATCAACTTGCATCCTTGTTGGATTTAATCCTTTTTTCTTCTAGGAAAATACTCCCACATGGCACAAACTTGTGCCCCACTATACCTCATGTGCATACCTCAACACAAGCAATGCATTATATTGAGATACTCACCATTTGGTGTAGCCGATGTGGGACTATCTTTTTTAGTCCAAAGGCAAAAAACACCAACACATAGTGAATTAGAATAGAGTCACGCAAACTCGCCATCACCGTGCTCTTCCTCTTTTCTTCCCTGGCGATCCTCTTATTCCTACAAGCTAACACCTTGATCGTCGGCAACAACAACAGGGGTTTCAGCCTAGAGCTCATTCACTGCGATTCTGTGGATTCGCCTCTCTACCCTGGGAACCTCACCTCTATCGAACGACTACAGAGGGATCTCGAAAGTGTTATCCGAGTACCGAAGCCTTTGGCTCGAGGAGAAGGATCAGTCATTTGCAATCGTCAGTCATCGATTACAAGATTTGAAGATACGGCCGACCTTGACGCGAACTTCTTGTACACGGTGAAAGCCATCATTGGCAGCAACTCTTCGACGATATCCTATCTTCTACCGGACACGCACAACGGTATGATGTGGACACAGAGCTTCCAAAGGCTCGACAATCGCCTGTTGGCCTTGAGATTGAAACTAGGAACCAGAGGTGAAAATAGAAAGGATTCGTGGAGAAAGAAATTGAAGCTGAAATTGAAGTTGTTGTTTCATTCATTATTAGTTTGTGCCTTTATATAGGCTTATACAAAGATTGAAGATGTGGTCAGCAACAAAAACCAAGGAGGATAATATACTCCTGGCCACACACATTAGCTAGGGACTCCTGACCACACACATTAGCTAAGGACTAGCTACATTAAGACTAGGTAAGTAAAGACTTATTCTCTAGAATAAACTAATATTCTCCTCCTTAATTTAGATTTGATTAAGGTTGATAACTCCAAGCACCTGCTGCATCTCCGTGAACTTCACTTTGGCGAGAGCCTTTGTTAGGATATCTGCACGTTGCTTTCCAGTGCACACGTACTCCAGCTTTATCTGCCCTCTTGCAACACATTCACGAATAAAATGAAAACGAGTATCAATGTGCTTGCTGCGTCCATGAAACACAGAGTTCTTCATCAACGCAATCGCAGACTTGTTGTCGACATAGAGCGTAACTGGCTTAGGTTCGTGGCCAGTCACCTCACTAAGCAGATTCCTCAGCCACAAAGCTTGACATGTTGCACCTGTTGCCGCCATGAACTCAGCTTCACAAGAGGACAACACGACAGTTTTATACTTCTGGGACGCCCAAGTGACCAGGTTCTTATTGAGGTAGAACGCCATTCCACTAGTGCTCCTTCTGTCATCGATATCTCCAGCTAAGTTGCTATCAGTGAATCCATGCAGTTCATCTTCAGCATGTCCTCTTTCATACATGTGTCCATACTCAAGTGTTCCCTTCACATATCTGAGGATCTGTTTCACAGCCTGGTAATGCATGGTTGTTAGCTTCTCTATGTACCTACTCACCATTCCAACAACAGAAGAAATATCCGGACGGGTGTGAGTTAAGTACCTGCGACAGTCAATGATGCGCCTATATTGTGTCAGATCAACTGGTGTTCCTTCATGGTCCTTGCTGAGTTGCAGTATAGCCATGGGATACTTGGTCGAATTCCAATCTCCTATTCCAAACTGTTGTAATACCCTCTTCGCATATGCCGATTGCTTCAGTGTAATACGATCAGCCTGTTGATCTACCTCTATACCAAGGTAGTAGGAGAGTAACCCAAGGTCACTCATCTCAAATTTCTGCATCATCTGCTATAGTGCCCCGTCCCTACATCGTGCCCCGTTTTCGTCCACGGGGTGCACGAGAAAGGAATACTGTCGCTATCGATTCGGTCGGGACCGATAGGTCGGAATCGGCTGAGTCGATCGAATGGGAACAGTTGAATTAAGATCCATTCCACGTTATGGAATAACTTCTTCGAAACCAAGTCCCATATTCAGCGGGTTGCGCCTCGAGGATTGGCTCTGTCGCTGAGTCGGGAAAGACCCACTGTTGCTCTGATTTTCATGCTGCACTTGATTTGGCTTTGACTTTGGTTTTCGTGAATATATTTTTCGTGAATGTTTTCGATAGGTTTTTGTGACTTGCATTTTCGAGCCTCGTATTCATATCGAAATCCTTTGAATTGCACAGTGTTCTAATCATTTGCATATACGATTGCAGGTGATCTCGTAGGCGACGTCAGCGCAGCCAACCGGTCGCTCGCTTGAAGCAAGTCTAAGGCGAGTGGCTGACCTCCTTCGCCTCGTCCCTCTAATTCAAAAATTAATATGAAGTAAATGAATGCTTGTCATAATAGTGTAGAATCAAAGAAATCGTGGCACGATTCGTTATGAAACACTTGCTGTCAAACTATCGGTATTGAAAATGGAAAACATGCTTCCTTATGCAATTCCACGTAGCCTATGCAAAATAATGAATGAATAGATTAACGTTTATCGCAACGATATGGCTAAGCGAGTAAATCGACTAAGTTCTTAACAAAGACTCTGTAAAACGGTCATTGGACAACTTGTCGACAAGGTGTAGTTTTCCTCGAACGATTGCCTAGGCCAAGGGACCGATTCAGCCCGGGAGGAACGAGTATAGCAAGCGCCAACCTTACATTGGCGTGGTTATGCGGGAACTTTCGCATAGGGGTCGCTACCCGCCACGAAAGGGTTCCGTCTAACCTAGCTATAGTCCGTGATGGCTTGACATTGCCAGTGGCCTTCACACCCTTTTACTGCTTAACTAATGCACGTGACACGGGATGAATACGATAGCTGCTTAATGTTTACAAATGCATATGCTTGCCTCGAAATATGTCAACATGTAAATCGACCAGGATGGTTAGAAAGATCACATAAATAGCTAGCTAACATGTTTATAAAATTGCTTGAATCAAATACAGAGCTTGGATTTTAATTAACCATTCGCCAGTATATGTGATCGTACTGATCCTCATTCTTTGCAGGCCCGTGAACCAGGGAGAACGTGCCAACTAACTCAGCGACGTTCGTGATTTTGAAGCTTCGGTCGCACGTCGAAGACTTGTCCCACAACTCCACTTTTGAAGACTCTCAGCTGTCCAAGGAAGATGGCTCAGCGTCCCTCCATTCCAGGTCACTAGAGTACTTTGTTGTATATCGAGGGATGTGTGCAATGTATGGAACGACTATCTCATCGGCACTCTTTTGTAATTGAGTCATGTTGTATCCCGTACGGCACGAGTCTTGTACTGGAGTCTGTAAATAATGTTCACTATCAATAAAGATCAAAGTTTGCTTTACTTATTGTGTGGTTCAATTTGTCTGCGTACTCTCTTAGATCTCATGTCTCGGATTATCTTATGACTATGCCTTGTGCGATCGCAAGTTAGGTTCGTATGGCATCACGCCCGGGTGACGACTATCAATTCAACGGAATCGGGGCGTGACATCTGCTGCTTGTAAGTCTTTACTACAGTTGCTTTTTCACCTGTGACGATTAAGTCATCAACGTACACTCCAACAATGAGTGCACCTTCTTTATTGTTCCTCGTGTACACCGCATGCTCTTGAGTGCATCTAATGAATCCCAGCTCCTTTAAGTAGCTGTCCAGGCATATGTTTCAGGTCCTTGGTGCTTATCGCAAACCATAGAGAGCCCAGTCTATACACCTTGTGCTCCTGGTTCTTGACGATGATGACGTCCTCTATCTTGTCTCCCAGTCCACGAATCTTGTTTGCGAGGGTCGTTAATTTTCCCACAAACTCATCGATGGAGTCTGTCTCCTTCATACGAAGAGCCTCAAACTCACTCTTCAAGATTTGAATCCGTGCCTTCTTCATCGGATCAGCGCCTAAGTACCTTGTCTTCAGACTTTTCCAAGCTTCCTTAGCCGTTTTGTGCTTCGCCAGCTGGAGTAGGATCTCCTCGGGGACAGCTTGGAAAATGTACGCCAACGCCATCTTGTCTTTCTTCTTTTCTACGACCATCCCGGCCGTTGTCACGCCCCGATTCCGTAGAATCGATAGTCTTCCCCCGGGCGTGATGCCGTACAAACCTAAGTTGCGATCGTACAAGGCATAGTCATAAGGTTATCCGAAATATAACATCAAGTTAGAGTACGCAGAGAAATTGATTGACACATTTGAAATAAAAGTAAACTTTTCATTGATAATAAAACTTCATTTATATTGACTCCATTACAATCATTACCGTGTGTCATCTCCCTATTTTTTTTCCAAAATACGTAAATGACTGTATTTCTATATTTGGAGGATTTTAAATTTTGGGTATTCTTAAAATTTTATTTATTTTTTTGGACTTTTGTTAGCCTTAATTGTTTAGACCTGACATTTGATTATTGTCTCTATTTAATTGTTATTAATATTATTTTATTATTATTATTAGGGGTTAACATGGCTAGTTTATATTAAGTTATTTTTATTATTATCAATTATCATCCTTATTATCATTAATATTATTGTTGTTGTTAAATTACCTAGCTACCCCTCCTCTCCAAAATATCTAAACCTAACCCCACCCCCTCTCTTCACTCTTTCTCTCTCTCATCCCTCCTTACTGGATCAGCCGACCCCCCAATCCTTACTCTTCCTTCTCTCTCTCAGCTCTCACTCCCTTCCTCCCCCAAACTCCCTCTCCCGATCTCTTTGGAACACTCCCGAGCTCTCCCTCTCTAACTCATCTCTCTCGCTCACTCTTTCTTTTTCGGTTTTCTCCGTCGGCACCACCGCCTGCCTTCACCACCGCCATCATCGTCGCCATCTCCTCCACCACCCACCACCGTAGTTGCCACCACCATCAGCCGACACTCCACCACCACTTCCCCCATGGCCTCCGGTGATCGCCACCGCCACCACTACTGCTCCCATCACCACTTCCATCTCTCCCTCTCCCGCTGTTCCTGGCGCCCGCCTCCGCCGCGGCCAGCCCCTCCGGCCACTTCCCGTCACCCGCAACCACCAGCACCACCATCGTCTCCATCTCCCCCTTCTCCTTCCTGCTCTCGTTGTGGTACGGATCGCCGCCGCGAGCCACCCCCTCCGCCTGGCCGGGCCCCCATGGCCTCCGCCCGGCCAGCTTCGTCGCGACCAGCTCCTCTACCGTAGGCTGGAGCTCCTCCTGATGCTGTCCTCCCTCCGCCGGAGCCGCCGCGACATGGCCAGCCCCGGTGAGCTCCTCCGCCATCCCTCTTTTTTCTTTCCTGGCGACCATCATCGCCGTCGAGCCTCACTGGCTACGCCAGCCTCGAGTGGCGGGTCGCCCTTGGGCCCCGTGCTGCTCGAGCAGTGTGCAGCCTTGGGAGTCGCACTCTCCTCGGGCCGCGTGCATGCTTGACTTGCGTGTTCCTTTGTTTCCTGTGCTTTTCGGGATGTGTGCCTCGATTTGTGTGCTGTCTCAGTTTTGTGCACCCCGATCCACGTGCTGCTTTGGACAGCGGGACGTCTCGAGCCCCGTGCTGCCTCGGGTACCGTGCTATCTTGATTTGTGCACCGTCTTGATTTTCGTGTCTCGGCCTTTGTGCCTACCTCGTAACCCGTACCGCCTCGATTTACGTACATGCACCGATTTGCATGTCGTATCAATTTGCGTCACATTATATCTTGTGTTGCCTCGGTTTGTGTGCACGCACCGATTTGCGTGCCGCCTCGGTTGTGTGCCGTATTGGACTCTGCACTTTTTTGATTTGTGTGCACACATCGATTTGTGTGCCGCATCGATTTACGTGCTCCTTGGACCTTGGGTCGTCTCGATTTACGTACACATCTCGATTTACGTGCACATTTATGTTTCTCGTTCGTCTCGATATTCGTGTTCTCTCGATTCTTGTATGCGTCTCGATATACGTGCGCGTCTCGATTTGTGTGCCCGTATCGGTCCGTGTACCTCGGTTTTCATGCCAGATTCCTGTGCTGCTTGCGGGACCCGTACGGTATAGCCTCATACCATTCTTCATAATCTTGTCATTATTTTATTATTTAATTCTAATAATTGTTTATTGTGTGTTCTGAGGATCTCGATTGGCGCGCTAGCTTGGATCGTGACTGCCGAAGACTTGCTTACCTAGCCGAGCCCTCTAGGCAAGTATCCCTTGCTCATCGGCGGCTCTTGCCATCTCTTCTGGATTTTATTGTATTTAATTTATTATAAAATTGTATAATCATGAGTAGTGTAGCTTAGCAGTAGAACTATTATGATAACCTAGACTAGCTTGGTCCGATATTGGGATAGACCGTATCGGACGACTCGGATGGGTCATCCACACCTCCTAGGACACGAGCACGACTCACTTGTACGGATTGTCCCCATGTGCCCCGTGTCCGACTCGCGGTCGGGTAACGGCTTTGGCTAACTTTATTTGTGGCGGTGATTGTGCTCGGGTTAGGGATTTATGGGCATGTGTTGTGGTGCGCCCTGCGAGGCAATTATTTTATTATTATGTATGTTGGCTTGGCGCCCAGTACGCATTGTAGCGCTGCTGGAGGCCGGGACTTAGTGGTCTCGGGTTCGATTGATTTTCCAGTACGCCTTATAGCGCTGCTGGAGGCCGGGGCTTAGTGTTCTCGGCTATCGATTTGTTCCCAGTACGCATCGTAGTGCTGCTGGTAGCTGAGACTTAGTGTTCTCAGTCTGCGATTCTGCGATTCCGCGGCGGGTTGCGCCGAGTGGATTTTAGCCCCAACTCGCTGGGAGCTCCTGTTCAGAATACAGAGGAGACTCTGCCGGATTCTTCCAAAATTCCCGATCTAGAATTTGGTTCGAAGGACTGGGCAGAACCATTCCTTTGGTTTGCTGGACTGGGCTCGTGCCTGTTCACCTTGGTATAGTATACCTGATCCCATTGCTTGCTAGGTAGACTCCAGACTAGATCAGTCGCCTAGCTCCTGATCTGTCTTGTCCGTCGGATAGTGTAAGGAGAGCGGTTCCACTCGGTAGACGGTCTGCAACCCTGGTCCTTGTTTGGTTTAAGGGTTATGGATTTGCTCCAGAGCGGTCCGTGTAATCCTTGCCACTTCCGGCGATATTTATTACCGGACTCTTGTCCCCTGACCCTTCATCCTAGGGGTTGTCCTAGTCTAGTCAGGTAGAGCTGACAGTTGTCCTATGTGTTGGAAATTGTGACTTGTGGATATGACTGAGGATTGAGTATTATGGAGAGTACGATCTCGGAATATTGACTTGGTGGATCTATGCAGATTCTTGGATTTTGGTGATTTCGAATATTTCGTGGAACGAGGAGTATATCGAGGGTATTATCATATGATTTTTACTCGACTTCCCAAACGCCTAAAACCTGGTGCCTTTGTGTATTTCGGTAGTTGGGGAACCTGGTTTGATTGCTATGTCTTGGTAGTTGAGGGGCTCGTTTTCTAGTGGCTGGTGATCATTGACTTGGAGGATTCTTGTGAGCCAGAGGGCCTAGCGTTGCTTATAGTGATTAGCTTGGTATTTGGTTATTGACCTTCCTGACATGATATTGATTTCCATCGGAGATAGGAGACTCCTGATAGTTTGATAAGGTGGATGGATCGACTTGATGATTTGAGCTATAGGTTCCTATGTGTACTTGACAGACTATTATAGTGGAGATTTTGATCTTGTAACCGACTTGATATCCATGTCACGATTTGGGCATGTGACTTCTTATGACTGATAGGTTTGACCTTGTTCCTGGTATTACACGATGACCTGGACCCGTCTTGATTCTTGATAGTGGCCCGTAGAGGTGCACTCCTGACTAGCACTCTGGACTTGACAGTAAACCTGGCATGTATACTCTTGATTCTTGATAGTGGCCCGTGGTGGCGCACTCCTGACTAGTACTCTTGACATGACATGTTTACTCTTGACCGCTGTTGCGACAGCCAGTCCTGACTTGCTAGGCATGACCCCGTCTTGACACCGTGGTTGATTTTTCTGATTGTGCTTGTACAAACTACCTGTCTCTTCTTGCATCATGTCTAGGACATGGATTCCTGGTTACCACGATCAGGAATTCATAATGAATCTGATTAGGTTAACAACTAGATTGATCAAGTAGCTCATATAGATCGAGGTATTCCGGCTACAGGCAATCCCGTTATCTGGACGCTCATGTGGACTTGTAGCCTGCCGTCGAGTAGGGCACATTTCCAGCCCACTGTCATGTGGGGCACCCCTCTAGCTAGCTATTAGGGTACATTTGTCTTCCGGGCGATGTACCCACTATATATATTCGTCCTGGATAACCTGGATAGTCTGCAGGGCTTGTGGCTATAGGAATACCTCAACTGTATCTTGTTAGTAATTAGGCCTGTGATAACCCTAGTTAGCTAATAATAGCAAGCCGTAGGCATTGGTGTGGCCGCTTGTCCTTCTGTGTTGTTTGGCTTGTTGCCTGCTAGCTAGCTGATATTGATTTCCAGCTGGCAATACAGGTGTTAGTGGATGCTAGGGAGACTGTGATTGTGTTAGCTTCACTATACTTGTGGATTGTTATCGTGCGTTGGTACCGCACGATCCCTTACCTTTATTTATTGTTTTTAGATGTTATTCTTGTCATATTTTATCCTGCTGGTTTTCTTCGCCCGTCCTTGAGCCTTCCTTTCGGGTACTTGTTGCGGTTGGCCTGACCAACCCTGGATTGTTCCCAGATTGTCTGAGACTGACCCGGTGGATCTTCCAGACTTGACTTGGAGGGTATGCTTCAGTTCCAGACCATGCTAGAAACCGTGGAAAGGTATACTTGTCTACATTATTATCCTGTACTGTAGATTCCAGATTTTTATATGAGTATTTCCTATTTTTCATATGATTATCTCTCTTGATATTGTTTCATTGTGATTACCTGTAGATATGAGATCGAATTTAGGCCATAGATTGATTGCATGCTAGGATACCCAACCAGACTAGACAGCCGTCATCACCGTATAGCGTATTCATACCTTATACGGTGTAGCTGGCCGTATACGTCCCTGTGTTTCGGAACTGGGGCGTTACATGGTTTTAGTGGTGGCCCATGCAGGTCTCGTTTTGAGATTTTGTTGGGTATCACATGAGTATTGATCTCAGTCCACTATTTTTTGGTATTCCCACTTGTTACACTTGTCCTTCGCTCCCTTGAACCTGTGAACTGGTCCTCATCTATTCTTGGACCTATCTTGCTTGGCCATGTCTTATTCGTGTTATCTACCTCTGATCCTTGTTTGATAGATATGATCCTATAGTTGGTCATGTCGATCACCTTATTTGATGAGATGTTATCTTATCTCTATTATTTGGGTTACATGATTATTTATCTTGGGTTCTGTACTCTCTACCGGTGTTTCGCCTTGGTTGATTTCTTGTTATCCCTTTCGTGCGTTGACTTCGTTGACTTAGTATCATTATCGCCCTCTTCGAGCGTTGGCTGGATTGCTGCAGAATGAAGATTTTATCAGGACTCTGAGATTGGATATTTTAACATTTGTTGAGTATCCGAGGGATATTCTTGTATCGATTCGGCTTCCTTGATTTCGGACAGTTCTGCACTCATGATTATATATTTCAGATATTATTTTTGATTATAGGTATACCTTCTATACTTCATGTTTTGATATGGATTCTTGAATTGGAGTATTTTCCTATCGATATGGAGTACTTTCATAGAAAAGCTATCTTGTGGTTATTATTGAAGATATTTTGGATGTGTGTTATGAATCACCTGGATTTTGGATTTTGATTGTTTTCTAGGACTCTCATTACATTGTTAGAGATTTTGTGATTTTAGTGAATTGGATATTTGGGTTATGGGTTTGATTCGTTTTGGGTATTTGTCGAGAGTACTGGGTGACCCTAGTATACCTTGACGGCGTGGTAACGAAAGTTGCAGCCGCTCGATTATAGTATCATGGTGAATCTTTTGCAGCCATTCCAGATGGCGTGGCAGGGAATGACCATGGCATACATTTTTCAGATATTAGGAAACTACGGTCATCAGTTCGAGACAGATATCCTGTATTTTATGATTTTATGTAGATTTATTATTATTTTTTTATGCAGTTGGGATTTTACGTTTTTGGACATTGTTTTCGATATTTTGTACTTGTTTTGACTTATGGGGTTATTTCGTGTGTGCGAGAATTTGATTTTCGAGATTCTTTCGATGTTTTGGGTTTACCTTGCGAGTTGATTTATTTAGCTAGACCTTGTTCCCCTTGATGTTTTCATATTGAGATTTTGTTCATTTCTTATTGTATTACTTGATTTCTGTAAGGTGGGTAGAGTTTTCATTGCAGATATATATGTACTAGTTTTAAAAACCCTATTTTGATAATTTTGAAATTTCGAGGACGAAATTTTTGTAAGGTGGGTAGAATGTCATCTCCCTATTTTTTTCCAAAATACGTAAATGACTGTATTTCTGTATTTGGAGGATTTTAAATTTTGGGTATTCTTAAAATTTTATTTATTTTTCTGGACTTTGGTTAGCCTTAATTATTTAGACCTGGCATTTGATTATTGTCTCTATTTAATTGTTATTAATATTATTTTATTATTATTATTAGGGGTTAACATGGCTAGTTTATATTAAGTTGTTTTTATTATTATCAATTATCATCCTCATTATTATTATTATTATTGTTGTTAAATTACCTAGCTACCCCTCCTCCCCAAAATATCTAAACCTAACCCCACCCCCTCTCTTCACTCTTTCTCTCTCTCCTCCCCCCTTACTGGCTCAGCCGACCCCCCCCAATCCTTACTCTTCATTCTCTCTCTCAGCTCTTACTCCCCTCCTCCCCCAAACTCCCTCTCCCGATCTCTTTGGAACACTCCCGAGCTCTCCCTCTCTAACTCATCTCTCTCGCTCACTCTTTCTTTTCCGGCTTTCTCCGCCGGCACCACCGCCTGCACCACCTTCACCACCGCCATCATCGTCGCCATCTCCTCCCCACCCACCACCGTAGTTGCCACCACCATCAGCCGACACTCCACCACCACTGCCCCAATGGCCTCCGGCGACCGCCACCCGCCACCACTACTGCTCCCATTACCACTTCCATCTCTTCCTCTCCCACTGTTTCCGGCGCCCGCCTCCGCCGTGGCCAGCCCCTCCGGCCACTTTCGTCACCCGCAACCACCAGCGCCCACCATCGTCTCCATCTCCCCCTTCTCCTTCCTGCTCTCGTCGTGGTGCAGATCGCCGCCGCGAGCCACCCCTTCGCCTGGCCGGGCCCCCATGGCCTCCGCCCGCCAGCTTCGTCGCGACCAGCTCCTCCACCGCAGCTGGAGCTCCTCCTGCTGCTGTCCTCCCTCCGCCGGAGCCGCCGCGACATGGCCAGCCCCGGTGAGCTCCTCCGCCTTCCCCCTTTTTCCTTTCCTGGCAACCATCGTCGCCGTCGAGCCTCGCTGGCTGCGCCAGCCTCGAGTGGCGGGTCGCCCTTGGGCCCCGCGCTGCTCGAGCAGTGTGCAGCCTTGGAAGTCGTGCTCTCCTCGGGCCGCACGCACGCTTGACTTGCGTGTTCCCTCGTTTCCCGTGCTTTTCGGGATGTGTGTCTCGATTTGTGTGCTGTCCCAGTTTTCGTGCACCCCGATCCACGTGCTGCCTTGGGCAGCGGGACGACTCGAGCCCCGTGCTGCCTCGAACACCGTGCCATCTCGATTTGTGCACCGTCTCGATTTTTGTGTCTCGACCTTTGTGCCTACCTCGTGACCCGTACTGCCTCGATTTACGTACATGCACCGATTTGCGTATCGTATTAATTTGTGTTATATTATATCTTGTGTTGCCTCGGTTTGCGTGCACGCATCGATTTGTGTGCCACCTCGGTTGTGTGCCATATTGAACTCTGCACTTTTTCGATTTGCGTGCACACATCGATTTATGTGCCGCATCGATTTACGTGCTCCTTGGACCTTGGGTCGTCTCGATTTACGTATACGTCTCAATTTTTGTGCACGTTTATGTTTCTTGTTCGTCTCGATATTCGTGTTCACTCGATTCTCGTACGCGTCTCGATATACGTGCGCGTCTCGATTTGCGTGCCCGTATCGGTTCGCGTGCCTCGGTTTCCTTGCCAGATTCCTGCGCTGCTTGCGGGACCCGTACGGTATAGCCTCGTGCCATTCTTCGTAATCTTGTCATTATTTTATTATTTAATTCTAATGATTGTTTATTGTGTGTTCTGAGGATCTCGATTGGTGCGCTAGCTTGGATCGTGACTGCCGAAGACTTGCTTACCTAGCCGAGCCCTCTAGGCAAGTATCCCTTGCTCATCTGCGGCTCTTGCCATCTCTTCTGGATTTTATTATATTTAATTTATTGTAAAATTGTATAATCATGAGTAGTGTAGCTTAGCAGTAGAACTGTCATGATAACCTAGACTAGCTTGGTCCGATACTGGGATAGACCGTATCGGACGACTCGGATGGGTCATCCACACCTCCGAGGACACGAGCACGACTCACTTGTACGGATTGTCCCCATGTGCCCCATGTCCGACTCGCGGTCGGGTAATCGCTTTGGCTAACTTTACTTGTGGCGGTGATTGTGCTTGGGTTAGGGATTTATGGGCATGTGTTGTGGTGCGCCCTGCGAGGCAGTTATTTTATTATTATGCATGTTGGCTTGGCGCCCAGTACGCATTGTAGCGCTGCTGGAGGCCGGGACTTAGTGGTCTCGGGTTTGATTGATTTCCCAGTACGCCTCTTAGCGCTGCTGGAGGCCGGGGCTTAGTGTTCTCGGCTATCGATTTGTTCCCAGTACGCATCGTAGTGCTGCTGGTAGCTGAGACTTAGTGTTCTCAGTCTGCGATTCTGCGATTCCGCGGCGGGTTGCGTCGAGTGGATTTTTGCCCCAACTCGCTGGGAGCTCCTGTCCAGAATACAGAGGAGACTCTGCCGGATTCTTCCAAAATTCTCGATCGGGAATTTGGTTCGAAGGACTGGGCAGAACCATTCCTTTAGTTTGCTGGACTGGGCTCGTGCCTGTTCACCTTGGTATAGTATACCTGATCCCATTGCTTGCTAGGTAGACTCCAGACTAGATCAGTCGCCTAGCTCCTGATCTGTCTTATCCGTCGGATAGTGTAAGGAGAGCGGTTCCATTCGGGAGACGGTCTGCAACCCTGGTCCTTGTTTGGTTTAAGGGTTGTGGATTTGCTCCAGAGCGGTCCGTGTAATCCTTGCCACTTTCGGCGATATTTATCACCGGACTCTTGTCCCCTGACCCTTCATCCTAGGGGTTGTCCTAGTCTAGTCAGGTAGAGCTGACAGTTGTCCTATGTATTGGGAATTGTGACTTGTGGATATGACTAAGGATTGAGTATTATGGAGAGTATGATCTCGGGATATTGACTTGGTGGATCTATGCGGATTCTTGGATTTTGGTGATTTCGAATATTTTGTAGAACGAGGAGTATATCGAGGGTATTATCATATGATTTTTACTCGACTTCCCAAACGCCCAAAACTTGGTGCCTTTGTGTATTCCGGTAGTTGGGGAACCTGGTTTGATTGCTATGTCTTGGTAGTTGAGGGGCTCATTTTCTAGTGGCTGGTGATCATTGACTTGGAGGATTCTTGTGAGCCAGAGGGCCTAGCGTTGCTTATAGTGATTAGCTTGGTATTTGGTTATTGACCTTCCTGACATGATATTGATTTCCATCGTAGATAGGAGACTCCTGATAGTTTGATAAGGTGGATGGATCGACTTGATGATTTGAGCTGTAGGTTCCCATGTGTACTTGACAGACTATTATAGTAGAGATTTTGATCTTGTAACTGACTTGATATCCATGTCACGATTTGGGCATGTGACTTCTTGTGACTGATAGGTTTGACCTTGTTCCTGGTATTACACGATGACCTGGACCCGTCTTGATTCTTGATAGTGGCCCGTAGAGGTGCACTCCTGACTAGCACTCTGGACTTGACAGTAAACCTGGCATGTATACTCTTGATTCTTGATAGTGGCCCATGGTGGCGCACTCCTGACTATTACTCTTGACATGACATGTTTACTTTTGACCGCTGTTGCGACAGCCAGTCCTGACTTGCTAGGCATGACCCCGTCTTGACACCGTGGTTGATTTTTCTGATTGTGCTTGTACAAACTACCTGTCCCGTCTTGAATCATGTCTAGGACATGGATTCCTGGTTACCACGGTCAGGAATTCATAATGAATCTGACTAGGTTAACAACTAGATTGATCAAGTAGCTCATATAGATCGAGGTATTCCGGCTACAGGCAATCCCGTTATCTGGGCGCTCATGTGGACTTGTAGCCTGCCGTCGAGTAGGGCACATTTCCAGCCCACTGTCATGTGGGGCACCCCTCTAGCTAGCTATTAGGGTACATTTGTCTCCCGGGCGATGTACCTACTATATATATTCATCCTGGATAACCTGGATAGTCTGCAGGGCTTGTGGCTATAGGAATACCTCAACTGCATCTTGTTAGTAATTAGGCCTGTGATAACCCTAGTTAGCTAATAATAGCAAGCCGTAGGCATTGTGTGGCCGCTTGTCCTTCTGTGTTGTTTGGCTTGTTGCCTGCTAGCTAGCTGATATTGATTTCCAGCTGGCAATGCAGGTGTTAGTGGATGCTAGGGAGATTGTGATTGTGTTAGCTTCACTATACTTGTGGATTGTTATCGTGCGTTGGTACCGCACGATCCCTTACCTTTATTTACTGTTTTTAAATATTATTCTTGTCATATTTTATCCTGCTGGTTTTCTTCGCCCGTCCTTGAGCCTTCCTTTCTGGTACTTGCTGCGGTTGGCCTGACCAACCCTGGATTGTTTCCAGATTGTCTGAGACCGACCCGGTGGATCTTTCAGACTTGACTTGGAGGGTGTGCTTCAGTTCAAGACCATGCTAGGAACTGTGGGAAGGTACTTGTCTACATTATTATCCTGTACTGTAGATTCCAGATTTTTATATGAGTATTTCCTGTTTTTCATATGATTATCTCTCTTGATATTGTTTCATTGTGATTTACCTGTGGATATGAGATCGGATTTAGGCCATAGATTGATTGTATGCTAGGATACCCAACCAGACTGGACAGCCGTCATCACCGTATAGCGTATTCGTACCTTATACGGTGTAGCTGGCCGTGTACGTCCCCGTGTTCCGGAACTGGGGCGTTACACCGTGCGGGCTACAACATGACTCGACTTACAAAACAAACGCTGATGAGATAGTCGTTCCATACATTACATCCCTTTTATAAGCAAAACAATTACACTTTCTACCTGCTATCGAGAAAAGTCGAGTCGCCATCTTTTCTTCTTTTGTACCGAGTGCAGAGTCTTCAAAAGGATTCAGGAACAAGCCTTCAACACACGGACGAGGCTTCAAAAATGTTCGCGCCGCCTTGAGCTTTAAGTGGCACGTCCTTCGTGGTTCGGGGTACCTACATAGAGAGCGAGGATCAGTACATTACACTTTGTACTGGTGCGTGGCTATTTAAGTTCCAAGCTCTCATTTTGTTGAAAAGTTTATATGACTTAGTTTATGAATGTTTCTAACCATCATAATGAATTTCAAACAAGCATATGACAAGCATAATGTAAAATACGTTGGAACTTACCCACGGCGGACCGTGCTGTGCCTTATGAAACTTACCATGTTCTTTTCTGTCAATTGTTATCATTTTGATACCAAGTGCAATATTACATGTGATTGGTCACTGGCTTCCAGAGTCATCGTGGACTCCTCTAGCTTTTGTTAGACGGGGTCCTTTCAGCGCAAGTAGCGAGCCCCACTGCAAGTCTCCGCCTAACCCGTGCCCAGCACAACTAATTACTTGTTTTCTTTTTCGGCCGTAACGGTCCCGTGGCCTCGGGTTGCCATGCGAAGAAATGCTCACCTTGTCTACAAGTTGTCCGTGACCGTGCAAAGACATATTTTTAGTTATTAAGATATAGCGTACCTTTTCTTTGAAAACTTGCTCATTCATTCGTGTTCGTGCCCTTGCAATTATCCTATCATTCGCAATAAACATTATTGATTGACCTAAGAAGGGGTCGAGAAGAGAAAGGTCAGCCACTCATTTTGAGTTTACTTCAGGCGAGAGAACTTGTTGGTCGCGCTAGACGTCGCCTACGCGATTACCTGAAATCGCACGAGCAACTGATTAGAACACTGTATTATTCAAGAAGTTCGATAGAAAATGCGAGTTCGAAATGCAAGCCATGAAAACCATCGAAAAAATCTACGAAAATGCATTCATAAAACCAAGTCAAACTAACGCAAGCGGCGTGAAAAAATATAGCAACGGGAGGTCTCTCCCGACTCAGCCGCAGAGTCAATCCTTGAGGCGCAACCCGCTGAATATGGAACTTGGTTCCGAAGAAGACATTCCATAACGGGGAATGGATCTTAATTCAACCGTTCCCGTTCGATCGATCCCGACCTATCCGTTCCGACCGAATCGATAGCAATAATGTTCCTTTCTCGTACATCCCGTGGATGGAGAACGGGGCACGATGTAGGGACGGGGCACTAAACCATAACCAACTAAGAAAAAGTTTCATCCTTGAAACTTAAGAATAGAATCTACATCTACGAGAACAACGAAGAATTTTTCTTTCATTTCTGACTCAAGGTCCCACGTCGACTCCTCGACCGAATGGTTTCTCCAGAGGACGCGGACGAGGAGAATAGCACGGTTGCGGAGAAGTTTATCTTTGTGCTCCAAAATTTGCACAGACTCTTCAACATATAACAAGTCCGCCTTCAGATCCAGCTGACCCAAATCTACTATATGGCTCGGATCGTGCACGTACTTCTGTAATTGTGAGACGTGAAAGACGTCGTGTACCTCCAAAATATAGGTAGCAAGATGATTTGGTAAGCTACCGGGGTGACTCGCTTCAATATTTTGAACGGGCCAACAAATCTTGGGCTCAACTTCCCTTTCACACCGAACCTGGAAACTCCACGCATGGGCATTACTTTCAAGAATACATGGTCGCCTTCCGAGAACTCGAGGGGGCGTCGATGCGTGTCGGCATAGCTCTTCTGCCGGCTTTGTGCTATCTTCAATCTCTCCCGTATTAACTTGACCTTCTGTATAGTCTGCTCCACCAGCCCCGGACCAAGTATCTGCCGTTCTCCGACATTATCCCAGCAAATGGGCGATCTGCACTTCCGACCGTACAAAGCTTCATATGGTGCCATTTGGATGCTGGACTGATAGTTGTTGTTGTATGCAAACTCAGCCAACGGTAGATGAACGTCCCAACTTGACTCCAAGTCGATCGCACAGAGTCGTAACATGTTTTTGAGAATTTGGTTCACCTGCTCAGTTTGGCCGTCAGTCTGAGGATGGTAAGCTGAGCTAAACTACAACTTGGTCCCCAATGCTGAATGAAGACTACTCCAAAAGCGTGCCACGAACCGTCCATCTCGATCCGAGATGATAGATACTGGGACCCCATACAGCCGAACTATTTCATCAAGATATAGCTGAGCAAGGCGGTCGACGCTCCAAGTAACTTTAATGGCTATAAAGTGCGCCAATTTGGTTAGTCGATCGACGATGACCCAGACGGTGTCGTTTCCCCGCGTCCTCGGCAGGCCAACAATAAAGTCCATAGTGACATGATCCCATTTCCACTCTGGAATGGCAAGGTTCTGTATCTCTCCGCCCGGTCGCTGGTGCTCGGCTTTAACTTGCTGACAGGCCATACACTTTGACACAAAGAGTGCTACGTCCCTCTTCATACCGTGCCACCAAAAGACGATGCGGAGGTCCTTATACATCTTGGTGCTACCAGGATACAAAGAATATTTTGTATAATGCGCCTTCGACATTATCTCCTTTCTAAATTCTGCGTCATCTGGAACGCATAGGCGACCCTTCACTCGCAACACTCCTGACTCGTCCTCTGCAAAGTCGATACTTTCCATGTCGAAATCAGCTTCTGTATCTTCTCCATGTATGGGTCGTCCTTCTGAGCAGACTTGATTCTCTCCAATAGGCTCGGTTCCAGCCGCAGTTGTGACAGTTTCACATCTCTGAAATGAACTCGGAGTTCAATGCCCATTCCTTCCAAGTCACGCAGCAGTCGATCGTTGATGCATAACGAAGCTAAGTACTTCTGGCTCAGCGCATCCGCTACCACATTTCCTTTGTCCTGTGTAGTCGATTGATAAGTCATAGTCTTTGATCAGTTTGAGCCATCGCCTCTGACGCAAATTCAGTTCTTTCTGGGTGAAGAGATACTTGAGGCTTTTATGGTCCATATAAATCCTGCACGCCACGCCATAGAGATAGTGATGCCACAGCTTCAACGCGAACACAATTGCCGTTAGTTTTAGGTCGTGCGTGGGGTAGTTCTTCTCGTACGGCTTCAACTGCCGGAAAGAAAAGATATCACCTTATCCCGCTGCATGAGCACACACCCCAAGCCCTAGCCAGAAGCATTGCTGAAGATTTGAAATTCCTCGTCCCTTCAGGAAGTACAAGTATCGGGCTGAAATGAGCCGTTGTTTGAGCTCTTGGAAGGAAGCTTCACAGTCGTCTGACCACTCAAATGCAACTCCTTTCTGGGTGAGGCGAGTCAACAACGATGCAATCTTCGTGAAGTCCTTCACGAAGCGTCGCTAGTATCCCGTAAAGCCTAGGAAGCTTCAAATTTTGCTAACTGATGCGGGCCGTTTCCAATCAGCAAATACCTCAACTTTCTTCGGATCGACTGTGATGCCCGCGGCGGAGATGATGTGCCCAAGGAATGAGACACTGTTCAACCAGAATTTGCACTTACTCATCTTCGCATACAACTGATTCTCTCGAAGGGTTTGGAGTACCGTCGCAGGTGCTCTGCATGTTGTGCTCGATCCTTCGAGTAGACGAGGATGTCGTCGATGAAGACTACTATGAATTTGTCAACGAACGGACGGAACACCCGATTCATTAGATCCATGAAGACGACATGGGCGTTTGTCAGATCGAACGACATTACCAAGAACTCGTAGTGGCCGTAACGAGTACAGAAGGCAGACTTCAGCACGTCATCTAGCTTGACTTTGAGTTGGTGATAACCCGATCGCAGATCAATCTTCGAAAACACCGTTGCACCTTGGAGCTGGTCAAATAAGTCGTCGATGCGGGGCATGGGGTATTTGTTCTGGACGGTGGCGTTATTCAATTCCCGATAGTCGATGCAGAGTAGCATTGATCCATCCTTCTTCTTCACAAAAGCACGGGCGCACCCCATGGCGAGAACTCGGACGGATGAACCCTTTGTTAAGTAATTCCTGTAGTTGTGCCTTCAGTTCTTTCAATTCTGCTGGGGCCATTCTGTATGGAGCTTTCAAGATCGACCAGGTGTCAGAGAATGTGTCGATGGTGAACTTATTTTTCGATCAGGTGGCATGTCGGGTAGCTCGTCCGGGAACGCGTCTGAGAATTCTGCCACAATGTCGGTCTGACCCGCGTTTGTACCATCCTATCTCATGTCACGAACGGACGCTAAGTAGCCTTCACCCGGAATAAAGCAGCTTCCGAGCAGAGATTGCCGAGATCACTATGCAGGCCGACGAAGCTTCACCACACGTATAGCAGAATTCAGACACTCCAGGTATGCGAAGGTGACCTTCTTTCCTGTGCAATCGATGGTAGCATCGCAAGGACCGAGCCAATCCATACCCAGTATGATGTCGAAGTCCTTCATGTCTAGAACTATCGTATCAAGACCGATCTTTTGACCCCAATAAAGATGATCCCGTCGCCGCAGGCTAAATTAGTGAGTAGTGGCGTACCCAAAGGTGTACTTACACTAAGATCGAGATCTAATAATATATAGGAAATTTGTGCTCGACAGCAAAGTCGCCGATATAAAACTATGCGAAGCGCCTGAATCACATAACACACGAGCAGGTACATTATTGAAATTTAGTATACCTGACACTACTGTATCTGATGCAAGAACTTCATCTCGAGTTATGGCGTAGACGCGGCCCTGGGTGTTGGGGCGACGGTTTTGGCCATTTTGCGGTGCGGGTTGAATGGGCTAAGGAGGTCGGGGCGCCTGTCCTCGATTCTCTTGACAATTTTTTTGGGGTGGGGCATTACGAGTCTGTCGAAAGCTTGGCCAGTTTTGCGTCCTGTGACCCCTCTGTCCGCAAGCGAAATATTCTACATTACGGGAAAATCAGTGGCTGGCATGGTGTCCAACTCGCCCGCAATTTGTGCACTGAGGTATCATTTTCTGACCCTTGTGCCGCCGTTATTTGGACGCTTTGACGCGTAGTTGTTGCCTCCCGTATGGCTAGGACGTTTGTGATTGGAATTGTACACAAAGGCTGCAGCAACAGGAGGATACTGGCTCTCAAGGCGGAGAGCATGATTTAGAGCATTGCCCGTGGTCTTGTACTCCGGGACCCCGACTGTAAAACCCTAAATTTCTACTATTTTTTAATTAAATTTGGTACTAATTTAAAATTTTATATTGTACGTCGCGTAGCCGTATTGTACGTCGTGCGCGAAATTTTGTTTTTCGTAATTGCTCGACAAGTGCGAATATGTGAGCATACATATTTTAAAAAAATATTTTTTCTATTTTTATAGTTTCAAAATAATATATGTAATAATTATTTTTAGCTATCGTACCAAAATTTCAAGTTTATAATTTTATTTATAAAAAGCCTTTGGTATATAACAGTTATTAACAATAAATGATATTCTTAGTGCAAACATATATTTTATTAGTTTATTTTAAATAAAAATGTAATTTTCGAAATTTATTAATATTAATATTTTATTATTCAAAAAGATAGTTAAAAATTTATTATTTTCAAAATTATTATTATTGGTATTTTTGGAAAATATATTTGGAAATTATTGAGGCCATTTTAAATCTCGATTTAATTTTATGGATTTAATTTAAATAGTATAAAGGTAGAATTTATAGATTTAAATTGAAATTGAAATTGAATTTGAATTTAGATTTGATTTCATTGATTTAAATCTAATTGGGTTTAAATTAATTCTAATCATTATCCAACCGGGAATTCCCACATCCTATATATAAGGAGAGGTACTCGTCCATAGATTTCTACCATTCCACAAATTCTCCACCACCACAACTAGAGTTCGTGCATCGTGTCCATGTCCGTGTCCTCCGTCCCTTCCACTAAAGCTTTTCTAATACATATACAATTTTTGAGGCGTCCAACAATCCCGGACACTACCATAAGAGCTACCTCCGACTACATCCTCGCCACCGCCAGCCCAGCCACCATCTCTGCTGTACAAAACGTTCCCCGTTGCCGCCACCAAAGATAGTAACCAACACCACAACATCACCCTGGCTATCATCATCATCATCCGACCACAGCCCACACCCGAATCAACCGCCACCCAAAATCCCATTGTCCCGAAACCCGATGAACACCCGTGCCACCAGCACCCCGTCCATCCGCCTGGCCGCCAACCGCCACGGCCAGGTACAAACACCATAACCATCACCACCACCCTTCCGTCCACAAACCCGGCCCAAACCCCATCCGACCATCTCCTCCGGCGCCATATCGCCACAACGACCCCTGTCGCCACAACAGCCCCTCCTCGTCTGGAGCCATCCTTCCCGTCTCGACCCAGTAATTGGCGCTGTGACCAAATCAACACAAAAAAACCACCACCATCGACAACACCACCAACCACCACCACACAAACCCACCGCCAACAAAACAACTAAATAATAACTACTACGACTCACCTCCATCTCCGGCCACGGCGTCCGGCCGATCTACCAGGAAACCCCTCACGACCCCGACCGCAGCCCTTCTTCGGCGCCGCCCTCCGACCCCCGCTCGTCTGCCCAAGACCGACAACCTCCCGCGGTCTGGTGCCTGAACTTCTCTGCCTCCCTCTGCGCGTGTCCGACGCCGCCCCTTGCCGCCGAGCCCTCCGTCGAGACTCTCGATCTCCTCCCTCCCGATTTTCTCCTCCGCCCTCTCCTTTCTTCCCTTTCCTTTTTTTGTTTTCTCTATTCTCTCTCTCAAGAGCAGTATGCTCAGTTTTAATCACTAATAATAGATTTTTTTTGTTTCTTTGAATTGATTGCTTTAGCTTGTTGTTTTATGGTGTAGAAGGAATACTTTTGATATTATTATTATTATATTATTATTATTATGTGTTGTGTCCCCTTGGCTCCACTTAAGGGGCACAGCTGTTACAGCTGTGTTATTACTATTTTGTTATTATTATCATATTTTATTGTTCTCATTTAATAGTATACTTCTATAAGAATAGGATAAATGTTTTCGTATCTTCCATTTAAATCTATACATAATATATCTATGTTTGATGTGATCATGTATGGGTCCAAATATAGGAATATATGATATATGTTTTGTAAAATTTCTTTGACCAA
>JANAVB010038809.1:0-55817 GCA_029216955.1 Iris pallida | reverse complement strand
TCTTTGAAGGATTGAATTTGGGTGCCATTTGTACAAATTGAAGTAAAAATGTACTAATTAAAAAGTGGAGAAGGATGTGGTTATACCTCCCGAAATCAAAGTATGTCGAAGAGAACGACGAACTCCGCACGAATCCAAATTTTGGATTGATTTCACCACTTGGATTGGAAGGAAGAGGGTGGTGAAGAACTAGGGTTCGGGGCTCCTTCGCGGCTGCTGCTGCTGTTATGAATTAGTTTGGAAGCAATGAAGAAGAAGGGCTCCTCTCTGGCTATAACCTGAAACCCTCAACCGAACTCGGGCCAAATTCGGTCAGAGCTCTGGCCGAATTCGCCTAGGGTTCTTTATAGTTGATTTTTGCCATTCTTTTTCATTGTCTCATTTCAAATATTTAATTCAAAGATTAGTCATTTTAACTTCAATTACATAATTAATATTATTTTATGATTAAATGTCGTTACACAGCGACTGTTTCAGATTAGCTGTAGGAGTACTGTCCCAGCTGGCGGAGGTTTACGGGGGAACTCTTAAGTACCGCTTCTCTTCAACCATAGTTGTGTTGACAGACAGACTCTTTATTGGCTTGTCTCTAACACAGTTTTTGCGTAATGATATATCATAAAACAAAATTAATTAATATTATTGACGTCCAAAATTCCTAATTCTCGACGTAAATAATTGAAACGATCTTCCGCTAGAGGTTTAGTGAAGATGTCAGCTAGTTGATTTTCAGTATCTATGTACACAAGGTTTATATCTCCATTTTGATGATGATCTCTAAGAAAGTGATGTCGAATCTCGATATCTTTAGTACGAGAGTGATATACTGGATTCTTAGTCAAATTAATAGTGCTCGTGTTATCACAGAAAATGGGAATATGTGTGTAAAATAAATCATAGTCTTCTATGGTTTGTTTCATCCACAAAATCTGAGCACAACAACGTCCTATGGCGATGTACTCAGCCTATGTTGTTGATAGGGCTACAGAATTTTGCTTTTCACTAAACCATGAGACTAAAGCCTTGCCTAAGAAATGACATGTGCCACTGGTACTTTTTCTATCAACTTTGCATCCAGCAAAATCTGCATCCGAATAACCAATAAGGTCAAAGGACTTAGTTTTGGGATACCACAAGCCCACAGAAGAAGTGACCTTAAGGTATCGAAAGATACGCTTAACTGCGGACAGATGTGATTCCTTTGGGTTAGCTTGAAAACGTGCACACAGGCAACACTAAACATTATATCTGGATGACTAGCAGTTAAAAAAAGTAAACTACCAATCATACCTCGATACTTACGTGTGTCGACTGGCTTGCCTTGTTCATCTGAATCAAGCTTTGTTGAAGTTGCCATTGGAGTGCCAATAGGTTTGACATTGTCCAGATCAAACTTCTTTAGCAAGTCTTTTGTGTACTTGCCTTGATTTATAAATGTCCCATTATCAGTTTGTTTGTTTTGCAATCCGAGAAAGAATTTCAGCTCTCCTATCATGCTCATCTCAAACTCATTCTGCATACACTTAGAAAATTCTTGACACAGAAATTCATCAGTAGATCCAAATATAATATCATCAACATAGATTTGAATTAAAAGAAGTTTGCCATTAAAAGACTTAATAAACAGTGTAGTATCAACCTTGCCTTTTGAAAAACTGTTGTCAAGTAGAAAAGAGCTTAGACGATCATACCAAGCACGAGGGGCTTGTTTTAGACCGTATAAGATTTTCTTCAACTTGAAAACATGATCAGGGTTTTTGAAATCCGTGAAACCTGGAGATTGTGCTACAAAACTTCTTCTTTTATAAAATCATTTAAAAAAGCACTCTTGACATCTATTTGAAATAGTTTGAAATCATGAATCATGCAAATGCACATAACATGCGAATGGATTCTAATCTTGCAACTGGGACATAAGTCTCATCGTAGTCGATACCTTCTTCTTGATTGTATCCTTGAGCTACGAGTCGAGCCTTATTACAAGTCACTAAACCATTCTCATTCAGTTTATTTCGGAATACCCAACGGGTGCCAATGACCGAATGATCAATAGGCCTGGGAACAAGTTCCCAAACTTGATTCCGTTCAAATTGGTTTAATTCCTTTTGCATAGCATCTATCCAAAATTATCACTACATGCTTCATCAATAGTTTTGGGTTCTAGATGTGAAATAAATACAACACTAGAAACAATATCTCTACTGGATGTACGAGTACTTACTCCTTTGGTAATATCACCAATTACCAAATCTTTTGGATGATCAGCTGTAAATTTCAACCTTTTCGGTAGATTCTGAAGGTAGCTGGTTCTTGGATCTTGTCACTCCCCATTTCCAGAATGCGTATTTTTATATATTTACAACTCATGTATATTTATTTAGTATTTACCATGTATTATCCTGTATTTAAATTCCTTTAATTTTATGTTAATTAATTATTTGCTCTTTAATTTTCATGTTAATTATTTCCTGTATTTTATTTCTGTATTTTATTTTCTGCATTTTCTTCCTGCTTTTTTCTCTGCTTTGGTCTTATTGGGTTCGGCCATGGAGGGTTTTCGGGTTTATGGTGGACAAACCCGGCCAAACAAACTCCCACCTACCACCACCCTCCCTATTTAAAGCTTTCATCTCCTTCTCTCTCCTCATTACTTCTCTCACCATTACTTCTTCTTCTTCCTCTCATCACTCTCTCCACCAACCACAGCAGGCAAGTGCAATCTTGCTTCTTGCTTGGATAACCATATTTATGGTTCATTTCTCTTCCTCTAATGATCCTGAGAGAGTTTAGTTCTTGGCATTTTTGATTTATATGGCTTGTTTTCTCTAGATCTAAGTTGTTGTATTTCGGTTATGCATGAGTTTTGATCTCCCAACTTAGCATGTCTTCTGGCTGGGAACTTCATTTTCTGGCTTGGGACGAAGGCTGAGTCACGCACACGTCTCTACGTGTCTGCGTGTATTTTCAATCACGCTCATGTTCTTACATGTTAGCGTGTATTTTTAGTCACGCTCACGTTCTCATGAGCGTGCGTGTATTTTTAGTCACGCTTACGTTCTCATGAGCGTGCGTGTATTTTTAGTCACGCTCACGTTCTCATGAGCGTGCGTCTATTTTTAGTCACGCTCACGTTCTCATAAGCGTGCGTGTATTTTTAGTCACACTCACGTTCTCATGAGCGTGCGTGTATTTTTAGTCATGCTCACGTTCTCATGAGCGTGCGTGTATTTTTAGTCATGCTCACGTTCTCATGAGCGTACGTGTATTTTTAGTCACGCTCACGTTCTCATGAGCGTGCGTATTTTTCAGTCATGCACACATCCATGAGTGCTTGTATTTTCAGTCACGTACACATCCATGAGTGCATGGATTTCTAGTCACGCACACGTCCTTGAGTGCGTACGTGAATTTCTTATCATTTTTCCATGCTCACTTTGTGCGTACGTGAATTTCCCTTCACATTCACACAGTGCATGCCAACATGAACCATTTTCACGCTCTCCTCCGACTAGACTTGTTGGCGTGACTTGTTGGACTTAGTATAACCTACTAAACTTGGCGTGACTCTCTAACCAGGGTGTTTCTACTTGTTCTGTAACTTATTCATTTAATGATGGCATGATAATTCTTCCATTATATCCTTACGCCTTTTTGCATGAACTTGATAAATCATGATATGTTAATATCGTTAATACAGGTTGTTATGTGGAATGTGTCATGTGTCTGATTGATCCATGGATACCCAGTATAACTGGAACTTAACCTTGAGAATTATAGACTCGACCCCATGTAATACTAATTGATTTTCATGTCTTGATACCATTGATAATAATGGTTATCTTGATTAAATTTGATCATGCGTTCCTAGTTGGAACTAAGAGGCTGGCTAGTCGTCTTATTGAATGAAATGAATGAGGCACGTTCATGTAATGAACTATTGTAATCGACTGGCTGATCTCGAATATTGACATGCAGGCACATGCAGGCTTCAAATTATTTATTTTTTATTTATTTTTATCTTACAAAAATAGCATGTGTACTTTATGGTCAAGGCATGATACTCCGTGGTTAGACTTGATTGTTGCATCACGCTATGTAAACCTACAACCTAGCCGCACGGGTATCATTGTAGAGTTGCGCATATCGTACCCCGTACGAAAGTACTCATTTGAATGGCCATGATCCACGGCATGGAACTTCACTCAACGTAGGGACTATTAAGTTAAATAAAATAATGATGGCATGGAGAGAATGGATTCCCGAATTCTTACATGGCAGCCCTCTTTGGGACTATTAAGTGTCCGACAGGCCGGCTGGTTCCCACAGATACTGTAAATCTGTCACACGGGCAGGAAACGTTATCTGTTTATATTATTGTACATGCTATATTAACACGGGCATCCCGCTAGGACTTGTCTAATTACATGATTGGCGCAATTGATTGATTGGATAGACTAGCCTTGCTCGCACATAGTAAGAACTGAGGAATCCCTATTTGCATAATTTCAGGATAACTTGGGACTCACAATAGCAAGCCGTAAGAGTTGATTGGCTGTTCAAGATGATTTGTTTGTGTACTGTATCTACTCTGTTGCCTAACTGAGATGATCAGAATGTCAGGACATGACGGGCCAACTTCTGTCCTTATTTGGTTGGGAGGTTGGATCGAAGTGTCGTGATGTTATATGAATCCTAGTGGGAAGCAGAGATCTATTATTATATTCTCTTACTTACTGGTTTAATCCTTCATATCGTGCTTCCTTGTGGTACTTGCTATTAGAGGTCTAACCTCGCTGGTTTTCCATGGCCAGATTTAGAGCCAGTCCCCGAGGATCCAGCTTACTTCTACCTCCAAGATGGTCAATACTAGGGGATTGATCGCAGAAGGACTCGAGTGGGTTCCTTACCTCACCACTCGTTTGTTATTTACTTTATACTTAGCCGTTTGGCATCGACATGTTAGTCGGATTGTCTTGTACTTACTTTTACATGATTGTAACTAAGTCAGACTGCAGCTGATAACAATTGTGTATACGTTACTATACCATCTGGCTATGTTTTGTAAATCCAGATCTCAAGAACATTTTGACTGAGCGTTTGGGACGCCTTACTGCTTTATCTTACATGTTTCTATTTCTGTTTCTTGTTTTGAATGATTGAGACAATAGATGTGGAGTGACCATAGTAAGACTTTCATGTAGTATGCACCCCCTCGTCTGGTTAGACAGCGTTGATCGTATTATACGGTATTTATCTACCCGTAATACGTAGCTGGCTGAGTCATTCCCCCGCTCTCCTGTATTCTGGTTCTGGGGCGTGACAAGGTTTTAGTGGTAGCCCATGCAGGTCTGATTTTAGACTTGTGGGGTGTTTGATTTATAGGATGTCTCAATCACGTATTTTTCTCTTGATCTCATGATTCGTTATTCTCAACCCTTGCTTGACATTCTGGTATCCTTTGACTTCATTGATCCTTCATGTCCGGTTGTTTGATTGTTCTCTTGTCCCTTTTCTTAGGGGCACTTCGTCCGCATCGGTTAGAGCTGGACAACAGCAGGGGCAACATGGGCAATATGACCAGGTTGGTCAGCAACAAGGGCCAGTCTCACCTCAAGAGGCTACCCAGGAAGAAGTGATAGTAGAACCAGCAGATGGATCGCAGTATCCGGATGTTCCACCACCACCAACAGTTCCACCTATCCAAGTAGACACACTAGCCCTTCTGGAGATCATGAGGGGAATGATGGCTACTCAGCAACATCAGATGTTGGCCCCAGCGCATGTACACTCACTACAAGAGCAGAATGTTTGCTCAACCAAGGATTACAGAGGGCTTTGGAAAGAGGTGAGGTCTGATTCAGGAGCATCAGCCAGGTTTTACAAGTACAACCCCCACCGTTTTGAGGGCACGGAGGATGCCATATCAGCAGATGCTGGCTTAAGGATATGGAGGCTATTCTGACAATAGCTAAGGTACCGACAGAAGAACGTGTGGATCTAGTGAAGTTGTTACTTCAGGATCTCGTACGTGATTGGTGGGAATCAGAGGAAGTGGGCATCAGACATCCCGTGGCTTGGGACGATTTCACTACGAGATTCAAGACGAAGTACTATGGAGTTGTGGCATGGTTTGAGCTACAGCATTTATCAACCTCAGGCAGGCCGGCAAGACTGTAGATGCTTATGCAGCGGAGTTCTGCAGATTGAGTAGATTCGCCCCAGAGATGGTAGCCACAGAGAGCCAGAGGGCCATGAGGTTTCAGCAAGGGTTTCACCTTGAGCTCTTGCAATTGATAGAGGGGCACAATTACCAGACTTTTGACGAAGTATTGACGGCAACTCGAAGGCATGAGATCACCATTCAGAGGCTTGCGGTAAGGACTGGGGGTCAGAAGAGATCCCACAGTAAGATTGATGGAGGAGGGGAGTAGCGCCCCGAACAACAGCACCATCCATTGGCATTCGTATCCACGATGTGGCGATACGAGGACCAGCACCACCACCCAGGCAGCAGCAACAGCAACAGAGGAAGAACCAGCAACCCCCGGCGGGCTGCACTTATTGTAGGAAGATGGGGCACACTAGAGATGTGTGTCAGACATTGAATGGACTGTGTCTGATATGTGGAAATCCAGACCATCAGGTTACCACATGTCCCATGAATTCGAGGTCAGGAGGACCAGGGCAACAGTTTTCTACTCTGCCAATACCAGGGGCAGGGCAGTATCGAGGACCAGCAGTGGCAGCAAGGCCGTTGGCACAGCATCCATTTATGCTGCAGGCTCAGATATTTCGGCAGCAGGGGCTGCCGATACAGCAGCACCAGCATAGACCACCCTAGCATCATCAAGAAAGGGGCCAGCAGCAGCATCAGGCTAGGCCGCAGCATGGAAACCAGCAAGGAGGTCGAGGGCAAGCATTCAGTCTGTCCTTGGAGGAGGCATTGGCATCGGGAGATGTTATGGCAGGTAACATTCTCGTCGCCTAATATCCCGCAGCAACATTGTTTGATTCGGGAGCATCCCATTCATTTATATCTGCACAATTTGTGACACGACTAGGAATAGAGTTCGAGGCATTGCCAGGAGGTTGAATATACTCACTGGCAATGGGCTCGTAGGAGTTAGTAGAGTTATTCTAGCGTGTAGCATTGTAGTTTGCGGGCATTCCTTACCCGCCCGGTTGATAGAATTTTCTGTCGGAAATTTCGACGTTATCTTAGGCATGGACTGGCTGAAAGACAGTCATGCGACAATAGATTGTCGTAGAGGGAGTGTATCTTTTGATATTCCAGGCATGGAGCAGTTCACTTTAGTCAGATCAGAGGCAACTCAACAAGAGCAGTAGTAGCGGTAATGGAAGAAGTTCAGATTCTGAAGGTAGTTGAAGAATTTCTAGACGTATTTCCCGAAGAACTTTCAGGTCTACCACCAGTCAGAGATATTGAGTTCAGTATAGAATTGGCACCAGGAACTAAACCAATATGAGATCGAGTTTACAGAATGGCAGATTCAGAGCAGGCCAAGGTATACCAGCATATAGAGGAACTGAAGGAGAAGAAGTTTATCCAAGCTAGCGTGTCACCATGGGCAGCACCAGTGGTACTTGTGGGAAAGAAGGATGGGTCATCCAGATTGTGTATGACTACAGGAAGCTTAACGCGGCAACAGTGAAGAACAAGTACCCATTACCCAGTATCGATAACTTATTTGATCAGTGAGCAAAGCTAGAGTTTTCTCCAAGATAGATCTTCGTTCAGGGTACATCAGGTGAGGGTTCGGAAGGAAGATATTTCCAAGACAGCATTCAGGTCAAAGTATGGGCATTATGAATTCTTAGTAATGCCGTTTGGTTTGACCAATGTTCCAGCAATATTCATAGATTTGATGAATTGTATCTTTATGCCATACTTAGACCAGTTTGTCGTTGTATTTCTTGATGACATTTTCGTATACTTGCTAGTAAAGAGGAGCATGAGACCACCTCAGAAAAGTGTCAGGTTCTAAGAGAGAACCAGTTGTATGCCAAGCTCAGCAAGTGTGAGTTTTGGGGATTACATTTTATTTTTGGATCACATCATATCAGGAGCTGGAGTAGCAGTAGATCCCAAGAAGATAGAAGCAGTAGAAAGTTGGCCAGTACCCAAGACCGTAGCAGATGTGCAGAGTTTCTTGGGATTGGCAGGATATTACAGAAGGTTTGTGTCAGACTTTGCAAGGCTTTCAGCACCCATGACCCGTTGACCCGGAAGGATGTACCGTTCGTTTGGTCGACAGAATGTCAGGCATCATTGATACTTTAAAGCAGAAGTTGATATCAGCACCTATTCTTACATTGCCAGTTGGACCCGGAGGTTTTACAGTATATTGTGATACGTCAGGTAAAGGACTTGGATGTGTCCTTATGCAACATGCAAAGGTGATAGCGTATGCATCTAGGCAGCTTCGGGACCACGAGAAGAATTACCCAACTCATGATTTGGAGTTAGCGGCGGTAGTATTTGCTCTGAAGCTATGGAGGCATTACTATATGTGACCGAGTGGAGATGTACACAGACCACAAAAGTCTGAAGTACATCTTTACTCAGAAGGAACTAACATGATGCAGAGGGTGGTTGGAGTTGATCAAGGATTATGACGTGAGCTTCAGTATCTTCCAGGCAAGGCGAATGTGGTAGCAGACGCTCTCAGAAGGAGAGGCGGCGCATTTATGTTGACAACACAGAAGCATATCTTAGAAGACCTTCAGGAGATGGGCATCAAAGTTATACTTCCTAGTGATGTAGGAGTTCTATCAAGTCTGCAAGTTCAATCCGACTTGGTAGGCAGAATCAAGGCAGCTCAGGCACAAGACCTAAGGATTCAGAAGCTTAGGGCAGAATGTGAGTCAGGACTCAGGAAGGAGATGAGAATTCATGAAGATGGTACACTTAGGTTTGGATCACGTCTGTATGTGCCTAGTGGAGATATCAGACAGGAGGTTATGGCAGAAGCTCACAGTTCTCAGTATTCTATTCATCCTGGAAGGACCAAGATGTACCAAGATATCAAGAAGCATTTCTGGTGGAATGGGATGAAGAGGAGATTGCTAGATTTGTTTCCGTTGCTTGGTATGTCAGCAAGTGAAGGCAGAACAGAGGCCAGCTGGGTTATTGCAACCGCTTTTTATCCCGGAATGGAAATAGGAGCATATTACTATGGACTTTGTGACCGGTTTACCGAGATCACCAAGTGGTAAGGACGCTATTTGGGTAATAGTAGACCGACTTACGATGGTAGCACACTTTCTTTCCTTTCAGAGTAGGACAATCTACAGAAAAGTTGGCCGAGTTGTATATCACAGATAGTCAGGCAGCATGGGGTCCCTGTCAGTATTGTGTTGGATCGAGATACCCGTTTTACATCACATTTCTGAAAGAGCTTACATCATAGTCTGGGTACCAAGTTAAGATTTAGCACGGCTTACTATCCGCAGACAGATGGGCAATCGGAAAGAACGATTCAGACTTTAGAAGATATGTTGCAAGCTTGCACTCTAGATTTTGGAGGGTCTTGGGAGAGTCACCTGCACTTAGTCGAGTTCTCATACAATAATAGTTATCAAGCCAGTATCCAGATGGCGCCATTTGAAGCACTATATGGTAAGAAGTGCAGGTCACCGCTTGCATGAGATGATATCGGAGAGAGGAAGATGTTAGGCCCGAAAATGAATGTTCAGACGGTTGAAGTGATTAAGGGAATTAGAGAGCGACTTCGAGTTGTACAGGACCGGCATCGTCATTGGGCGGACCAGCATCGTAGGCCGTTAGAGTTCTCTGTTGGGGACCACGTATTCTTGCGGATCTCACCTACTCGTGGGGTCATTAGATTTGGCGTTCGCGAGAAATTGAGTCCGCGGTACGTGGGCCCATTTGTTATCCTTGATCGGATAGGCGATGTTGCTTATCGTTTATCCCTTCCGCCTTCGTTATGAGAGGTGCATGACGTGTTTCATGTATCTCAATTACGTAGGTATGTGTCGGACCCAAGTCATATTCTCGATCATTCTGAGCTGGTTGTTGGCACCAACCTGTCTTACGAGGAACAGCCTGTATCCATTTTGGACCGAAGAGAAGATACTCAAGAACCGAACAATTAGTCTTGTCCGTGTTGCTTGGGGTCATCACTCCTTGGGAGAGTCAACGTGGGAACGTGAGGATGATATCCGATCACGGTATCCATACCTGTTTGACTCACAAGGTATACTCTTTTCTGTATACCTTGATTGTCCTGATTCTTCATGCTTATCGCTTTATTGGTAGAGCTACTTGATATCGTGGATTGATGGATTTACAAATATAGTACTTGCTTTTGATATGGTAAAATGATTGCTTGCTCATTAGAATCGCTTGTATTAGTTTAGCTCCGATATTTCTACCTGCTTGGATTTGAAATTCCGAGGACGAAATTTTTCTAAGGTAGGTAGAGATGTCACTCTCCCGTTCCTAAAATACGTATTTTTATACATGTATAACTCATGTATTTATTTAGTATTTATCATATATTATCCTGTATTTAAATTCCTTTAATTCCATGTTAATTATATCTGCTCTTTAATTTTTGTTAATTATTTCCTGTATTTTATTTCTGCATTTATATTTTTGCATTTTCTTCCTGCTTTTATTCTCTGCTTTGGTCTTATTGGGTTCGGCCATGGAGGGTTTTCGGTTCATGGTGGACAAACCCGGCCCAACAAACTCCCACCTACCACCACCCTCCCTATTTAAAGCTTTTATCTCGTTCTCTCTCCTCATTACTTCTCTTCACCATTACTTCTTTTCTTCCTCTCATCATTCTCTCCACAACCATAGCAGGCAAGTGCAATCTTGCTTCTTGCTTGGATACCATTTTTATGGTTCATTTCTCTTCCTCTCATGATCCTTAGAGAGTTTAGTTCTTGGCATTTTTGATTTATGGCTTGTTTTCTCTAGATCTAAGTTGTTGTATTTCGGTTATGCATGGGTTTTGATCTCCCACCTTAGCGTGTCTTCTGGCTGGAAAGTTCATTTTCTGGCTCGGGACGAAGGCTGAGTCACGCACACGTCTCTACGTGTCTGCGTGTATTTTCAGTCACGCTCATGTTCTTACATGTTAGCGTATATTTTGTCACGCTCACGTTCTCATGAGCGTACGTGTATTTTTAGTCACGCTCACGTTCTCATGAGCGTGCGTGTATTTTTAGTCACGCTCACGTTCTCATGAGCGTGCGTGTATTTTTAGTCACGCTCACGTTCTCATGAGCGTGCGTGTATTTTCAGTCACGCACACATCCATGAGTGCGTGTATTTTCAGTCACGCACACATCCATGAGTGCATGGATTTCTAGTCACGCACACGTCCTTGAGTGCGTGCGTGAATTTCTTATCATTTTTCTACGCTCACTTTGTGCGTGCGTGAATTTCCCTTCACACTCACACTGTGCATGCCAACATGAACCATTTTCACGCTCACCTCCGACTAGACTTGTTGGCGTGACTTGTTGGCCTTAGTATAACCTACTAAACTTGGCGTGACTCTCTAACCAGGGTGTTTCTACTTGTTCTGTAACTTATTCATTTAATGATGGCATGATAATTCTTCCATTATATCCTTACGCCTTTTTGCATGAACTTGATAAATCATGATATGTTAATATCATTAATACAGGTTGTTATGTGGAATGTGTCATATGTCTTGATTGATCCATGGATACCCAGTATGACTGGAACTTAACCTTGAGAATTATAGACTCGACCCTATTTAATACTAATTGACTTTCATGTCTTGATACCATTGATAATAATGGTTATCTTGATTAAATTTGTTCATGCGTTCCTAGTTGGAACTAAGAGGCTGGCTAGTCGTCTTATTGAAGGAAATGAATGAGACACGTTCATGTAATGAACTATTGCAATCGACTGGCTGATCCCGAATATTGACATGCAGGCACATGCAGGCTTCAAATTATTTATTTATTTTTATCTTACAAAAATAACATGTGTACTTTATGGTCAAGGCATGATTACTCTGTGGTTAGACTTGATTGTTGTATCACGCTATGTAAACCTACAACCTAGCCGCACGGGTATCGTTGTAGAGTTGCGCATATCATACCCCGTACAAAGTACTCATTTGAATGACCATGATCCACGCATGGAACTTCACTCAACGTAGGGACTATTAAGTTAAATAAAATAATGATGGCATGGAGAGAATGGATTCTCGAGTTCTTACATGGCAGCCATCTTTGGGACTATTAAGTGCCCGACAGGCCGGCTGGTTCCCACAGATACTGTACATCTGTCATACGGATAGGGAACAAATTTGCTTATTTATTGTGCATGCTATATTAACGGCGGGTGTCCCGCTGGGACTCGTCTAATTATATGATTGGCGCAATTGATTGACTGGATAGACTAGCCTTGCTCGCCCATAGTAAGAACTGAGGAATCTCTATTTGCATAATTCCAGGATAACTTGGGACTCACAATAGCAAGCCGTAAGAGTTGATTGGCCGTTCAAGATGATTTGTTTATGTACTGTATCTACTCTATTACCTAACTGTGATGATCAGAATGTCAGAACATGACGGGCCAACTTCTGTCCTTGTTTGGTTGGGAGGTTGGTTCGAAGTGTCGTGATGTTATGTGAATCCTAGTGGGAAGCAGAGATCTATTATTATATTCTCTTACTTACTGGTTTAATCCTTCATATCGTGCTCCCTTGTGGTACTTGCTATTAGAGGTCTAACCTCTCTGATTTTGCATGGCCAGATTTAGAGCCAGTCCCCGAGGATCTAGCTTACTTCTACCTCCAAGATGGTCAATACTAGGGAATGATCGCAGGAGGACTCGAGTGGGTTCCTTACCTCACCACTCGTTTTGTTATTTACTTTATACTTAGCCGTTTGGCACCGATATTGTTAGTCGGATTGTCTTGCACTTACTTTTATATGATTGTAACTAAGTCAGACTGCAGCTGATAACAATTGTGTATACGTTACTATACCATCTGGCTATGTTTTGTAAAGCTATATCTCAAGAACATTTTGACTGAGCATTTGGGACGCCTTACTGATTTATCTTACATGTTCTCTATTTCTGTTTCTTGTTTTGAATGATTGAGACAATAGATGTGGAGTGACCATAGTAAGACTTTCATGTAGTATGCACCCCCTCGTCTGGTTAGACAACGTTGATCGTATTATACGGTATTTATCTACCCGTAATACGTAGCTGGCTAAGTCATTCCCTCGCTCTCCAGTATTCTGGTTCTGGGGTTGACAAGGATTTAGTGGTGGCCCATGCAGGTCTGATTTCAGACTTGTGGGGTGTTTTGATTTATAGGATATCTCAATCACACGTATTTTTCTCCTTGATCTCATGATTCGTTATTCTCAACCCTTGCTTGACAATCCGGTATCCTTTGACTTCATTGATCCTTCATGTCCGGTTGTTTGATTGTTCTCTTGTCCCTTTTCTTAGGGCACTTCGTCCGCATCGTCAGAGCTGGACAACATCAGGGGCAACATGGGCAATATGACCAGGTTGGTCAGCAACAAGGGCCAGTCTTACCTCAAGAGGCTACCCAGGTAGAAGTGATAGTGGAACCAGCAGCTGAATTGCAGTATCCGGATGTTCCACCACCACCAACAGTTCCACCTACCCAAGTGGACACACCAGCCCTTCTGAAGATTATGAGGGGAATGATGGCTACTCAGCAACATCTGATGTTGGCCCAGCAGCGCATGCACACTCAGCTACAAGAGCAGAATATTTGCTCAACCAAGGATTGCAGACGGCTTTGGAAAGAGGAGTAAGGTCTGATTTAGGAGCATCAGCCAAGTTTTGCAAGTACAACCCCCGCCGTTTTGAGGGCACGGAGGATGCCATGTCAGCAGATGCATGGCTTAAGGATATGGAGGCTATTCTGACAGCAGCTAAGGTACCGGCAGAAGAACGTGTGGATCTAGTGAAGTTGTTACTTCAGGATCTCGCACGTGATTGGTGGGAATCAGAGGAAGTGGGCATCAGACGTCCGTGGCTTGGACGATTTCACTACAAGATTCAAGACGAAGTACTATGGAGTTGTGGCACGGTTTGAGCTACAGCAGAAGTTGATCAACCTCAGGCAGGCCGGCAAGACTGTAGATGCTTATGAAGCAGAGTTCTGCAGATTGAGTAGATTCGCCCCAGAGATGGTAGCAACAGAGAGCCCGAGGCCATGAGGTTTAGCAAGGGTTTCACATTGAGCTCTTGCAATTGATAGAGGGGCACAATTACCAGACTTTTGACGAAGTATTGACGGCAACTCGAAGGCATAAGATTACCATTCAGAGGCTTGCAGTAAGGACTGGGGGTCAAAAGAGATTCCACAGTCAGATTGAAGGAGGAGGGGAAGTAGCGCCCCGAACAACAGCACCATCCACTGGCATTCGTATCCACGATGTGGCGATACGAGGACCAGCACCACCACCCAGGCAGCAGCAACAGCAACAGAGGAAGAACCAGCAACCCCCGGCGGGCTGCACTCATTGTAGGAAGATGGGGTACACTAGAGATGTGTGTCGGACATTGAATGGACTGTGTCTGATATGTAGAAATCTAGACCATCAAGTTACCACATGTCCCATGAATTCGAGGTCAGGAGGACCAGGGCAACAGTTTTCTACTCTGCCAGCACCAGGGGCAGGGCAGTATCGAGAACCAGCAGTGGCAGCAAGGCCGTTGGCACAGCATCCGTTTATGCCGCAGGCTCAGATGTTTCGGCAGCAGGGGCCGCCGATACAGCAACACCAGCATAGACCACCCCAGTATCATCAAGGAAGGGGCCAGCAGCAGCATCAGGCTAAGCCGCAGCATGGAAACCAGCAAGGAGGTCGAGGGCAAGCATTCACTATGTCCTTGGAGGAGGCATTGGCATCGAGAGATGTTGTGGCAGGTAACATTCTCGTCGTCTCATATCCCGCAGTAGCATTGTTTGATTCGGGAGCATCCCATTCATTTATATCTGCACAATTTGCGATACGACTAGGAATGGAGTTCGAGGCATTGCCAGGGAGGTTGAATATACTCACTGGCAATGGGCTTGTAGGAGTTAGTAGAGTTATTCTAGTGTGTAGCATTGTAGTTTGCGGGCATTCCTTACCCGCCCGGTTGATAGAATTTCCTGTCAGAAATTTCGACGTTATCTTAGGCATGGACTGGCTGAAAGACAGTCATGCGACAATAGATTGTCGTCGAGGGAGTGTATCTTTTTGATATTCCAGGCATGGAGCGGTTCACTTTAGTCAGATCAGAGGCAACTCAACAAGAGCAGGGAGTAGTAGCGGCAATGGAAGAAATTCAGATTCCGAAGGTAGTTGAAGAATTTCTAGACGTATTTCCCGAAGAACTTCCAGGTTTACCACCAGTCAGAGATATTGAGTTCAGTATAGAATTGGCTCCAGGAACTAAACCGATATCAGATCGAGTTTACAGAATGGCAGATTTTGAGCAGGCCAAGGTATACCAGCATATAGAGGAACTGAAGGAGAAGAAGTTTATCCAAGCTAGCGTGTCACCATGGACAGCACCAGTGGTACTTGTAGGGAAGAAGGATGGGTCATCCAGATTGTGTATTGACTACAGGAAGCTTAATGCGGCAACAGTGAAGAACAAGTACCCATTACCCAGGATTGACAACTTATTTGATCAGTTGAGCAAAGCTAGAGTTTTCTCCAAGATAGATCTTCATTCAGGGTACCATCAGGTGAGGGTTCGGAAGGAAGATATTCCCAAGACAGCATTCAGGTCGAAGTATAGGTATTATGAATTCTTAGTAATGCCGTTTGGTTTGACCAATGCTCCAGCAATATTCATAGATTTGATGAATCGTATCTTTATGCCATACTTAGACCAATTTGTCATTGTGTTTCTTGACGACATTCTCGTATACTCTGCTAGTAAAGAGGAGCATGAAGACCACCTCAGGAAAGTGTTGCAGGTTCTGAGAGAGAACCTGTTGTATGCCAAGCTCAGCAAGTGTAAGTTTTGGTCGGATTATATTTCATTTTTGGGTAACATCATATCAGGAGCTGGAGTAGCAGTAGATCCCAAGAAGATAGAAGCAGTAGAAAGTTGGCCAGTACCCAAGACCGTAGCAGATGTACAGAGTTTCTTGGGATTGGCAGGATATTACAGAAGGTTTGTGTTAGACTTTTCAAGGCTTTCAGCACCCATGACCCGCTTGACCCGGAAGGATGTACCGTTCGTTTGGTCGGCAGAATGTCAGGCATTATTTGAGACTTTGAAGCAGAAGTTGATATCAGCACCTATTCTTACATTGCCAGTTGGACCCGGAGGTTTTACAGTATATTGTGATGCGTCAGGTAAAGGACTTGGATGTGTCCTTATGCAACATGGGAAGGTGATAGCGTATGCATCTAGGCAGCTTCGGGACCACGAAAAGAATTACCCAACTTATGATTTGGAGTTAGCGGCGGTAGTGTTTGCTCTGAAGCTATGGAAGCATTACTTATATGGTGACCGAGTGAAGATGTACACAGACCACAAAAGTCTGAAGTACATCTTTACTCAGAAGGAACTAAATATGAGGCAGAGAAGGTGGTTGGAGTTGATCAAGGATTATGACGTAGAGCTTCAGTATCATCCAGGCAAGGCGAATGTGGTAGCAGACGCTCTTAGCAGGAGAGGCGGCGTATTTATGTTGACAACACAGAGGCATATCTTAGAAGACCTTCAGGAGATGGGCATCAAAGTTATACTTCCTAGTGATGTAGGAGTTCTATCAAGTCTTCAAGTTCAATCCGACTTGGTAGGCAGAATCAAGGCAGCTCAGGCACAAGACCTAAGGATTCAGAAGCTTAGGGCAGAATATGAGTCAGGACTCAGGAAGGAGATAAGAATTCATGAAGATGGTACACTTAGGTTTGGATCACGTCTGTGTGTGCCTAGTGGAGATATCAGACAGGAGGTTATGGCAGAAGCTCACAGTTCTCAGTATTCTATTCATCTTGGAGGGACCAAGATGTACCAAGATAGCTAGATTTGTTTTCCGTTGCTTGGTATGTCAGCAAGTGAAGGCAGAACAGCAGAGACCAGCTGGGTTATTGCAATCGCTTCCTATACCGGAATAGAAATGGGAGCATATTACTATGGACTTTGTGACCGGTTTACCGAGATCACCAAGTGGTAAGGACGCTATTTGGGTAATAGTGGACCGACTTACGAAGGTAGCATACTTTCTTCCTTTCAGAGTAGGACAATCTACAGAAAAGTTGGCAGAGTTGTATATGCAACAGATAGTCAGACAGCATGGGGTCCCTGTCAGTATTGTGTCGGATCGAGATACCCGCTTTAAATCACATTTCTGGAAGAGCTTATATCATAGTCTGGGTACCAAGTTAAGATTTCGCACGGCTTACCATCCGCAGACGGATGGACAATCAGAAAGAACGATTCAGACTTTAGAAGACATGTTGCGAGCTTGCACTCTAGATTTTGGAGGGTCTTGGGAGAGTCACCTGCAATTAGTCGAGTTCTCATACAATAATACTTATCAAGCCAGTATCCAGATGGCGCCATTCGAAGCACTATATGGTAAGAAGTGCAGGTCACCGCTTGCATGGGATGATATCGGAGAGAGGAAGATGTTAGGCCCGAAAATGATTGTTCAGACGGTTGAAGTGATTAAGGGAATTAGAGAGCGACTTCGAGTTGCGCAGGACCGGCATCGTCATTGGGTGGACCAGCATCGTAGGTCGTTAGAGTTCTCTGTTGGGGACCACGTATTCTTGCGGATCTCACCTACTCATGGGATCATTAGATTTGGCGTTCGCGGGAAATTGAGTCCGCGGTACGTGGGCCCATTTGTTATCCTTGATCGGATAGGCGATGTTGCTTATCGTTTATCCCTCCCGCCTTCGTTACGAGAGGTGCATGACGTATTTTATGTATCTCAATTACGTAGGTATGTATCGAACCCAAGTCATATCCTCGATCATTCTGAGCTGGTTGTTGGCACCAACCTGTCTTACGAGGAACAGCCTGTGTCCATTTTGGACCGAAGAGAGAAGATACTCAAGAACTGAACAATTAGTCTTGTCCGTATTGCTTGGGTCATCACTCCTTGGGAGAGTCAACGTGGGAACGTGAGGATGATATCCGATCACGGTATCCACACCTGTTTGACTCACAAGGTATATCTCTTTCTGTATACCTTGATTGTCCTGATTCTTCATGCTTATCGCTTTATGGAAAGAGCTACTTGATATCGTGGATTGATGGATTTACATATATCGTACTTGCTTTTGATATGGTAAAATGATTGCTTGCTCACTAGAATCGCTTGTATTAGTTTAGCTCCGATATTTCTACCTGCTTGGATTTGAAATTCCGAGGACGGAATTTTTCTAAGGTGGGTAGAGATGTCACTCCCCGTTCCAAGAATGCATAATTTTATACATGTACAACTCATGTATATTTATTTAGTATTTATCATGTATTATCCTGTATTTAAATTTCTTTAATTTCATATTAATTAATTATCTGCTCTTTAATTTTCATGTTAATTATTTTCTGTATTTTATTTTTGTATTTATTTTCTGCATTTTCTTCCTGCTTTTATTCTCTGCTTTGGTCTTATTGGGTTCGGCCATTGAGGGTTTTCGGGTTCATGGTGGACAAACCCGGCCCAACAAACTCCCACCTACCACCACCCTCCCTATTTAAAGCTTTCATCTCCTTCTCTCTCCTCATTACTTCTCTTCACCATTACTTCTTCTTCTTCCTCTCATCACTCTCTCCACCAACCACAGCAGGCAAGTGTAATCTTGCTTCTTGCTTGGATAACCATTTTTATGGTTCATTTCTCTCCCTCTCATGATCTTGAGAGAGTTTAGTTCTTGGCATTTTTGATTTATTTGGCTTGTTTTCTCTAGATCTAAGTTGTTGTATTTCGGTTATGCATGGGTTTTGATCTCCCACCTTAGCGTGTCTTCTGGCTGGGAACTTCATTTTCTGGCTTGGGACGAAGGCTGAGTCATGCACACGTATCTACGTATCTGCGTGTATTTTCAGTCACGCTCATGTTCTTACATGTTAGCGTGTATTTTTAGTCACGCTCACGTTCTCATGAGCGTGCGTGTATTTTTAGTCACGCTCACGTTCTCATGAGCGTACGTGTATTTTTAGTCACGCTCACGTTCTCATGAGCGTGCGTGTATTTTCAGTCACGTACACATCCATGAGTGCGTGTATTTTCAGTCACGCACACATCCATGAGTGCGTGGATTTCTAGTCACGCACACGTCCTTGAGTGCGTGCGTGAATTTCTTATCATTTTTCTACGCTCACTTTGTGCATGCGTGAATTTCCTTTCACACTCACACTGTGCATGCCAACATGAACTATTTTCACGCTCACTCCGACCAGACTTGTTGGCGTGACTTGTTGGCCTTAGTATAACCTACTAAACTTGGCGTGACTCTCTAACCAGGGTGTTTCTACTTGTTCTGTAACTTATTCATTTAATGATGGCATGATAATTCTTCCATTATATCCTTACGCCTTTTTGCATGAACTTGATAAATCATGATATGTTAATATCGTTAATACAGGTTATTATGTGGAATGTGTCATGTGTCTTGATTGATCCATGGATACCCAGTATGACTGGAACTTAACCTTGAGAATTATAGACTCGACCCCATGTAATACTAATTGACTTTCATGTCTTGATACCATTGATAATAATGGTTATCTTGATTAAATTTGATCATGCGTTCCTAGTTGGAACTAAGAGGCTGGCTAGTCGTCTTATTGAATAAAATGAATGAGACGTTCATGTAATGAACTATTGCAATCGACTGGCTGATCCCGAATATTGACATGCAGGCACATACAGGCTTCAAATTATTTGTTTATTTATTTATTTTTATCTTACAAAATAGCATGTGTACTTTATGGTCAAGGCATGATTACTCCGTGGTTAGACTTGATTGTTGCATCACGTTATGTAAATCTACAACCTAGCCGCATGGGTATCGTTGTAGAGTTGCGCATATCGTACCCCGTACGAAAGTACTCATTTGAATGACCATGATCCACGGCATAGAACTTCACTCAACGTAGGAACTATTAAGTTATATAAAATAATGATGGCATGGAGAGAATGGATTCCCGAGTTCTTACATGGCAGCCCTCTTTGGGACTATTAAGTACCCGACAGGCCGGCTGGTTCCTACAGATACTGTAAATCTGTCACACGGGCAGGGAACGGTATCTGCTTATATTATTATATATGCTATATTAACGACGGGCGTCCCGCTGGGACTCGTCTAATTACATGATTGGCGCAATTGATTGATTGGATAGACTAGACTTGCTCGCACATAGTAAGAACTGAGGAATCCCTATTTACATAATTCCAGGATAACTTGGGACTCACAATAGCATGCCGTAAGAGTTGATTGGCCGTTCAAGATGATTTGTTTGTGTACTGTATCTACTCTGTTGCCTAACTGAGATGATCAGAATGTCAGAACATGACGGGCCAACTTCTGTCCTTGTTTGGTTGGGAGGTTGGTTCGAAGTGTCGTGATGTTATATGAATCCTAGTGGGAAGCAGAGATCTATTATTATATTCTCTTACTTACTGGTTTAATCCTTCATATCGTGCTCCCTTGTGGTACTTGCTATTAGAGGTCTAACCTCTCTGGTTTTGCATGGCCAGATTTAGAGCCTGTCCCCGAGGATCCAGCTTACTTCTACCTCCAAGATGGTCAATACTAGGGGAATGATCGCAGGAGGACTCGAATGGGTTCCTTACCTCACCACTCGTTTTGTTATTTACTTTATACTTAGCTGTTTGGCACCGACATGTTAGTCGGATTGTCTTGCACTTACTTTTACATGATTGTAACTAAGTCAGACTCCAGCTGATAACAATTGTGTATACGTTACTATACCATCTGGCTATGTTTTGTAAAGCCAGATCTCAAGAATATTTTGACTGAGCGTTTGGGACGCCTTACTGCTTTATCTTACATATTCTCTATTTCTGTTTCTTATTTTGAATGATTGAGACAATAGATGTGGAGTGACCATAGTAAGACTTTCATGTAGTATGCACCCCCTCGTCTGGTTAGACAGCGTTGATCGTATTATACGGTATTTATCTATACGTAATACGTAGCTGGCTGAGTCATTCCCCCGCTCTCCAGTATTCTGGTTCTGGGGCGTGACAGATCTTCTCTAGGAGGTTCAGCTAGTGCAAAGCTTGGTTGAGGATCAGCTGATGTTGAGCTTAATGCTGGCAGATCTTCATCACTGTCATCGATAGTGATTTGATTCATTTCATCAAAGGTGACGTTGATTGATTCTTCGATGATCATTGTTCGTTTGTTGAAGACTCTGTATCCTTTGCTCTTGGCAGCATAACCTAAAAATATGCCTTCATCGGCCTTTTCATCAAATTTTCCAAGTTGTCTTTTGTATTAAGAATAAAGCATTTACAACCAAATATTCTAAAGTATAAAACTGAGGGAGTTCTATCAAACCATAACTCAAATGGAGTCTTCTTCGATTTGGGTCGAATTAGAACTCTATTGAGAACAAAGCAAGCTGTATTGACAGCTTCAGCCCAGAAATATTTGGGTAGACTAAACTAGTTTAACATCACTCTGGCCATTTCGGATAGAGTTCTGTTCTTACGTTCCACAACTCCATTTTGTTGTGGAGTTCTAGGGCAGGAGAACTCGTGTATGAAACCGTGTGTGTCACAAAATTGCTCAAAATCAGCATTCTCGAATTCGCTACCATGATTGCTTCTAATACGAGTGATCATATAACCTTTTTCATTCTGTACTTTCTTACAAAAGGCGACAAATTCGGATAATGCATCATTCTTGCGTGTCAAGAAATATACCCACGTGTATCTAGAAAAATCATCTACAATTACGAAAGCATAAAGCTTACCTCCGAGGCTAGTAATTCTGCTAGGACCGAATAAGTCCATGTGTAGCAATTGTAGAGGTCTAGTAGTACATACTGCGTTTACAGATTTGAATGTGGATCTGGTAGCTTTGTTCTTTTTACATTGGCTGCATACCGAATCCTTCTTGAATGTAATGTCTGGTAAACCACGTACTAGCTTCTTTGTGGATAATCTTGAGATCGTATCCATATTAGCGTGACCGAGTCTCATATGCCACAGATGACTCTCATCACTCTTGGCCATTAAGTATCTACCTGAAATGTTAGTTTCTTCTAACAAATAGAAAACATATATATTGTCTTCCATGATACCTTCAAAGATAGTACTACCAGTTGAGCTGTCAACTATAGTACATTTGTCTTTGCCAAAGTTGATTCCATAACCATGATCGGCTAGGTGACTTATGCTGAGTAGATTATGTTTCAACTCGGTAACCAGACAGACATCCTTAATTACAGGATAGGGAGACTTACCAACATCACTGATACCAATGATATACCCTTTCAAGTTATTACCGAAGGAGACATAGCCTTCCTTTTTTTTCTTCGACAGTGTTGCAAATAGTATAGCATTACCGGTCATATGCCGTGAGCAACCGCTGTCGAGGATCTATTTGCTTCTAGCATGTGAAGGGTGTTCCACCTACAAAACAGTTTGCAGATGAAACTTTTGGTACCCATTTCTTATAGGGTCCTGAAATGTTAGCCTTTGGTATCCAAGCATAAACATTTAAATCAACAAGCTTTCTCATTCTACATGCAGATGAAATATGACCAATGAGGCCACAATAATGACATTGTGCATGTCGAGTGTTGAAAGCTGAGTGGTGTGCATGGTTGGTAGGTTTATGTTTTCTAGTATAGAAGAAAGCATACCTATAATCTTGTTTGGGCTTAACCTTTTGGGGTAAAGGTTTGATATGGTTAGGTCTGACAGTGTTTGGCTTGGGAATGTTTCGATTTTTCGGTAAGTGACACATGTTAGGGTAGGAAGCAGCAGGCTCAGGCTGTTTTCCTAACCTAATTTCCAATCTTTTGGAAGTGTCATACAACTTAGTATAATCAGAAGTGAGTGTTTCCATTCTGATTTGTGCACATCGAAGACTTTTCTTCTCTATAGAAAGTTCTTCCTTAAGTTGGTCGATAATTTTGTCTTTCTCTTCAGATGACTTGGTAGTCTCGTGTAATAAGAGCTTTGTTGAAGAAAGCTCACCAGACTCACTAACATTATTTCTAACCTCAGCTAGTAGGTCGGTAAGTCTACCTATTTCACCTTTGTACTATTTGAGTACCTTCTTAGAGGTCTGATACTTGCTACGTAGTTTCTTGTAATCAGTCATCAGGTCACTGAAGGCATCTCCTAATTGCTCAAAGGTGAAGTCATCATAAGTCTCAACTACAGGTTTAGTAGGTACCTGATCGAATGCCATAAAGCATACATTTGCAGCGTCTTCTGATTGTTCATCTTCTGAGTCGCTGGCTTCACTTTCATGCCATATGCTGGTATTGGCATATCTCCTAGAGGTTGATCTCTTAAGGTTCTCTTTTTCATACCTGTTGCTCTTCTTGCTTGATGATGAGTTTGTGGGACAATCCTTCTTCATGTGTCCCTTCTTCTTGCAGCCGTAGCAGACAGCATCATCTTGATACCAGTTGTTGCTGTTGTTGTTTTCTTTGGCTCTCTTCTCATGTCTCATGAATCTCTTGAATTTCCTTGCTAGGAGTGCTTGATCTTCAGCATCAGATTCCCTGCTGTCTGAGTCACCTTCAGCAGCTTTTCTGTACTGAGCCTTGAAAGCGATCGTCTTCTCCTTTGGTGCAGGCTCTTCAAAATCTTGTAGCTCCAGTTCATGAGTGAGTAGCTTACCCATGAGTACTTCGAGGGACATAGATGTGAGGTTCTTCCCTTCAATGATTGCAGTGGCCTTCAGAATCTAGTTCTTGGTAAGTGCTTGCAGGAGTTTGCAAATCTTTTCATGGTTACTGTACTCTTTGCCTAGGGAGGAAAAAGGATTTATAATATCCCAGAATCTTTCGAACATTTGAGTAACTGTTTCGTTGGACATCATCTTGAGCACCTCATACTCTTGAGTAAGTCTGCTGACTTTAGATTCTTTGACTTGAGTCGTGCCTTCATGTGTGACTTCAAGTAGCTTCCACACTTCATTAGCCGTTGTGCAGATAGACACCCTGTTAAATTCAGTTCTGTCTAAAGCACAAAATAGAGCATTAATAACACGTGTATCAAGACTGGCCTTTTTCTTTTCCTTCTCTGTATATCTGCTATGGGTTTTTTTTTAACTAAAACTCCATCAACATTTATACGAGGTGGCTTTTGATAGCCATCGATAACAATAGACCATAAATCAAAGTCAAAAGATTTCAAGAAGAAACTCATCCGTGTTTTCCAATAGGTATAGTTCGTACCATCAAACAGTGGGGGTCTGTTTGTGGCCTGGCCTTCACTTGTGAATTTCACAGTTGCCATGTGTTGTGCTGTGATCTATATAACAGTTAATTAAAAATAATAAATAATTGTACTGTTACCTTTGTTTTACCTGTAACACCCGCTCTGATACCAATTGTAGGAACGAAATAGTAAAGCGTAATACTCTAGAGGAGGGGTGAATAGAGTTGGCAGCGGAATAATGCTAATTAAAAAAGTTAGCAGCACAATCACAGAATATTAATCACAACTGAAATAAAAGAAAGGCAGAGTTAAGAGAGCAAACGCAAAGACAGCGATGTATATTGGTTTTCCTCTGTTGAGGACTAATCCAGTCGGTAGAACTCTTGCTACCAGTTGAATCCACTATTGGAAAAACCGCAAGTTTTCTTACGAAGTCCTTGCAACTTCTACAACGCGAGCTTTGATACGAAGAACTCGTCCAACTTCAAATATGAAGAGGTATTCTTCAATCAAGCCTTCTGATTACAATCTCTCAGAAACTTCTAGACCGTACCGCACTGGCAAATCGACTAGAGGATTATAATTGGCTTGGGATCTGAAATTTAAAGCTCAAGAAAACACTTTGGAAGACTGAATGCTTTAGATAGAGAGAAGATTGAAAGTGAATGAGTGAGTTGAAATGATCGAAATCCTTCTCTATTTATAGGTGTTCCAAAGGCAGACTTCTGACAGAATTCGGGCAAAATTCGGGCAGAACTCTACGAGCAAATCTCGGTCAAATCCGCAACTACAGGAGGACCAAGTAACAAGGATTCAAAATCACAATGGCCACCAACCGAACTCTGGCCGAACTCTGGCCGAACTCGGCCCGAGTTCTGTCAGGGTTTAGTCAGGGTTCTGAAAAAGCTCTTTGGTGATTTTTGAAAACCTTTTTGAAAACCTTTTTGTAAACCTTTTTGAGAGGTCATTTTAAAAACATTTTGAACTCATTTAAGGGTAGTCTATTTGCCAGTACGACTCGGTGTACAACATATTCCTAGTCTCAAATAAAATAAAAAATATATTGCATAAGGAATTACAGACTCGAGTAGGCAAACAGATCTTCGGTCTTGAATTCAGTGGATAGCCATTCTTGATCAGTCCGAGAGTCCGAGATGTCCCGACTAGCTTCGTATATCCAGACAGAGTTTGATCAATTATTAAAACCAGGTTGACCATATGACCAATGGTCCAACAGGAGGTTCCTAGGAGGATCATCTATATTTGGTGGAGTTTGCTTACAACAACAGTTATCAGGCCAACATTTAGATGTCACCTTTTGAGGCTCTGTACGGGCGTAGGTGTCGTACACCCTTATCTTGGGATGATGTTGGAGAGCGAGCTTTACTGGGACCAGAGATGGTTGTTGACGCAGCCGAAAAGGTGAAGCTCATCAGGGACAGACTTCGCATGGCGCAGGACAGACATCGGCACTGGGCCGATAGCCACCGGAGGCCGTTGGAGTTTGAGGTACAGATTTAGAGATAGGATTAGTAGTAGGTTGTATTTTTGTTTTGTTTGATTGATCGTGTTTAATTTTTAGTAACTTGAGACCTTGCTTGTGATTAGGTTAGAGACATAGTTTTTCTTCGGATATCTTCGACTCGTGGTACGATACGTTTTGGTGGTGGTGGAAAGCTTAGCCCGCGCTTCATCGGACCTTTCGTGATCAGTGGGAGGGTCGTTGATGTGGCTTATAGGCTAGACTTGCCACCTACATTAGTGGGCGTCCACAACGTATTCTACGTATCGCAGTTCAGACGGTACGTGGCTGACCATAGCCATGTGCTCGATCATTCGGGAATTGAGGTTGGACCTACTCTCAGTTATTCAGAGCAGCTTGTAGAGATTTTGGATCGCCGTGAGAAGGTGCTGAGAAACAAGGTGATACCCTTGGTTCGCGTCGCATGGAGGCATCATTCTCCAGGAGAGTCGACCTGGGAGCGGGAGGTTGAGATGCGCTAGCGATACCCATATTTATTTGTACCGTGAGGTATGATTATCTATCCTTCTCATCTGTTTGTTTCGCCCTTTTAATTTCGAGGACGAAATTATTTTAAGAGGGGTAGATTTGTCACTACCACATTTTTATCTTGAGGGTATTTTGGTCATTTTTAAAATTTTGGGAATTATTTGGGATTATTAGTATTAATTATAATTATATAAATTTTAAGTGATTTTTAGTATAATTGATTTGGTGCTATTATTGACTTTGACTCAGGGTGACTTAGGAGACTGTCCTAGAAGCTAACCTAGGTCATGACTACTTGGTTAGAGTGTGTAACCCTAGCTTGACCTAAGTTAGTGATATCCTATTTATTAGAAATTATTTGAAGAAAATAGGAATTTATTCTGCTAGAGAAAGGCTTGTGGTTTTACAAGTCATGACTTATGACTTAGGCCCATAGAGGCCCATAGACCACTAGTGGAACCCTAACCCTAGCCCAATCCCCACTTGGCCAGCCACCTAGTGTCTCCCCCATCTATTTAATGCCTCCTCAAAGTTAGGGCTAGCCTCCTTAGAATATTTATAAGTTTAAAGAAGAGGTAACCCTTTCTTCCCTAATCCATAACTCCTCCATTCCAATTCCTTTTTCTTCCTAATTTCTTGCAATAGATTCTGATTGCTGTGTTCTCTATGGCTATGGTGAGAAATTTCAGGGAAGGACCAATTTGAAGAAGTTTTGGTAGCTTGAGGAACCACTTACATTGGGGCTTTTTGAGCCATTGTAAACCCTAGGTAAATTTCTAATCCACTCCATAAAATAATGTTTTGATTGCATGAATAGGAAGCCTAGGTTTACCCTAACTGTAGGTATAGCTACTTTTAGGTTTCGTGTCCAATAAGTGTCCATATCGGACATGTATCAGTGGATACGTGTAGGTGTTCGATGAAATGCCACAGTGGACATTTCATCACTATTTTTGGAATTGGTTTGAATAGGAAAATAGTTTTTAGCCTCGCTTATGGGTTTCCAGTGTCCTGAGATTGTTTTGGCGTCGTGTCGTGTCGTAATAGATACGGGAACAAGCGGGGTGCAACACGCACGCGCGCGGGTAGCATTCCCCTGCTACTCGGGGTGCACTGCACACAGTGTACACCACGTGGACACGTATAACTTGACAAGTGGGTGCGGGCAGTGTCTGACACGAGGCCCTCGAAGTTTCGTGGGTCCTCGTGTCGTGTCGGACACGGTATCGTACGTGCACGGGGAGTGCACTGTGCGTGCACAGTTCTGTGGTTTGTTCTGTATTTTAATTCAGTTTTTAATGATTCAATTTATGATTTTAATTGTTAATTAGATCCTAACATGATTAATAATGTATGTTAGATTGAGTTTAAATGTTAGTTTGGGTGTTTGATGTAAAATTTGGATTCGAATTGGAAGGATAAAAATTGGCTGATACTCATTACTGATACATGGGTTATTTCAAATTGCTGAACCTCTAAATCCTATTTTGTGTAATGTTTTTACTGATTAAATGATCCCCACATGATTGCTAGTTCATGTTAACGAAGTATTACAATTCAAATAGGCTTTATGATTAATAATGTATGTTAGATTGAGTTTAAATGTTAGTTTGGGTGTTTGATGTGAAATTTGGATTCGAATTGGAAGGATAAAAATTGGCTGATACTCATTACTGATACATGGGTTATTTCAAATTGTTGAACCTCTAAATCCTATTTTGAGTAATGTTTTTACTGATTAAATGATCCCCACATGATTGCTAGTTCATGTTAATGAAGTATTACAATTCAAATAGGCTTTATGATTGGAGAATGGGAATTTGGACTTTGAGTTGGGTTTTAAAATGCAGGAAACTGATAGTTGTTTCATTTCCTATTTAAACTGAATTGAATGATTTCCAGTTCTTAATACCTGAGTTGTTCCTCCCCATTACACTGATTTGAATTTAAATGTAGGATTGAACCACCATTTACTATTTCCAGATTTCCTAGTTAGCTAACTATTGTTTCATTTCCTTAAACCTGAGTTGTTCTTCCCATTTTACTAAATTGAATGTTTCATTCATTCCTAACACAATGTATCAGCTCACTGTTTTGCATTGACACATGAACACTACAAACTGCCATGCCACACTATTCCTGTATACACACAGGTACACTGATTTCATTTAGCTACTGTTTTCTTTTTGTACTTCACTATTTTTTTCCCAGATTTCATTAGGGTATTCACTGATTTTCCTTATAAAACCTGAGGTTTACTCATTTTTCTGTTGGACTGTCCTATGGGATTGGGTATTCGTTAACTGTTTAGAATTCGAATGATTAACTGTTGAATGTTACTCCCTTCCATGGTTAGCTAACTGATTCATACCTTCACTGATTTTCCCTACACACATGTACACAGTGTATGTCACAAACACCCACACATTGACACTCTTTGTAACACTTCACTGATTTTTCCCTGTTTTTCCTTTGATACATGTATTACTTCACTGTTTATTGTTTCCAGGATATCGTTCTCACCCTCACACCCTCATGTCTATCTCACACTCCTTTGACACTTGAACACATACACTCTTGACACCCTCATGTGACACTCACTGTTTTCCTCTATGTGGCACTCACACACTTGAACACATGCACATTTCATTTTCTATTCCCTATGTATATGTGTATGTAAGATTCACATTTTAAGGTATCCTATATATATGTGTGATATACATATAGGTAGCCTATATGTTAATGAGTGTACTATATTATATTAAGTACATTCATGGATATGTGTATATGTGATGTGGTTTGGTTTTAGGCATGACATTGCCTAATAGCCTAGACTAGGACTCTTAGCCTATGGGTGTGCCTGTTTGCCTAGTATAGAGTCTAGATTAGACTTGTTTAGTCTTGATTAGACCTAGAATAGACTAGTTAGACTAGTATAGACTTGTTTGACTTAGGTTTGACCTAGTTGACCTAGTTTGACTTCTTGGTTTGACCAAAGTTGACCAAGAGTTGACTTTGGCCTAGATTGACCTAGATTCATGTAGAATGCATTGAATTACATCTTATTATCATTTTAGACTCATAGTGACTTGTACTGTTCTATAGGAGATAGACACCACTCCTCGGACAGTAGATATTCTTCAGATACTCAGGATACAGGCGAGTACAATCTCTGATCATTTCATATCCTGCATTAGGAGTATTTTCCTGCTTTAGATTACTTTACATGATGCTGACACGTCGGAAACACGGATTAGTACTATATGGATCTTGTCGTGTGATGTTATCCCCTTAGCGGATACATCGGGTATTTCGTGTTCGTGTACTTTATCATGAGCATCGTGTACTCCTTGTATTCGTGCTTTTCGTATACAAATCGTGTGAAATCATGTATACTCATGTGCTCACATGATCTTCGTGTGCGACTATACTTCGTATGCAATAACATATCTTGGCTAGATCCTTGTGAATTGATTGGGATGGGGGAGTAGAAGTGGTTATGTAATCAATCCCGTAGATTACTCGTGTACAATCTCTGTAGATTACTCGTGTACAATATCGTTACATAACCGTCTTGTGCTCTGAATCACTAGTCACTGATAGTTCTCTATATACTGTAGCTATTTATTTACAGTCTTCCTTTTTATCCTATTATTTCCTTCAGTTTCTTGTATCTTACTCTCTAGCATGATTATATATCCTGACCTGCTATGATTTGTTGAGATGTACTGTGCTCGCTCCTGTCTTGACTGGACCTGTTGAAATATTTCAGAGGATAAGGCTGAGGCGTTCTGCCCTACCTACTATGGTGCTACACTAGATGAATGTTGTGACTTGGACCAGCAGCAGGATCCACTAGCAATTGACGACACTCCCTTAGATTAGGATGTCTTTACTTTTCATGGAATACTGTATATGGATTTTGAGATATTTGGGATATGTACTTATTTAGGCACTTAGAATTCTGGATTTTATCTCTGTGTTTCTATTTCAGGTTATCTATCTATCTATCTTTTTCATGCTCTACCTTAGATGTGATTGAGACTGTATCTGCTATGTCACCTCCATTCGGAGAGTATATACTGTGCATGTACCTTTGTATTGTTAGATGTTTGACCTAGGACAGCGTTCTACCGCCGACACTACGGCGTAGGCTGGACGTACCCACGTCTTGGGCCCTTACTCTAGGGTGCGGGTCGTGACATATACTGACCAACGAACATAAATGTTGCATCAAGTCATTGCGCATCCGATCGCAACGAGTCTCTGCAGCTCCTTCGCATCTAACTATTATTCACCTCCTTGCGTAAATCAAGTTGTTGCCCAACTATTTATGAGGTCTCACTTCAAAACTATTTCGACATGATTATCCTTTTATTGAATTAGCTACGCATCAACATTTGGTATTGTAAACCCCCAGATTTTTTTCAATTTATTTATTATTTATTTGGTCTAAATAGTTATTTTTGATTTTTATATATTTTTAAAATAAGTATTTTTTACTTATATAGCCTTATACATGATTGAGTTTCAAGATGCATGTTGACAAGAAATTATAGCATGGTTAGTGTAGTCATGTGTCATGACTAACATATTTGTCATATTAGGGATGACCTGGCCAAATTTGTTTTCCTTGTATGGTAATAAGTCAAGTTGTGGCTTAAACCATTTAGACATGGAGTGCATCTAAATACGTCCATGTTGATATATATTTTATATATAATTTTTTATTTAAAATAGTATGTTTTTATTTTCAAAAAGTTTATATGAATAGGAAATATTTATGTATATAGTCCTATTTGGCATTTGTCTACATTCGACCCAAAGTCAAACTAAATCCCAATTAGGCTTGGAATGCATCCAAGATATATATATATATATATATATATATATATATATATATATATATATATATATATATATATTCGAGCACTTCAATCTCCGTTGAACTACCTAACTGATTCGGCCTACCGTGCTAATGTCTTAGCCCATTGTTAGGCGATACTTTGGTTTCAGTGGACTATGTTGCAAATAAGGCAAAAGATTGACCTTTTATATTTCAAATTAAAAGATTAGTCTGCACATTAAACCAACTAAAATCAATACTTGTTTGAATCAAACTTATCATCTCTTCGGGTCAACTTAGAACATGCATCGATTCGTATCAATACTTCTTCAGGTCAACTTAACTCTTCGAATCAACGACTCAGTGTAATGCTCCACGCGGATGTTGGGCATTACATATAAAGATTCTTGTATATTAGTTGATTTATTTTCATTGACTACACTATTTTTGGAATTGATTCACTAATTTGTATGGGCAAATTATGATCATATTTTTTTTGATCATTGTTGAAGGTCTACTTAAATCTTCTAAATATACTATATTGGTATTTTATTAACAAAAATTAATGTTCCCTTTCAAAAGTAGAGTTATATTTTTCATAAGATATGTTTTGAATCTATTATTGGATTTCTAGTTGATAAAGTATTTATTGATTGATTTTAGATTTTTTTTATGTTCAACCAACTATATTGTGTTTTAGTAAGTTTTTTCTACTTTATGTTATTTTCTAAACTTGTCGTTACACTGTTCTCCTACCCTGATCACCTTCCTCTGATATATTTATGCTATGATATATTTACTTAAGCTTGAATTCTTTTTTTATACTTTGTTATGGACGATCTTATTTTTTATCATGTCAAAAGGGGAGAATTAAGTTTAAGTTAGTATTATTGTGCTTATTGCCTTTTATATTTTTTTAATATGTGCTTATTAGTGATTTGTGTTCTTATTATCTATGTCTTAAACTTAGCTGATTTGCTATAATAAAAAAGGGGGGAGATTGTTAGCCCAATGATTGTATCATATTTTTGAATATGGCTAATTAATTAAGTTTAAGATTACGGTATCACTAGTATTCATGAAATTACTATATTGTTAGTACTTAAACTTAGCATTGTCCTATTGTGCATTAAATGTATCATATTTTTTTGTTCGCCTAACACGTATTTGCAGACAAGTAGCAAACAAGATTGAACTTGGACATATGTAATAAAAATCATGAATGGCCAAAAACAACATTATATTAGAAGATTTCTCTGAACCGTCCAACGACATCTCAGGGGCCTCGCACTCAGGGGTTCCGCTACCCGGTCAGCAGGCATGGGTCTAGTAGGCAGCACCCCCTATAGGGGTTTGAGGCAAAGCCCCCGAAAGGTATTCAGATTTCTAGATCGGTTTGTCTTTGGACAACTATCGTTAAAGAAAAAGGCTCCATCAAAGTGCTCTTGGTTTTTAAAGTTTATTCCGTATTTTATCTTTAATTATAGGACCAAGATGTCTATTGGGTCGTATTGGCACTAGGAATCTAAAATCGAAGTCTAAACAAATATTCTAGTCTAACAAACCAAACTTGCCAAAACCTAGTCAAGACAGACCGAACTCAGACCGAGTTCTACCCCAACTCGGACCGACTTCTTACCCAACTCGGACTGAGTTCTACACCAACTAGGACTAGACTAAAACCAAACTCTGTCCCTCTTGTGCATTAAATGTATCATATTTTTTTGTTTGCCTAACACGTATTTGCAGACAAGTAGCAAACAAGATTGAACTTGGACATATGTAATAAAAAATCATGAATGGCCAAAAACAACATTATATTAGAAGATTTCTCTGAACCGTCCAACGACATCTCAGGGGCCTCGCACTCAGGGGTTCCGCTACCCGGTCAGCAGGCATGGGTCTAGTAGGCAGCACCCCCTGTAGGGGTTTGAGGCGAAGCCCCCGAAAGGTATTCAGATTTCTAGATCTGTTTGTCTTTGGACAACTATCGTTAAAGAAAAAGGCTCCATCAAAGTGCTCTTGGTTTTTAAAGTTTATTCCGTATTTTATCTTTAATTATAGGACCAAGATGTCTATTGGGTCGTATTGGCACTAGGAATCTAAAATCGAAGTCTAAACAAATATTCTAGTCTAACAAACCAAACTTGCCAAAACCTAGTCAAGACAGACCGAACTCAGACCGAGTTCTACCCCAACTCGGACCGACTTCTTACCAAACTCGGACCGAGTTCTACACCAACTAGGACTAGACTAAAACCAAACTCTGTCCCTCTAACCCAGTTTTCTATTTCATCGTTCCGTCACAAAGACCAGGCTCTAACGTTCAAATTTATGAAGTTAGGGGACCAAACACTGTCCGAACTCGATCACCTACAAATCGAATAATAGGCATTGAATTCCCCATTGGTATTCACCAATTCTTTCTATCTTCACATGTCTATCTAGATGAGCTATAAACATTTTCCATTCCCATGATTGACTCCCAGCCTACTAGTGCTAACGCGATTCAAATTTTAGAAGTCTGATTGAGTTATAAATCTTAGATTTTTAAGTGTTGTCTATACACTTTTTGTTTGAGTTGTTGACAAGCTCTTTGTATCAAAAGCTTGCGAATGTGAATTTGTCATGCCTTTCGCATCAAAGCACGAGGTTGTAAGAAGTCGATATGACATTCTGATCAAAGCACTAGGTGTAACTGTTATTTTAATAGTGGATTAACATCGAGCAAGAGTTCTCCAGATTGGAGTAGTCCTCTCAAAGGAAAACTAGTATAAACCTCGATGTTTGTGTTTCTTCTCTAAACTTCTTTACCTTACGCATTTATTTAATTTTGCCTACATACATATCAGTTTATTGATTGCCATAATTTTTAATTAGTGAGTATTTATTCTGATGTAGGTACGCACTCTATTTATACCCCTTTCTAGTGGTGCTCAACGTTCCTACAATTACGTCACTAACCTTCATCGCTTTTATCTGAATTTTTGTAGTGAACCCTCCTCCCCCTCTCTCTCCGGGTGCGTGCAGTTCACGACAGTGACGGTAGTGGCAGCATGGTAGCACCACGAAGAGAGGGGGTGGTGGTGCAGCCGTGGCGAGGGAAGGAAGGGCAGGGCAGTGGGTAGGTTGGGTGTGGTAGGAGTAGCCAGGGGGACGGGGCCTGCCAAGGGGGAGGGGAGGGGCTATGGTGGGGACGGGGATAGTTTTAAGCTTTGAACATTGATATTTTTGTCCAATTTATTTCAGGATATCAAGTTGTACCAAAAAAATATTTAAGATATTAAGTTGAAAAACTGAAATAGTTGGGGGCATCAAGTTGTAATTAAACTATAGATTTCTGCTGATAGAAAGTTGAACTGAGTATCTATTAATATCTTTAAATAAAAATACAGATAAAAAATACATATATGTTATAAAAATGAAAGAGAAAGATAAAGATAGAGAGAGTATTGGTAGCCGAATAGAATTGCTCTACTTCTCTAATTAAAAATATATATCAAGAGAAAATAGGATAATGATGGTTGTAGATAAGGATAAGGGCATCCATTTTTGGGTTTATCCACAAATTATAACACTCCTCCGTCCATTTTAATTGTTCTCATTAAATACTTCTGTAAAGAAAAATTCATGTTTAGACAAAATCCATGATAATCAAAAAAAATTTATGTAATATGATAGAATAAAAAAAATTCTAAAGAAAAATTCATCTTTGGATAAAATCCAGAGTAAACAATAATGTTTGAATAATATGATTCTATATTTTAGGAATATAATTCTTCAGGAATATTATCTTAAGGAATATGATTCTTTAGCTGTCAACCCCAAACCTTTCATCACAATATTACGTATAGTCTCGAAATGATGCCAGACTAGTCAGATCTGGCCTGCTCCCCGTCTTCGAATATAAGTAAGATTTCCTTGTTGGCAAAGATCATCAATAACACTTGGACGCTAAGCTAAACCCAAGCATTTGAATTTTATCTTCAGTAGGTAGTTTTCCAAGTAAGATATATCATACCAGAATAGACCAATTAGTAGAATAAAGAGCCCCATGCATTAGCAAGTAATGGGTCTTATGGCAACTTCGTTCTTATGACTTCCCAAAATGACGAGATAGAGAAGGAGCTCGATACAATGGGACCCCAAATCAGCATGTTTGTCGTTGTTGCAAGAATACATTACCTATTTAAATAGCTACAATAAGAAATCATCCCATCAAATTGTTTATCTTCTCAAAATCCCATACACCCTCGATATCCCCAAGCTCTTGAATACCTTTAAGTATCCATTTGTCTATGTTCGTGGAATTAAATCTGTTAGCAACCAATTTTCACAAAATATATTAGAAGAACCATCTACTACTAATAGTTTGATAAAGTGTTCACCAAGGCTTCTTCCGTGAATTAGCATGTGCTCGATATGCCAAGCCCTAGAAGATAATTGCTTCTCACTATGATGAATGTTAGGAAAAATTTGGCTCTAAAAACCTACCCCATAGTTAGTCCACCAGATGCAGCATCTCTCATAATTTAAAGGTAAAAGAATCCAACACATCTGACAACTTACGCACTATTAACCCTCCTTCCTTGGTAGGCCATGTTACCAATGTCCATCCAATCCATTTGCATTTGTTCATGCCTTCCTTAGAGCCCTAGAAGAGCCTGCTAGCATCGATTTTATGCACCTAATGACACTTTAGAAGGGTTGCATGCTGCTATAGTGTAAATTGGTATAGAAAAATGAACATGTCTTATCAGAATGAGCTTCCCTCCATACGATAATATGCTGTTATACCAGCCTTTTATTTGGTCTCGAATTTTGAGAATCAACAATTGAAACATGGAAGCATTTCTTCTTCCCTTCAATATAGAACAACAAAGATAGTCAATGGGATTTGCTTATAGTTGCAACAAGTGATACTTACAATAACATCTGCTCAAGTTCAAGGAAATGTACTATCCACTATAAAACAACTTTTAGATTTGTTGATAAGGTGGCCAGATACACGTTCATATGAGATAATACCTCCATAATTGCCCGAACTGGTCTCTTCTTTCTGGAAGAGAATAATAAAAGATCATCAGTATAGGCCAAGTGCAAGATGAGAGGACACCTGCTTGGTGTATAGAACCATTTAAAAGCGATGCTATTATCCAATTTTTGTAAATTTCAACTGAGGGCTTTTGTGGCAAGAACAAATAATGTAGGGGATATAGGAAAACCTTGGTGCACTCACCAGAAGGATATGGAAAATCCAGTGACTTCTCCAATAATAATAGTGGAAGACCAACAATTAGAGTGATCCATATATTATGTTGATCCATTGACTGTAAAAGCTAAATTTCTTCATCACCCATTTAAGAACGTACCAACCTAGCCAATCATAGGCCTTTGTCATATTTGTTAGAAATTGTTGCATGTTGATTCATGGGAGGAAGAATAAAATAAATACGAAAGCGTACCTGAATCCATTGATTGGCTTGATGGATCTTGAAGCATACGCCTCTTTACGGGGTTCGATCTTCCAACTTGCTATGACCCTTAATAACAAAAATAAAATCTATGTTCCTCTCTCTGTTGATGGAGATGTAGAAGAGAATATAGAAAACCCTCTCTTTGATGGTCGTATGAGTTGGGGACCATAATCTTAATGAATACATATATTTATATGTTTTGATATTTCTAATTTGGCCCCTCATCAAATTAGATTTGTCTTCGGTATCTACACAATATTCCATGACATTATACCTTTAAACCAATTTTCCAAATAGACCACATTAAATTGGCTTAATTATTTAGATAGCCCAACACAATTAATTTTACATGTATGGCCCATATTATTGAATAATTCCAACAATCTCCTGCTGGGCCACATATGTAACCTTATAATTGTGTTAACCTTAGTGAGCTCATAAATTGCTATCTTAATCCTTAGGGTATATCCGGACAATCTCGTCCATTAACCATATCAACATAGGATCAAAGCGGCCTTCATCACATTTAGCGTAACTAAACCATTAATGTTCACATATACTGATATACCTAAATGGCATAGATCAGTCATGGATGCATAGCATGGATATTATACGCAATGTGATCAACACATGTCTATTTGCAACTGGTCCTCCTTAACTTTATTGAGATCAATACTTTAACATAATGAAAACAGAATGAACTAAATTTTCTTTATATCTTGTTTGCCATAAAATATAATAGAACAGAATAATTATCGGAGGACTGGACTTTTACTTCACAATACAAACTCGCTCGTACAAAGAAACCTAGGGACGAAAACCTAGGTACAACAATCTAAGTACAATTGTTTATTTTAGATTCTGGGGGTGACGGTAGAGGCTCGGGAAAGCAACGGCAGCTCTGCCTTACTCCTTGGACGATCGGGTGCAGCCTTGGCTCCGTAGAAGAACTACTTGGCGTTGCTGAAGAAATGCTCTCCTTTCAAGCTCTGTATATTCTCTCTCTGGCTATCTGGATCTCCGTATCTTCTTTTTATAAAAGTAAGGGTCTCTCCTTCTCTATATTTCTCTCTGTATATGTCTCCGTGTGTGTTACAAAGGAATGGCACCTTGATATTTATAAGAGTGGGGGTAAATCATTAGGGTTTTGTAATGATTGCCCATTCTCAGAAGTCGGCGGCTAAGGATCAATGGATCTGGGCCACTTATCTTGAATATGATAGATATGGGCAATTAATGTGATTGTATCAAATTTTTGTGGGTAATTAATGATGATTGACATTAATTCCCATGATTTGTTATGCCAATCTCGGATCTCCCGCCACGTGTCATTGATTTGCTTGATTGCAAATGATCTGATTTGATCCCAATATTTCATTGGGATTTGTTTGATGGATTTCGGTTGATTTGATGCCACGTGTCTTAACCGCGAGCCACTTAGAAAATCCGAACCGCATAAGGGTTGCTCCTCATTGAGTCGCATAAGGCTGGCCACGTGATAAGGCTGCTTGGGAGTGACCCCTGAATATTTGAACCGTATGGTGATGATGGGTGCCTTCTTCATGAGCCGCATGGAGATAGTCCTTGTGAGCCGCATGAAGTAGCCTCTGCTTGAACCACATAGAATAGCTTCGACCGGAGCCGCATGGGATAGCTTCGGCCTGAGCCGCATGGGGTGGTCTCTGCCTGAGCCACATGCAACTGTCCACATGTCAAGGCCGCATGAAGGTTTCTGGATTTCGGTGGATCGTGTCAGAGATTTCCTTCGTTTCCCTAGGCGTCTGCCATTATGACGGAGTCATTATTATTTCTTTATGTCAGAGCTGTCATTTGTCAGAGCTGTCAGCCGTCAAGGCATTTAATGCAGTAAAGGACAAAAGGAAGAGCTATTTGCAGGCCACGTGGCTCCTCTCTGAGCCGCATGGAACTTATTCGAGCCGTATGGGGCTCCCTGGCCGTATGGATCTTTCTTTATTCTTTTCCATGCTTCTACAAGATCCCCTTCAAAGTTTTCAATTTGCAAAAATTGAAATACTTTGAATAAGAAGCATGGCTATGTATAAACTCTTCTGGCTGCATATGATGTTCTGGCCGCATAGATGTCTCGGCCGCATGGATGTCTCGGCCGCATGGATGTCACAGCCACATTGAGTCAATCAGCCGCAGGGACTTTCGGGCCGTATAGCTCCTCGCCACGTCATCTTTTCGCACGGGATTTGTTTCCCTGGTGGCAGGGATGGCAAGTTCCGATGCTACTCCTTTGACATTGCCAGCCACACTCCCTTTGATGCCATCCTCTACAGAAGTTTTGCATGAAGTGTCCCAGGATGTGGTTGACAGCTTTCACCGCCACCTGAAGAGAGGAGTCGAGGCAGCCGTGGAGAAGGGAACTCCCTTTGCTATGGCCCGTCGGTGCGCCGGTGGCCAAATTGATATCCTTAGAACACTCCCCGGTGGTGCAGGGTTAACTGCACTCCTGGAGCCTAAGCTATTAGAGGCCGATCGTCTTGTGGCCCAGTTTCATGTGTTGCAGCAAGCTGATCTATCCGCAGCGATAGATCAAGAGTGTGCCTTCCTCATAACCGCGATGGAGAAGGTGAGGCTTGTTCGGGAGTCGATCAAGCCGTCTATACTGAAGGACCGCCGTGATCTGTCTCAGTTACACGATCAATGGAGCCGCAAAAGTGAAGATTACATGGCTCGGGAGGCGGCCGCCTCCCGCGGGGTAATTGACAACAGGGAGCAGATCCTCGAGCTCCAGAGAAAGCTGGCCTTCCTGGAGTCTGAGCTCGAAGCTGCCCGTACTGAGAAGGGGCTTGCTATCCAGGAGGCTGATAGACTTAGTCGAGATTCTGCCAGTCTGGAACTCGCCCTAAAGAAGATGGAGGATGACTGGCGGGCATATATGCACTTGGATGATGCGGAGCAGTTGTCCCAGGAAGCCGAGCGTAGAGCTAGACAGCGGCTTGAGCGGGGGACCACCTTGGTGAGAAACTGCCTCTTGGAGTTGTGTAATGCCGAACCATAGTCGGCCTTTTTCTCCTTTTGTTTCTGTTCTCTTTTTCTTTTCTTTTTGAGAGGGACGTGGTCCGAAAACATGTAATGCTTTTTGGCTTCTAAATAAAAGAGTATGTTTTATTTTACCCTTTATCTGTACTGCTTGTTGTGCTTGTGGTGTTATGGCGGTGTTTGCCACGCATGGGGGACTTGTTTGTGGACCTGTTACCCCTGGCATACCTTGGTTTTAGGTACGGATAACTAGTTTGATTGGGGATACCTAGAACAGTTCCACGGTAAGGTGGTCGTGGGTGTTCGGGGTATCGGGAGATAGAATGCCATGGAGCAGCTGGGCTCCCGGGGCATGATGAGGAATGGTGGGTCTGTACTAAGAGACTTAACAAAGGACATTTGTGGGCCAATTATCCTTGGCATACCCCTACTTAGGATACGTATAATAGGATGAAGGGGAACCAACATATTTACTCAGAGGTAATGAGGACATGGCAAGTATGAGGGTTTTACCGTGGAGTCTTCCTACTCAGAGGTAATGAGGACATGGCAGGAGTGGACTCAACGGAGGATATTTATGGTCAACAGAGGACGTTTGTGGGCCTATTACCCTTGGCGTACCCTGGTTCAGGGTAGGGATAATAAGACGAGAGAGAACCAATATACTTACTCAGAGGTAATGAGGACATAGCAAGTACGAAGGTTTTACCGTGGAGTCTTCCTACTCAGAGGTAATGAGGACATGGCAGGAGTGGACTCAGCGGAGAATATTTGTGGACCTATTATTCTTGGCGTACTCCGATTGTGGGTATGGATAATAAGTCGAAAGGGAATCATTATACTTACTCAGAGATAATGAGGACATGGTAAGCATGAAGGTTTCTTCGATGGAGCCTTCCCACTCAGAGGTAATGAGGCCATGGCAGGAGTGGGCTCAATGAAGGAGGGCACATAGAACGACTCAGAGGTAATGAGGACATGGAAGTTCTATATAAAGGGGTGATTTGTTTTTGGCGGAAGTGAAACGACTCAGAGGTAATAAGGACATGGCCGTTTTAGAAATTTGTGGATCTGTTACCCTTTTTGTACACTAGGAGTGCGGGTAGTGGATCATGAAGAAGGATCTCTTCTACGAAGAAAGTTCAGAGGTATGGTCATACATGACTTACTATCTGAAAGAGTGACCGGAATGTGAGTTCAGAGGCACCTGCGGGTACATAACTCGATAATCTGGGAGATTGTGAGTTCAGCGGTACGGAAGGGTACATGGCTCAATAATCTGGAATTTGGAAATGTGAGTTCATCGGTACCAGCGGGTACATAACTCGATAATCTGGAGTATTGTGGATATGAGTTCAGCGACACCGGCGGGTACATAACTCAATAATCTGGAATGTTGTGGATGTGAGTTCAGCGGCACCAGCGGGTACATAACTCAACAATCTGGAAAAATGAGTTCAGCGACACCAGCGGTTACGTAACTCAGCAATCTGAAAAATGTAATATGAGTTCAGCGGTACCGGTGGGTACATGACTCGATGATCTGAAAAAGGTCGTAGGAGTTCAGTGGTACCGGCAGGTACATGACTCGATGATCTGGAGAATGTCGTTTAGACATAATATTTCTTCAAGAATTTTTCGTTGACGGGCAACATGAGCAAGTCTCCATTTTATTTTGCGAGGCGGTAAGCACCGTTGGAGAATACGGCCTCAATGATAAATGGACCTTCCTATTTTGGCTAGAACTTGCTGGCAGTCTTGTGAGTCATGATCATCGGCCTCCGGACTGCCAGAACGAGATCGCCCACTTGGAATGTTCTGATTTTAACCTTCTTGTTGAAGGATCCGGAGATGCGTGCTTGGTATAGCTCGATCCGTTGCTGAGCCAGGAGGCGCTTTTCATCTAAGGCCTCTAACTCTTGTAGTCGGCGACGGTAGTTACCATTCATCCTCAATTGATAAGTGAGCGCGACACGGAGCGAGGGTATTTGAGTCTCCAATGGGAGAACTGCCTCACTCCCGTACACCAGGGAGAATGGTGTGTTCCCTGCGGCCGTTCGGACTGTGGTACGGTACACCCATAAGCATTCACCAAGCTTCTCGTTCCAGTCGCGTTTGTTGGATGATACGAACTTCTTGAGAAGTTTGATAATTGTTTTGTTGAATGCTTCTGCCAACCCATTCGCTGCTGGATTGTATGGCGTTGAATCAATATTCTGGATGCGGTGCTTGTCGCAGAACCGATAGAAGGCGTGGCTTGCAAACTGCGGACCATTATCGTGGATGATCCTTCGGGGCAGTCCAAAGCGATAGATGATGTGATGCTTGAGGAAGCTGATCACATTTGAAGTCTTTACTTCTGTAAGCGGGACAGCTTTCGCCCATTTGGAGAAGTAATCTGTGATTGCGAGTATGAAGCGATGTCATCGGGAGGAAGGTGGAGTAATCGGACCGATGATATCCATTCCCCATGCTTCGAACGGCCAGGACGCCACTGTCGGATGTAGAAATTCGGATGGTTGGTGGATGAAGTCCGCAAAGACTTGGCAAGCTTTATACTTTCTAGCATAGTCTATCACATCTGCTACCATCGTGGGCCAGTAGTAGCCCATTCGGCGAAGACGGTCTTACAATTTAGGACCAGGATGATGGGCCCCGCAGACACCGTCATGAGCTTCGCGTACGGCTTCTTTGGCTTCTGCGTTTGACAGACATCGAAGCAATAATCCATCATAGGATCAGCGATACAACATTTTCGTCTCTGTACCATAGAAGAATCTGAGAGAATGCCTTCGGATAGAGGTGGCCTCTTTTGGGTTCTCGGGCAGGATGTCGTAGACTACGAAGTCAATGAATGGTTTTCTCCAGTCTGGGACTTCGTCGATCGTCTGAATGGAATAACTTGCCATGAATTGAACGTTGTTCTTGGGGCAGACCAGTTCGTGGCCTATCACATCTACCGATTGATGAGTATGATTTGGCATTGCTAGGGAAGCGGCCAGGCCTGCTAAGGCATCGGCTTCGATATTTCAGAGTCTGGAAACATGTTCGATAAAGAACCCCTCGAACGATGAGATGATGTCGATCGCTATTTGGTAATAGGGGATCATGTCTTCATGGCGGACTTCGTATGAGCCCCGGATCTGATTGACGATTAATTGCGAATCGTCGCATGCTTCAAGATATTATACCCACAGCTCTCTTGCAAGTTGGAGGCCAATGACCAAAGCATTGTACTCGGCCATATTGTTAGAGCAGGGTTCCGTGAGAAAGTAAGTACGATTGATCACCAATCCGAAAGGAGAAACCAGTACCACCCCGACTCCGACGACGATATTGCCCTTAGGTCCGATCCTTGAAGCGTCGTCGAAGAACATTCGCCATATATCATCGTGAGAGGTTGCATGCGCGTCGGCGACTTCATCTGGGATTTTTTCATATATTCTGGACGACTCTGAGCCTGGGTGGGCTACTAAAAAGTCTGCCAGAGCTTGACCTTTAACAGCCTGTTGCAGGACGAAGATCATATGGTAGTGGACAACAATATTACCCATGTAGCGAGGCGAGAGCTGAGTGCCCCTGGTTTAGTCATGAGGACCCTGAGAGGGTTGACTCGAGAGATCACATGTATGGTTTATCCCGTGACATAGTGCCGCGTCTTCTGAATGGCGAACACCAGGACGAGGCATTCCTTTTCCACGGTGGTGTATCGGTGCTCTGGCCCAATCATCATTCGACTGAGGTAATATATGGCTTGGTCATGACCTGTATCGTTGTTTTGTGCTAGCAGGGCGCCAAGGGAATACTCTATTGTGCTTACATAGAGCAGAAATGGTTTTCCAGCAACCGGGGCTATTAGGACTGGAGGGTTCGATAAATATTCTTTGATGCTGTCGAAGGCACGCTGACATTCTTCGTCCCATACGAATGAGATACCTTTCTTCATGAGATGGGTGAATGGTCGACATCGCCCGGAGAGGTTAGAAATAAACCTCCTGATGTAAGCTAGCCTCCCTTGAAGGCCTCTGAGTTCACGGAGATTTCTCGGGGGACCCATCTCCATAATTGCCTTCGTTTTCTCAGGGTCTACAAGAATACCCTGGGCGGTGATGATGAAACCCAAGAACTTTCCGCTGGATACACCCAAGAAAGATTTTATAGGATTCATTTTTAGGTTGTGTGCTCGCATCAGGTCTAATACCGTCCTTAGATCCTGCAGATGGTCTCCCTTACAACGACTCTTGACGGTGATGTCATCAATATAGCACTTCACCGTCTTACGTAAGTGGTCTCTGAAGACGATACTCATGGCTCTTTGATATGTGGCGCCAACATTCTTCAAACCGAAAGGCATGACGGTGTAGCAATATGTGCCAATCGGTGTTCGGAATGATGTATGCTTTTTGTCGTCAGGAGACATCTTGATTTGGTTGTACCCTGAGAAGCCATCCATGAGTGACATACGTCGAAGCCGTAGGTATTGTCAATCATGATGTTTGTGATAGGAAGGGGGAATTCATCTTTGGGACATGCCTCGTTCAGATTGTAGAAGTCGATGCAGATTCGAATCTTTCCATTCTTCTTGAGGACTAGTACTATGTTGGTGACCCAATTCGGATGTTGTTCCTCATGAATGAAGCCACTGGCTATTAGTTTGTTGACTTTGGCTTCGATCGCATCCATGATGCCTGGGCGGAAGCGTCGCTGTTGTTGCTTGACTGGCTTTGTATCCGGCCGAATGTTGAGTTTGTGAAGAGAAATATCGGGATTTAACCTCGGCATGTCTTCATAGCTCTAGGCGAACACATCAATATATTCTTTGACAAGTTCCAGCAGCGATTCTCGCTCTTCGTCTGTTAGGTTTTTACTGACGAAGATTGGCTTTGGAGAAGATTCGCTGTCGAGGTCGACCTGTATAACTTTATCTTCAGTAGAAGGTTCTCTCTGTTCGAACCGCTTTTTCCATTTTGCATCCAACTGTTGGGCCCACGGCTCTAACTCGAGGATTTCTGGAATGTCTTCATCTTCTTCATAAGCGTCGGCGAATGCCATGTTGACTGACATGACTTGTCTGAATACGTCTCCGATGCTGGTATCCGAGTCAGAAGTTGGTAACCCGGTTGAATGTGAATGCCAGTCACATTCTTCATCTAAACTTTCAGGGGTCATTGTGGGTGTAACATACCCTAATCCACATCGAGTCTTGCTATAGTAGTCCCGTGGTTTACCATCCGGGACCGGTGGCTTCAAAGGTAATCGTCGTCCAGTGCCGTAGTTCAAGCCTGGCGTAGTTGCCAGATCATACCCCTATTTTTGCATGTGATATTTGGATTGGGGGCTATAAAGATACAGTGGCAGTCTTTCGGCATCTGATTTAAGGTCAACTTCTTCTATGGTGAATGGCTGCGGATCGTCCTTCCGGCCGAAGATGATTGGATGGTCCCCTTCATCGATTATGCGGTAAACGTCTTCCACTGGAGTAAGCTTGTTTGCGGTGTACACATTTGTCACCTATGTGTGTAGGTGAGTGCCTATACCGTGTTCCATAGCATATATTGTACAAAGCTTATTGAGTTCGAGGTAGTTCAAAGATAGCCCTTTATTGATGAAGTAAGGTATTTTTCCAGCGGGATTACATCATCTGCGGAAGGAACATTAGTGTGGGCAGCCACATACTTGGCAAGCTCCGGTTTCTCTTCGGCTACCTCCTGTATAAACGAAGACTAAGAGGACGACCTGGACAGCTTGATCATCAGAGGTTCAGCTGGTGGCGCCGAGCGTGGGGTCGTTGGCAAACTAGTGACCCCCAATTTGGTACCTGATGCTGGGCGGGGAGTGGTTGGTTCGCTAGAAGCCCCAGACCTTGCATCAGGGTGACGACTCTTCTTGGGAAGGCGTATCGTCATTGGTTTGTCGGAGGGATTGAGCTTCTCCGTTTGTGGCTGGCCGACTCTTGGCAGTTTGATTGTCAGTGGCTCCGTTGTGGGTTTTGGCACTTGGCCAGACCTTGGCAGCCGGATTATCATTTGCTCTTCTTGTGTCGAGAGGCTGATTGCGTCCTTATGCAGAGTGGCTGTAAGGGGTGTGAACTTGCTAGGTTTGCGATCTTGGAGGTGGATCGTTAGGGGTTCTTCTGATCCTGTGGCTGTCTCGGTACGATCTTGCACATCTCCTTCATCAAGGTGCCTCTTCGACTTTTCGTACAGGCAGGAGTCTGAGTAGTAGGATTCGACCCCTTTGAAGGGATCGATGTCGACAAATTCTGTCCTCACGAAGCCGTGTTTGTCGATATACTTGAAGCATTGGTACAGTGTGGAAGGCACGGTCATATAATCGTGTATCCAAGGGTGCTCCAGGAGGATTTGTAAGTAGTGTCTGTATCTATGACGTAACAGGTGACTTCTGACTGGAGATCGCCAATTTGACACTTCAAACGAATCTTCCTAATTGGGTAGCTCATGTCCGAATTGAAACCGCTGATGGCGGTGCTTGTAGGCGTCAGGCGATGCATAGGGATACGGAGATGATGTAACAGACCCTTCGGGATGATGCTTATGGAAGAACCAGGATCAATGTGCATCCGATCCACCTTTACGTCGCCGATGTATCCAGTGTAGTATAACGGGCGATCGTGCAGGTTTGTTTTGATGAGCATATCCTACGGAGGGAAGACAATATTGGGCATCGCTCCTGTGCAAGCACTGTCTTGGAGATCTGCAGGCGGGCTCTCTCCCGTGAGGTTGACCTGAGCCAGGTACGCGTCGGCATTTTGGAGTGCATCGCTCAAAGCCGCACGAACATCCTTTGAGAGTCTCAGAAGCTCGTATAATGACAACTTGGCCGGTGTGTTGGCCAATTGCGCCAAGATGTTGACGTTGTAGGGCCTCTCCAGCCCCTGTGGTGCCTCTTTTCGTAGGGATCTGTCAAAGCGAGTCTCCTTCGGCCTAGGCTTGTCGGTCGTCGGAGGCTGAGAAGGTCCCGGAGCGTCAGTTGTAGCGGGCTGATGATCTTCAGCCGAGTTATCAGCCACAGGTTAGGATTGTGCCCCAGACCGAGTAACGACAGCTGTGACTTCTTCGATATCTGCCGAGATTGTGCGACAGGATCTGACTTTTCCACTCTTCTTCTTGCGAATGGAAGATGGTGTGGACTGAGTCACTTCAGATACCAGGTCTGGATGGACCCACATGACCTCCCCTCATGATGTGGTGAGGGGCACTAGACCAGCAGCCTGATCTCGGGGAGGTGGAAGATTAGCATTCTCCATTGGAGAAAAGCTGCCAAATTGCACTGACACCATATTGGCTGCTACAGTTACCTCCTCGAAATCGATGGCCAGAGCGTTCGAATCGATGAGATTTGGGATGTACCGTTTTAGTTGGTAGCAGTCATGTGTAGTATGGTGGACGTAGCGGTGGTAATGGCAGTACTTTAGGTTCTCTATTTCTGCCGGTCGAGGTTTCCGTCTTGGTGGAGGAAGCTAAATTCTGTCTCCTTGTATGAGCATGTCCAAGATAGGCTTGACGTGGCCGTCTTCGAAGGAGTAGCTCATTTGTGGCCATTACTTGTCTGCCGGTTTTGGCTCAGGTTTCTGTGCTGTGTCGGCCACCATAGCCTGCTTGCCCTTATTGTCCCGATTGTTAGTGGAGCTACCCCCATTGTTGGTGTTGGCGTTGGGACGCCTGCCCTTGTCCTCTTCCTCTGAGATGTGCAATCCCAGTTGGCGAGCCTTCTTCAATCGTTCTTCGGCGCTTGTGGCACTGATGATACACGTCTTCCAGTCCTTGAATTGACTTTCGCCCATCCAGAGGCTGATTGTTGGAAGCAGTCTCTTTTGGCAAATTTTAATTAAGGAGGAATTCGGGTTACCAGACGGCAGCTTTATTGCGGTTTGGCGAAATCGCTCAACGTAGTTCCTTGTCAGCTCTTTCTCCCCTTGAACGACGTCCATGAGGGTGGACATCGTGACGTCATGTCCTACTTCGTAGAATCTCTCCAAGAACATGCGTTTGAAGCTGGCGAAGGAGTGGATACAGTTGTCTGGCAGGTTACGGTACCAGTCAAAGCGACCACTACCAATGCCCCGATGAATAATCGTGTAAGGATGGCATCATCATGGGACAGATGGTCGGTGGTGACCTCGAAGTAAGTGATGTATCGACTTGCGGAGGTCTTGCCATCATAAGGATTGATATTGAACGACTTATATCTTGGTGGGAAGGGGACATCCCTCCATGCTGCAGGGTATGGTTGCCGTATTCTGAGGTATCTTGAGAGGTTTCTCGAGCGTGAAACATGGCTCGGAGCTCCTGGACCTCTCTTCTTGCTTCCCTGGCCTCATCCACAGCGGTGGGGGCCATTATTTCATGAGGATTGTTGTCCGGGTTCGGTGCCGCTGAGTTCGAGTCCGCATTGACTGCGGACCCGTGCTTGTTTGGCTAGGCGTCCCTCCTTGGAGAGTTGGAAGGGCCGCTTTGATCTCGTCCACAGACTTGACCAAGGCATGCAGTATGGCCTCCAGAGTGTCGATGCGTTGGCGATCACTGGAACCACCTTGGCTGATGTCCGTCATGAACATCGTCTTTACATGAGAAGAGATGGACAGAACGGTGGAGGAAGTGCCCTCCGAATCATACCCCTATAGCGAGAAGTCATCGGGGTATGTGGGAATGTTCTCTTATGGTTTGGACTCAGAAGGGATAGTACCCCCAGCCTCAGAGTTTGCTTCATCTTGGGAGTCGTGGACGTCCTCGGGGACGTCTGCCCTTGCTGTATCTGATGGGAGAGTTGTTTTCTCGGGCTCATCTCCTTGGAACATTGGATTATCGTGGATGTTCTGAGGAGTGCTACCCCCAGTCCCAACAACCCCCAGTGGTGTGGACGATGAATCTCCTACTGTAGCAGATTTTGTCTTTGAACGGGTACCTTGGAAAACTCCTGTGGTGCGCACCCGTTTAGACGGTAGTCTCTTAGTCATGGTGGTTGAAATCTTCGGGCTGGGAACATTGGACTTCTTCCCTCCCATCGGCGGGGATTTTCTGAGCAGAGTTGCAGGAGACACGGGAGGTGCCTCATCCTCTGAACATGTTGTCACAGTCTTTGGAAGATGGACTGTCGGTCTTCTCGTATCATCACGTTATTGCAACAGCAGTTGACGATGACTTGGGTACAGTGAAGTCCGTGGGAGGACTCTTTGCACCCCGATGCACCTTTACTTTCCTTGCGTTTGTGGAGGATGGACTCACGCAAGTCAGATGGGTCTGGATCGACCATGTTTGCTCCCTGGATTTTGGGAGACTTTTGGGAACCTCTCTGTCCGTTTGCCGCCGGGGGCTGGACTCGAGTGGTTCTGTACAACTTTCCATCAGAGGCCCGCATAACAGTGTATGGGATGCTCGGATGGTCAGAGATCGGATCAGCGGACCGAGCTTGCCAAGCTCGTGCTGCCATAGACTTCTTCACTCTAGTGTGAGGGCACATACTAGGAAGAGTCTAAGTGGTGCTGGAGAGAATCAGACATGTCTTCTTGGGAGCACAAGAGATCAAGACCATAGGAGATGCGGTCGAAGACAGAGCCATGTGGAGTAGGCGTCATGCGGATGGAATCGATAATCTTCATGCATCTGGCCGGCGTAGCCACATAGGTCTTGTCCATGCGGCTAGAAATCCTGGACGCATGGGTGTTCTCCATGCGGCTGGAAATCATGGCCGTATGAGTATTATGCATTTGGTTACCAGTATCGGCCGCATGGTCATCATTCATGCGGCTGGCAATCTTGGCCGCATGAGTCTTCGTCTTGCGGCTAGTGCCCTTGTTCGATTTCTTCCTGGAGCACATAGGATCGCTCTTTGCCCCTGCAAGTCCAGCATCGTAGTGCTCTCCTCTGCCGGACTTGGGGACAACAGAGTGCTCTATGGCTCGAAGTGGGGCCGCGCGAGAGTCGCCTTCGCCGTCTTGGCAGCAGAGAGTACTCCGTCCAGAGCTTGGAGAGGAGCAAATAATTTTGGCCTCCACTCGCTGCGAGCTTTCTTTGTGCGGGTCTGCTTCTGGACCGGGCCAGCGCTTCCCTCAGAGAGCATTTCTTCAAACGCCTGTTGGTCGAAATAGACGACCATCTTCTGTTGCGTGGAGCCAAGTTTGGCTGCATCCGATTGCGTCACCAACTCCTCAGCGTGGAGAAGTTTGTCTCCAGCAGAGTCGCCATCGTGTTTGTCATGAATATAAAAGAACAGAACAATTATCGGAGGACTGGACTTTTACTTCACAATACAAACTCGCTCGTACAAAGAAAGCCTAGGGACGTAAACCTAGGTACAGCAATCTAAGTACAATTGTTTATTTTAGATTCTGGAGGGTGACGGTAGAGGCTCGGGAAAGCGACGGCAACTCTGCCTTACTCCTTGGACGATCGGGTGCACCCTTGGCTCTGTAGAAGAACTACTTGGCGTTACTGAAGAAATGCTCTCCTGCAACCTGTATATTCTTTCTCTGGCTCTCTGGATCTCTGTATCTTCTTTTTGCAAAAGTAAGAGTCTCTACTTCTCTATATGTCTCTCTGTATATGTCTTCATGTGTGTTGTAAGGGAATGGCACCTTGCTATTTATAAGAGTAGGTGTACATCATTAGGGTTTTGTAATGATTGTCCATTCTCAGAAGTCGGCGGCTAAGGATCAATGAATCTGGGCCGCTTATCTTGAATATGATAGATCTGGGCAATTAATGTGATTGCATCAAATCTTTGTGGGTAATTAATGATGATTGACATAAATCCCATGATTTGTTATGCCAATCTCGGATCTCCCCGCGTGTCATTGATTTGCTTGATTGCAAATGATCTGATTTGATCCCAATATTTCATTGGGATTTGTTTGATGGATTTCGGTTGATTTGATGCCACGTGTCCCATTATCATGCCACGTGTCTTAACCGCGAGCCAAATCTGAACCGCATGAGGGTTGCTCCTCATTGAGCCGCATAAGGCTGGCCACGTGATGAGGCTGCTTGGGAGTGACCCCTGAATATTTGAACCGCATGGTGATGATAGGTGTCTTCTTCGTGAGCTGCATGGAGATAGTCCTTATGAGCCGCATGAAGTAGCCTCTGCTTGAACCGCATAGAATAGCTTCGGCCTGAGCCGCAAGGGATGGCTTCGGCCTGAGCCGCATGGGGTGGTCTCTGCCTGAGCCGCATGCGACTGTCCACGTGTCAAGGCCGCATGAAGGTTTCTGGATTTCGGGGGATCGTGTCAGATATTTCCTTCGTTTCCTAGGAGTCTGCCATTATGACGGAGTCATTATTGTTTCTTTGTGTCAGAGCTGTCAGCCGTCAAGGCATTTAATGCAGTAAAAGACAAAGGGAAGAGCTGTTTGCAGGCCATGGCTCCTCTCTGAGCCGCATGGAACTTATTCGAGCCGCATGGATCCCTGAGCCGCATGGATCCCTGAGCCGCACGAGCTCTATGAGCCGCATGGGGCTCCCTGGCCATATGGATCTTTCTTTATTCTTTTTGTAAAACCCCTAAATTTCTACAATTTTTTTTATTAAATATAGTACTGATTTAAAATTTTGTATTGTACGTCACGTAGTCGTATTGTACGTCGTGTGCGGAAGTTCGTTTTTCGAATTTGCTCGACGAGTGCGAATATGTGCGAGCGTAAATATTTTAGAAAAATATTTTGTTCTATTTTTATAGTTTCAAATAATATAATAATTAGTTTTGCTATCATTTCTAAGCTTGTTATTCTTACGTCATTTCTAAAAATTATTAAATATAAAATAATATTTTTGTCTACTAGAAAAGCGTAATTATGTAAAGAATATTTTTGCATACATGTATTTCGTAATTATTTATTGGTCTATTTTAAATAAAAATATAATTTTCGAGATTTATTAATATTAATATTTTTATTGTTCAAAAGATATTTGAAAATATTTATTATTTTTGAAATTATTATTATTGGTATTTTGAAAAAAAATTTATGGAAGTTATTGTGGCCATTTAAATCTTGATTTAATTTTTGGTTTTATTTAAATAGATTAAATTAATATCTATATTTGAATTAGAATTATCTCATTTGGTTTTAAATTAAAGGATGTAAATTTAATTAGATTTAAATTGGGTTTGTATTTGGATTTGGATTTAAATTGATTTAAATTAAATAGATTGAATTATCTAATTTGGGTTTTAAATATTTTCCTAATCCGATCCAATTGGGAATTCCCACATCCTATAAATAGGCAGGTACTCATCCTTAGATTGCTACAATTCACAAATTCTCAAACCCATAGCCAAGCGCCATCTCTCATACGTGCACTGTGTCGGTGTCCATATTCATTTCCATTGTTCTCTATTACATTTACAATTTCTCTTTTCCGTGTCCGACAACTCCGGACACGTCCATGTAGAAGCATGGAAAATATCAGAATGATGCTCTATGCGGCTCGGAATAGGAGAATCCATGCGGCTCATACAGGGGCAGTCCCATGCGGTTCAAAGAGACTCTCAGTCTCATGCGGCGGAGTAGAAGAATCCATGCGGCTTACATAGGCACAGTCCCATGCGGTTTAAAGAGTCCCCCAGCCTCATGCGGCTCGGGAGTATATGCGGCTCACAAACGACCAACCGAGATATGCAGCTCGATCAACACCACGTGTCCCCGTGGATCCCTTCACCCAGCTGGCCGTCAAGTAATGGCCTTATTTAATGCTTAATGCTCAGACCTGATTTGACAGTTGACGGCGCTTTGACATAAAGTGCCATGATGGTTCTGTCGTAATGACAGACTCTTCGGGAACAGGAGAAAATCTCTGACACGATCCAAGACTGCCACGTGGCTGTTCCCATGCGGCTCAATTGAAGAACAAGCTTCATGCGGCTGGCAGGAATCATCTTCCTGTGGCTCACCAAGAAGATATCCCATGCGGCTCGCAAGTACTATACCTATGCGGCTCACCAAGAAGCCATCCCATACGGCTCACTGAGACGCTGTCTCATGCGGTTCATGGATATCAGGCGGCTCTGGCAGGGTCCACCATTAAGACACGTGGCAGAGATTCAATTGCCCCCATGACTTGACAGCTGGATTATGGGACGCGTGGTTTTAAATCAATCAGAGATTTACCAGATCCCAATAACCATATTTGACGTTATCCTCATAATTAATAAGATCAGGGCATATCATTCGTGATCAAGCCAATGGGACACGTGGTGAGAGATCCAAGCTTGACGCAACCAATCATGAAGATTTAAAACAATCAGCATTAATCATTAACAGGATTCAATAGTATCCCCATTTATGGCCCAGATCCTTCACGCTTAAAACTAATGGTCCAGATTGATTAAACATCAGGCCGCGCCACTTTGAGAATGGGTAATCATCCAAACCATAATGATGCCCCCACTCCTATAAATAAGCAAGGTGCCATTCCCTTGCGAGATATACAGAGAGACTCCCCCAATAATCAGAGAGAAAATACAGAGAGAGAGAGAAGCCAGAGGAGTAATAGAGGGAGAGCAAGAAGAGCATTTCTTCATCAACGCCACCATCTCTTCACAGGAGCCAAGGCTGCATACCGATCGTCCAAGGAGTAAGGCAGGGATGCCGTCGCCTTCCCGAGCCTCTATCGTCACCCCCCAGAATCTAAAATAAACAATTATACTTAGACTGTTGTACCTAGGTTTTCGTCCTTAGGCTTTCTTTGTACAAGCGAGTTTGTAACGTGAAGTAAAAGTCCGGTCCTCCGATAATTGTTCTGTTCTTTTATATTTCATGGCAAACACGATAGCGACTCTGCTGGGGACAAACTTCTCCACAGCTGAGGAGTTGGTGACGCAATCGGATGCAGCCAAGCTTGGCTCCACGCAACAGAAGATGGTCGCCCGATTCGACCAACAGGCGTTCGAAGAAATGCTCTCCGACAAGAGCGCTGGCCCGGTCCAGAAGCGAGCCCGCACGAAGAAGGCCCGCAAGGAGTGGAGACCCCGATCCTTCGTTCCTACTGAAGCGCTTGCAGAGATACCCTCTGTTGTTCAAGACGGGGAGCAAGACTCTCCTGCGGCCCTACTTCAGACCGTAGGCAACTCTGCTTTCCCCAAGTCCGGCAGAAGAAAACAATATGATGCTGGACTTGCAGGAGCAAAGAGGAACCCTACGCGATCCGAGCCGCATAAGGGTGCTAGCCGCATGGAAAAAGCTCATGCGGCCACATCCGCTAGCCGCATGAAGAAGACTCATGCGGTCACATCTGTCAGCCGCATAGCTTATGCGGCTACAGTTGCCAACCGCACGGATGAAGCTTATACGGTCACTGAAGTCAATCGCTGGCAGAAAACCCATGCAGCCACAATTGCCAACCGCATGCGGCCAGCCTGCACGATCGTGACTCCTACTAATCGCACCAAAGCATCTCATCCGGCAGCTAAGGACATCCGCATGCAGATAGCCTGTACGGTTTCCAATCCTAGCCGCATAGCGTCTGTTCCACGCTCCTCTCAATCAGTCTTCGACTGTCTCTCATGCGGTCCTAACCCTGATGGTTTTTGGATGATAAGCCAGACTCTGCGTTCAACTTAGACTCTTTCTATTACGCACCCGCAAGTGCTAAAAAGAAGAAGTCTAGGGCAGCGCGGGCTCATCAAGCCCAGTCAGCTGTCCCAACCTCTGACTATCGGGGCGTCCCGTTGACGATCACACGGGCCTCTGATAGGAAGTTGTATAGAACCGCTCGAGTCCAGCCGCTGGCGGCAAAAGGACAAAGTGGTTCCTCTGACCTGCGTGAGGCGATCCTCCACAAGCGCAAGGAAATAGAAGGAGCCTCGGCTCGCAAAGAGTCCTTGCTTGGACATCACTGCACCCAAATCATCGTCAACTGCTGTTGCAACAATGCTGCAGCAACGGAAGATCGGCCGTCAGTCTTCCAAAGACTACAGCATCCGAGCTCAGAGGACGAAGCACCTCCTGTTGTCTCCTACATTCTACTCAAAAAACTCTGTCGAGGGGAGAAGGAAGAAGACAAGCATCTCCAGCCCCAAAATATCAACCACTACAGCTAAGAAACTGTCGTCTAAACGGCTGTCCTCCACCGGAGTATTTCCAACACACCCGTTCAAAGACGAAATCTGCTGCAATGGGAAATTCATCATCTACATCGCTGGGGGTCGCGGGAACTGGAGGTAGCACTCCTCCGAACATCCACAACAATCCGATGTTTCAAGGAGTCGAGCCCGGGGAAACAACTCCCCCATCAGGTACAACAGACGTTGATGTCCCCAAACATCCATGACTCTCAAGACGAAGCAAGCTCTGAGGCTGGGGATACCGTTTCCTCCTAGTCCGCCCGAAGAGAACATTCCCACCTATCCGATGACTTCTCGGTATATGGGTATGATTCAGAGGGCACATCCTCCACCGTTCCTTCTATCACGCCTCACGTAAAGACGGTGTTCATGACGGACAGTAATCAAGGTGGTTCCAGCGATCGCCAACGCATCGATACTTTGGAGGCTATACTGTAGGCCTTGGTCAAGTCTGTGGATGAAATCAAAGCCGCTCTTCCAACTCTGCAAGGAGGAACACCTGGCCAAACAAGCACGGGTCCCACGGTCAATGCGGACTCGAATTCAGCGGCACCAAACCCGGGCAATAATTCTCCCGAAATAACAGCCCTACCGCAACAGATGAGGCCCGAGAAGTAAGAAGAGGTCCAAGAGCTCCGAGCCATGTTCCATGCCAGAGAAAATGCTCAAGACCTCAGAATACGGCAACCATACCCTGCCGAATGGAGGGATGTTCCATTCCCACCAAGATATAAGTCGTTCAATATCAACCCGTATGATGGCAAGACCTCAGCAAGTCAGTACATCACTTACTTCGAGGTCACCACCGACCATCTCCCCATGATGATGCTATCCTCACGCGATTATTCATTGGGGCATTGGAAGGAGTCACTTTCGACTGGTATCGCAATCTGCCGGACAACTGCATCCACTCTTTCGCCGGCTTTAAGTGCCTATTCTTGGAGATTCTACGAAGTAGGACAGGACGTCACCAT
>JANAVB010038808.1:22500-25000 GCA_029216955.1 Iris pallida | reverse complement strand
AGTTAGCCAAGTTTGCTGGACAATACCTGCCTTCCCTGGCGAGTCGTGCACGACGGTTCGAAGTGGGCCTACGACCATCTATCGCCGCCCATGTGTCTGTTCCCAAATACCAAACGATGGGGGAGTCTCTCAACCACGCCCTCCGCCTTGAAGGCCAATATCCTCCAAGTGCTGCCGGCGCTGTGCATACCTACAATCACAAACGCCCTAGCCACGCGGGAGGAAACAACGTGACCAAGCGTCCGAACACTAGGTCCCAAAGCGGATATCAAGGGCATAACCCAAAGCCCTACTGCAACCGATGTCATAATATCGGCCACACGATCGACGATTGCCAGGTACCAGAGGGTGGATGTTGGCACTGTGGCAAGAGGGGCCACAGGCGTGCTGAGTGCCCAACCAGAAGGCCGAACCCAACGGCGCCCCAACAACACCGTCCAGCGGCGCCCCAACAACATCGTCCAGGGAATCAAGTTCCAGCGCCTCGAGCACATCAGCCCGCACCGCAAAATGGCCAAGACCGTCGCCCCAATGCCCAGGGCCGCGTCTATGCCATGACTCGAGATGAAGTGCTTGCGTCAGATACGGTCGTGACAGGTATACTTAGTTTCAATAATGTGCCTGCTCGTGTACTATTTGATTCAGGTGCTTCGCATAGTTTTATAGCGGCGGACTTTGTCGCCGAGCACAAATTTCCGTTAGTATCATTAGACCTCGACCTTAGCGTGAGCACACCTTCGGGCACACCTATACTCACTAATTCAGCTTGCACCGACGGGATTATCTGTATCGGCGGTCAAAAGATCGGTCTGGACGTGATGGTCCTAGACATGAATGACTTCGATATCATTCTGGGAATGGATTGGCTCGGGCCGTGCAACGCAACCATAGACTGTGCCAGGAAGACGGTCACTTTCTGCATACCAGGAGTGCCTGAATTCTGCTTTTCGTGTGGTGAGGCGTCGTCGACCTGCATGTTGATCTCGGCAATCTCTGCTCGGAGGATGCTGCATTCTGGGTGTGAAGGCTATTGGCGTCCGTCCGAGACATGCGACAGGAGGGTGCAAACGTAGGTCAGACCGACGTTGTGGCAGAATTCCCCGATGTGTTCCCGGACGAGCTACCCGGCATGCCCCCCGATCGAGAAATCGAATTCAGCATCGATACATTTCCCGATACTCGACCGATTTCCAAGGCCCCGTACAGAATGGCTCCCGCCGAGCTGAAGGAACTCAAGGTCCAGCTACAAGAGTTACTCGATAAAGGGTTTATTCGGCCTAGTGTTTCGCCGTGGGGAGCGCCCGTTTTGTTCGTGAAGAAGAAGGATGGGTCCCTGCGTCTGTGCGTCGATTACCGGGAGCTGAACAAGGCCACCATCCGGAACAAGTACCCATTGCCCCGCATAGATGACTTATTCGATCAACTGCAAGGCGCCTCGGTATTTTCGAAGATTGATCTCCGCTCAGGCTATCATCAACTCAAGATCAAGTCAGACGACGTGCAAAAGTCAGCCTTTCGCACCCGTTACGGCCACTACGAGTTCCTGGTGATGCCATTCGGCCTGACGAACGCCCCTGCCGCCTTTATGGATCTGATGAATCGGGTATTTCGACCCTTCCTTGATAAATTTGTCGTAGTCTTTATTGACGATATTCTGGTCTACTCGAAAGACAGGGCGCAGCATGCAGAACATCTGCGGACCGTGCTCCAGACACTTCGAGAAAATCAGCTATATGCAAAGCAGAGTAAGTGCGAATTTTGGCTCAACAGCGTATCCTTTCTGGGTCACTTCATTTCGTCCGAAGGTATTGCAGTCGATCCGAAGAAGGTGGAAGCCGTTGCTGATTGGAGGCGGCCTGCGTCTGCTAGTGAGATTCGAAGCTTTCTTGGTTTGGCGGGATACTATCGACGCTTCGTGAAAGACTTCGCGAAGATTGCATCGCCATTGACTCGCCTCACTCAAAAGGGAGTCGCGTATGAGTGGTCGGATGACTGTGAAGCTTCATTCCAGGAGCTAAAACGGCGATTGATTTCGGCACCTATACTCGCGCTTCCGGATGGGCCAGAGGGTTTCCAGATATTCAGCGATGCTTCAGGCCAGGGCTTGGGATGTGTGCTCATGCAGCGGAACAAGGTGATATCATTCGCCTCCAGACAGTTGAAGCCGCACGAGAAGAACTATCCTACGCACGACTTGGAGTTAGCGGCGATTGTGTTCGCGTTGAAATTGTGGCGTCACTATCTATATGGCGTGGCGTGCGCGATCTATACCGACCACAAGAGCCTCAAGTATCTCTTCACCCAGAAGGAACTGAACTTACGACAGCGGCGCTGGCTCGAACTAATCAAGGACTATGACTTGACGATCGACTACACTCCGGGCAAGGGAAATGTGGTGGCGGACGCTCTGAGTCGGAAATACCTTGCCTCGCTATCCATCGACCGCAGACTACTACAAGATCTTGAAGAAATGGGCATCGATCTCCGGGTTCGATTCAGG
>JANAVB010038807.1:0-36688 GCA_029216955.1 Iris pallida | reverse complement strand
ATTCTGTTTATGTTATTGTTTTGTAGACATTTGGATACGTTGTTATGTCGAATATTTTTTTATTTTGGATAATTTAATGTTGGATATTGATATATTGTGTTGGTAATATTTTTTGGATATTGGATACGTTGGATATGGTGTCGGATGGATTTTTACTATATGGGTTGTTATCGGATACATTGGATATTCGTGTTGGATATGGATATATGGTGTTGTATATGGATATTTTGCATGTTTGATATTGTGTTGGATGTGTTGTATAAACAGGAAAGAGTCTGTTTGCAGTATTTTTTTCAAAAATTAGCAGTTAGCGACGGACTGGCGACCACTCAGCGACGGATAGTCCGTCGCTAACTGGAGAAACTGAGGTTAGCGACGGAGTGGCGACGTAAAATCCGTCGCTACCTGGAGCATTTCAATAAAGCGACGGATTGGCGATGGACGATCCGTCGACCTGATGCTGTTTGATGTCCAAAAATTTTAGCTTTCGCGACGGATTGGCGACTAACTTACAGCGGACTGGCGACCACTCAGCGACGGATAGTCCATCGCTAACTGGAGAAACTGAGGTTAGCGACGGAGTGGCGACGGACTATCCGTCGCTACCTGGAGCATTTCAATAAAGCGACGGATTGGCGACGGACGATCCGTCGACCTGATGCTGTTTGATGTCCAGAAACTTTCGTGACGGATTGGCGACTAACTTACGGCGGACTGGCGACCACTCAGCGACGGATTATTCGTCGCTAACTGGAGAAACTGAGGTTAGCGACGGAGTGGCGACGTAAAATCCGTCGCTACCTGGAGCATTTCAATAAAACGACGGATTGGCGACGGACGATCCGTCGAACTGATGCTGTTTGATGTCCATAAATTTTAGCTTTCGCGACGGATTGGCGACTAACTTACGGCGGACTGGCGACAAAGTCCCGACGGACTATCCGTCGCTAACTGTAGGAATTTAATGTATCGACGGATTGGCGACGTAATATCCGTCGCTACCTGGAGAATTTTACATTGAGCGACGGTTTAGCGACGGAATGTCCGTCGGTAATTGGGTATCAGAAAATCTCTGATACACTTTTGCCGACAAATTTACGACGGATTAGCGACGGATATTGGGTATCAGAAAATCACTGATACGGTTTTGCCGACTCGTTAGCGACGGAGTTTTCCGTCGCTAACCCTATATCCTGATACATGTTTTGACGAAAGCTAGTCGGTAATCCGTCGCTATATATATTTAAATGCACCGACGGTATTCCGTCGCTAAGTCGTCGCTGAGCGACGGAGTAGCGACGGATATGTTTTAGCGACGAGGTTATTCCCGACGGCTGTTTTACCAAAATATCCGTCGGTAATCCGTCGGTATTTATTTTTGGCGACGGACTACCGACGGATAAGGCCGTCGGATAAGGCCGCCGGTAAATATCCGTTGGTAGTGTATCATGGCCATGAGACCAAAATCACAAAATAATGCTCATTCACAAAAATTAATTTAACTCACAATGATCACAAGATTTATATTTACAAAATATAAACTTGCACAATTATAGAATGACTACAACTCAACTATCTTGCTAGTTTCTAGGCTTTTGGCTGCAAGTATTCCCGTCACTCCCCAATCTAAGTGAATCCACGGCTAACCTGAAAATGTTGGTTTCCAGTCAGGAATGAAACGAGCACAATTCACTAAATGCAATTTCAAATAAAGAAAATGACTATAAAATAAAGGTTAGACATCAATCATGAGTTTTGAAAATAAACAATAAATACGGAAAACCAATAGCAATAAATAGACACAAAATACTTTCCCCAACTGTTAGAAGTACCGTTGATATGTGATCAGTCTGGGCCACTACACCGCATGATCTACGATGTCTACTTGCAGAAAATAAGCACTGTCTACAATGTCTACTTGCAGAAAATAAGCACTGTCTACAATGTCTACTACAGAAAATAAGCACTGTCTACGATGTCTACTTACAGAAAAGTAAGCACTGTCTACGATGTCTACTTGCAAAAAATAAGCACTGTCTACAATGTCTACTTGCAAAAAATAAGCACTGTCTACAATGTCTACTTGCAGAAAATAAGCACTGTCTACGATGTCTACTTGCAGAAAATAAGCACTGTCTACAATGTCTACTGCAGAAAATAACTACTGTCTACGGTCGGATCACACATCCTTGGTACTTCTCATTCCCGACTCAACATTTATAATAGAAAATAATCTCATAACCAAATGCCAATCAATAAAATATAGAGAAAATCAATATCAAAATGCAGACAATAAACTGTACTCGCCTGTGGTCCTCTGCTGGTGAAACCGACAGTCTGAACACATCAATGTGCCACAATAGTCAAAACTCATACAATAGTCCCCGGAAGCTGAAATAAACATTACCAATGTTCTCAGAAAAGTTAAATTAGCTAGGATTGCCTGTCCTGAAGTCCAATTCTGGATACAGGAGTAAAACGATAATTTTGGGCCAAAATGATGTCCGCCGTTGGACCCGCTTTGCACCGAAAAGCGTGCCAGAGTCAACGGTCTCTAAAGTCGTAAAACTATATGTCTAAGGATCCAGTTTTCCGATACGAACCCAACCGTATGTCCAAAGTTGGATTTTGGCGGGCCGTGCACAAAATTGCCCGTTGAGTGGGACTGTGGGGCCCGCAAAACGATGTACGATTCAACTATCTCAGAATTGGACCAAACTTGGCATACAGGACCAAAAAAATGATACGGTCCTATTGCTACAAGTTTTGTCTCGATCTAACGAGCATGCACAAAGTAATTGGAGAATTTGCACAGAGGCCGATACGGGAAATTTTGACGGATACGCATCAAATTTGTCACGCACACGCGACCAATTTAAATTCCGTCAAAGCCCACACGACCACGAAGCTGTTACGCAGCTTTCGATGCTTTCGGTTCGCAACCACGTTGCCCGGTTTGACAGGACGTACGTCGTGTGAAACAATTTCCAAGTTTTGAAAACAGGTTTTTGACGAAGTTTACATGTGTTTATTTCTCTGTACAAAGCAAATTTCTACAAACTTCCTTCTGGAATTCTCTAGCCCTATATGTTGGGTTTAACTTCTGTTGAGGAAGTTTGTTGATTCGAAGAATAGGTTGGTGGGAAACTCGACGCCAAGTGGGGTGTTTGGAACGGTTTCTGTCCTGTTTTAAACAGAATTTTGGTTCGACTTTGCGTCGAGTTTCAACTCGATCCTGCTTAGATTTGAGTCGAAGTTATTCCATGGAATCGAAGCCCTATGGGTTATGTTTCCAACGCATACTTCGGTTTGGAAAATGACGAAGGGACGATGGAGAAAACTCACCTAAAAGTTGGGCTTAGACTGGGTGGTGACTGCTGTGTTCCCCTTTACTATTCGCGCGCTCCGGCGGGTGGACGGCCTGCCGCCGGCGACGTACAGCGGGGCAGGGTCGCCAGTGGCATGCGAGCTGGCAGAGGGGCTCTGGTCGATTACGAGGGGCACGCGGCGTCAGGGTTTATCTGACGTTTCTTCCTCTCTCCGCTCTCTATATATTCGGTTATAACTCTGTTAAGGAAATCGGGTCTTCACAGGTTTGGGACTGCTCGGGCTCGAGCTGAGCCTGGGCTGGGAGAGGGGAATGGCCGAGTGGGCCTGGTGAGTTTGGGGAGTTGCTATTCTATTTCTATCTTCTTTTTATTATCAATTATATATATGTATATCTATATATATGTATATACAACATTATACATTTATACATCCATATACGCACATATTCATATATATATATATATATATATATATATATATATATATATATTTTTTTTTATATATATATATATATATATATATATATATATATATATATATATATATATATACTTATTTAGAAATACGTATATTTACATATATACGTGCCATATACGCCTATATATATTTTTATATATCTGCATATATACAATGTATATTCATATATTCATACACACATACATTATATATATAAATATATTTATATATACACATACGCGTATATCTATATATATATTTATATATGAACATACACATACGCACATACGTATGTTTCATACATACACACCTATATATATATATTTAGAAATTATATATATCTATATATTTAATACTATATATATATATATCCATACGTATATACGCATATATATACATTTACTTATCTATATATTTATATGTATACTTATATAATATACTCTATAAATTCTAAATAGATCCCAAAGTATCATTCCTATGTAGAGCCCATTTATAAATACAACTATATATACAAATAACATTTATTTGACATTTATAATATATAACCACTGCTAATAAAATAATATTATATACGAATATCCTCAATAATAATGATAATAACAATAATAATAATAATAATAATAATAATATAAAATTTCATAAATCAATAATGGTGTATATAAACCATTATGTTCAGTCTAAAAATTCTGAAATATACGAGGACCTATTTTATACAAAAGTCACTAAATACAACTAATAATAATATTTATAATATTAAAATATGAATACTTAGAAAATATTCATTAAATAAATAAAACGGAAATACCACACACTCATACCAAATTCCATCAACACAATTGTCATTGAACGTCCCGCATGACTACATGGGCTTGGGCTCAGTTCGGGTCCAGTCCGGGCTAAAATGGTATAATCGGGTTCCCTAAAATTCAATAATATAAATAATGAATAATTAAACCTTCGGTAGGGGTTAAGTCGTAACTTGGCTTGGTTTTCCTAGTTAGGACATCGCTATGGTTCGGTCTTCCCTATCAGGGCTAACACACTAGTCAAAGTACGCCCTTGCACTATCCGTGCCTCGATTTCTAGTCATCTTGTACACCAAAACTCTATTATGGCTAAAATCATCTACCGTAATATTTAACTAAATAATTATCTATAAAATTTAAAAATCACCATTCCAATAAAATAAATAAATAAAATTTTATCAAAATTCTGGGAAGAGGGGCTACAGTAGGTTAGGCCAGCATCAGGTGAGGGAGTAGGACAGTAGCTCAGAAAGAAGGCAACTACACAATGGCATATAGACAGCACATGTAGAGCCTATAGCAGCAGCAGCAACTGGGCATTTGCCTAGCTTTGTATTTACTGTTTGGATTACCAACAGCAAGCTACAATAGTAGCAGTCTAATAGCAGTAGCAGCTAGAATAGTTGTAGAAATAGGGGAAGGTAGGTGCACCAGTTACAAGTTGTAGCAGCACTTGAAGTAGATGAACCAGCAACAACAATGGCAGTTTTGGCATAGCAGTTTGTATACAGTAGCTGGCTGCAGTAACAACAACCTATGTGTAGCATGGGTATAAGAGAGGGATAAACTTATGTGAATCAGTCAAGGCATCACAAGTGTGTGTATGTGTACTGTATCATAGGTGGTGTTGTGAATCCTATATATGAGATGAGTAGTAAGTGTTTTTGTGGTTTAGTATAGGGTTTGTGCTAGTGTCAAGTAGGATAGTATGGTACCATAGTAGAAGTTAGGATATGGCCTTACCTAAGCTTTGTTAACTAGTGTAGTATGTGCACATGGGTAATTGAGTATACCTAGGTAACATGTGGATATGGGTGTAATGTCTAAGGTAAAGGGTAAATAAATAGGATATGATTGGGTATAGGGTAAAATGCATGAGGTAAAGGGTATGAGCTAAGTAAATTGATACATGGGTCTCTATATGTATATTATAGAGTAGATACATAGGGTATTAACTAGTATTGCCCAGTAGTAGCTATGATATCTTTGTATGATAAGGTATGGACCTAGAAACCTAGGTAATGACTAGTTTAACCTAATTTAGCGAGGTATGATCTAGTTTTACTTCCATGACCTAGAATTGACCTAAAATCATATTTCAAATTAGACATAACTAATTGTCACTCCAACACCAATTGACATTGATATTCCATATTTTGGTCTCCGAGACACTATTACGGATACAGTTTGATACTTCATCCCGGTTTTCAGGTGAGTATATTCTCTAATAATTTTTATAAGCATTGGTCCATGTGTCCTAATTACGGTATCAAAGGTTATGTCATGACACGAGGTAATACGCTTGGCCATTTGGACAAATCCCTACATGTATTGTGTCTCTAAATGAGCCCAATACCATAACTATCGCTATTGTCACATTGACATAGGGATTTGGGGATGGAGAAGTGTATCCATATGTGTCATAAATCTTTTGTATCATAATTATGTCATATGTATGATGTGCATATATATATATATATATATATATATATATATATATATATATATATATATATATATATATATATATAACATAATTATGATACAAAAGCTATATGTGTCATAAAGCTTTTGTATCATAATTATGTCATATGCATCATGTGCATATATATATATATATATATATATATATATATATATATATATATATATATATATATATATATATATTATGTATATATTTCATGATTGTTAGAATGGATATGTTGGGTTGGAATTTGGGTGTCATAGGAAATGTCATGTGCTATACTTAGTGCATATACATTAAAGAGGAATGCGTGTATGTGGGGAACTGTTATAGCCATGAACATTGGATCACGCATATCTAAAGGATGTGATCTGGATACATATTAGGAGTATAGGGATACATTGGCTATTAGTATAATTATGATGTGTATCTTATGTCAATCAGTGTCAAGCCCTTTTGTGTATCAGTAAAACTTATGTGCATTAGGGGCACCTCTGTGTGTGTGTGTGTATCGGAAACACATGGGTGTGCAGGAAGAAATTAGTGTGATAACAGTAGAAAGTAGAGTAGTGTGCAAGGGAGTGAGATGTAGAGAAGTTAGTGCAGGGGTTTGGGGTTCTACCTTGTGTGCCACGCCCCGCTCCCGTAGGAGCGATCGTCCTCGCTAAGGCATGATGCCGAGTTAGCCTAGATTACGCTCATGCAAGGTGGGTCCCATAACGGCCGATTACAGGCTAAGCAACGGGGTCGTCGCACAGAAGTCCCAAGCGGAAACATTGATACAACATCAAAAATTTGAAGCAAAACACAAGTCATATAGAATACTCTTTTATTGATATTGAAAAAAGATTACAATGTAGCACAAGGCCAAGATTACAATAACTCATGCTCACTCTTGTCACATTACAAGTCACTCTACTCTCTCGTATCACTCAATACAATTTGAGTAGGCCAACGGAAGCTTTAGATGGAGATGTCCATACATTATGTCCCGTATACGTCCGGACTCCATGCGGCCACACGCCTCGAATCGTTAAGGAACTCCGTGCCTCGACGCATCCAAGCGAGCTCTGCGCCAGGAGCTTCTACTTGTGCATGCACAAAAAAAATTGTATGGGGGTCAGTACTCAACTGTACTAGTGGAATGAGCTCCTCGCCAACCCATACAAAACCAACACGTTCATTTACTTTGTGCAACATAATCCCTTTACGATTGTCTTTCTACTCTTGCCTTAGGATCGGTTTTAGGACATAGACACTCGGCCTATTTTGTGTCTCTAGACTATCTTGTGCCTTACAACTAGCAACTTACTGATACTTTGCCTCTAGATCCTTCTCGTGTCAACAACGTCAACTTATAAAGTCATGCTTGCCTTTCGGCCCATACTCTGAGACATAACTACATGATACTACCTAATTTTTGAGTGACCGTGCTACAAATCCACATTGAGGCCGTACCTACCATATTGCCGCCTCGTGGCCCTCGTCCCTTTTAATCACCAACTTACTCAACCAAGACTTGTGAACTTAGTGTCACTAAACCAACTTTGTCTTGTGGCGCTTCCTAACTTAAACTCGAACTACTCAAACCTAACATATGCAACTCTATCCAACAACTTAAGACTCGACGCCATATTTCATGCCGAAGCACGGTATCTTCATTGTAGCCAAATCTTAGGTCCAAATATTGTCTTTTGATCGTGTACATGTTCAACTCAAATCAATCCAAAGGCACACATGCGGATTGCCGTCCATGCCGACTCATCTATATAAAATGTTACTAGCACCACAAACTATCATGGACTCTATAGTTTTGTTAGGTGGACGCCCCTTTCAGTGCAAGTAGCGAGCCCCGCTGCAAGTTCCCGCCTAACCCGTGCTATCATCCAGCACATCTATTTACATGTTTCCTTCGAATCGGTCCCTTGGCCGCCGGGTTGCCGTTCGAGAAAACTTTCCCTTGTCGACAAGTTGTCCAATGACCATGCAAGACTCGACTCGAACTGATGTCTCATACAGTCATTGTCCTTCTAATGTTATCATTTCTTTCAGGGCCATGTTCAATACTTCTCGCGCTCGAGATCGCCTCGATGACCCATGGTCGCGAGTATTCTTCCATATTGCCCTGTCATTTCACTCAACTCAAGAATGACTATTTGAAAGCCTTTCTTCCAAACTCAATTGAATCAACCGTGGCCCGTGCCTTAAAAATACTAAGTCCGTGACATCGTTCCTTAAGCCAACTTTAACTCTAGGGGACACTACCGCCCAAGTCATACTTTATATGATAGGCCTTACGATCATGAAACCAAGTAATTTTTACAACTGCAGAAAATATGGGACAGTGCTTAGAATGACTTTGATAGCCTAGCATAACTTAGCCTAGCTTAATTGTACAACAACTTGATGAGCAAAGGCTGCGTCAAGGCTCGCATAGCGGGAACGTGTCGTGCATGCGTTCGACTTTGAACAACCAAGCTATTTGGGTGCCTAGACTTGTGCCATAAGCCATGCAATGTAACTTAACTCATGGGGTAAGGAAGGCTTTGCCAAGCCTTGGATGATAGGATCGTGCATGTTTTATCAAGCATTTATGCGGGCGACACCTATGTAACGCCCCAGTCCCAAAATATGTAGCAGTCCCAAAATATGTAGGACTAGGAACGTAGACATGCCAGTTGTATTCATACGAAGTATACTCCAATATATAGAATCCTCGTATGAATACATAAGCTGAAAAATGAGTAGAACCATAACTAATCTCATCCACACAAATAAATGAATAAAAGATATCATATAATGAGAATGAATTGTTTTGATACAATATATTGGGCGGAGACAAATCCGCTACCAACAAGTAAAGAAAAATACATAAGAAAAGATATGAATTTGGCGAGCGAAGCAAAGACGATGCAAGTGCAATCATCCTCGAAGAAGTAGTGACGATCATGGCCACGGATAGAGCACCTGCGAAAGATAATAGCATACACCTGGAGAGAGGACCAGCTACTCAGAGGGACGTAACAAGACACATAATATCATGCCATATAAACTGAATAAATATCTCTCAAATAAATAAGTCAATCGAATTATAACATGGTTCAATACGCACCTACTGAACGAGCGTACCATCCCCCCAACTAAACAAGGACAGGAGATGGTAAACTAATTCACGGTGACGTATCTTTCCATACTAAGAATCTAATATGGTATCGGGACCCCAACAAGGTTGAATACCTTTTTATCATAGTAGTAAGTCACACCTACAACCAAACAAGGACAAGATGTGACAAACTAATCCGCGACAAGTTATTGTTCCAAGCCACGGTCAGATACAAGTATCCAAACCAAAAGTACTCATACCTAACGGATAAAGGTACCTAACCGTTCTAAGTGAAATATAGTTAAGAACAATCCTTCCTACGCATGGGTCCTGGCTAAATAGGATCGGCGTAGTCCCCTTTTGGGCACCAGAGGCCCCATCAGTAAGAGCATGATGTTCCGCAGAATCGTCAGTGGCCGTCAGTAATAATGGGTCATCAATCCCGTATCTCCAGCGGAGAGTCCGGGTCACAAGGGAAAGTGCATCGAAGCCCATACGCTAAGGAATTGTCCTCCCCGTCCAATGCCTACTCTGTTGTATCCACAACAGTAACCTTTATAACCGCTAAGTCAAACTAGCATGCAACCTCTATTAGATGTTATTCCTATCGCACGGCTTGTACGTACCGGTGGCCAGCCAATCACGTACTTTCGTATCCTACATGCGACACACAACTTCGTGGTACAACGTGTCAAGGCCAATGAATGCAACACACAAGGTGGTCCCTTAAATCTAGGTTTAATTTGTAAGAAAACAATAACAGCAGAAAATATGAATGAACAGTAAGTTCTAACAGTTATGCCATGTATCACAGTTTATTTTGCATAAAGAAAATAAATAATGCATGAATAAACAGCAAATGGCAAGGTATCTTGCCTGAGGTCCTTGCTGGTGAAACTGACAATCCCGTTGGGTACAAAATAGTCACAGGGCTACACAAGATAACTCAGACGATGTGACAAACTTCTAGAATAAAAACCAAAAATAAAATATTCTGGAAATTTTTTGGGAAAAATATATGATATGTATTTTTCTGTCAGTATTCCGAAACTTCAAACGGATCATGATTCTGATTCCTGGTTCTCCCAGAATCTCAAAAACACTAAAACATGTCAGATTTCGGACCACTGACACTACACAAATTTTCCAGAAAATTAAGTTCCAAATTTATGAAAATAAAATTTATATTCAGAAAATATACCTCAATACGATTCCAACAAAAAAACTGGAGGTCAAAAGGAGTTCGGAGTTGGGAGTTATGGTCATTCGAAGTTGCTACAACCTTTGAAAATTTAGGCTGAATTTATGACAAAAAAAGAGAGAAATTTTGACAAGGATGGTTTGAAAGATGATTTGTGGTGAAAATAATATGGAGGAGTACCTGCCTATTTATAGGATGTGGGAATTTCCAATTATATAAGAATTAGGATTCCTTTAAACCCAATTTAGATATTTCCTAATTTAATTTAAAAGCAATCAAATCCAAATCTAAATCTAATTTAAATCAAATCAAATTCTCTTAGTTTAAAATCAAATCAATTAAATCCAATCTCAATTATAGATATTAATTTAATCTATTTAAATTAATCAAATCAAGATTCAAATGGCCACAATAACTTCCAAATATATTTTTTAAAATACCAATAATAATAATTTCAAAAATAATAATTATTTTTAAATATCTTTTTGAATAATAAAATATTAATATTAATAAATCTCAAAAATTACATTTTTATTTAAAATAGACTAATAAATTATTACAAAATATATGTATGCACAAATATTCTTTACATAATTATGCTTTTTCTAGTATACAATAAAATATTATTTATGATTAATAACTGCTAAAAACAAAAAGGCTTTTTATAGCAAGAATAATAATTATATAATATTTTGAAAGTGTATAATAAAATAGAAAAAAATATTTTTCTATAATATGTACGTTCGCACATATTCGTACTTGACGAGCAACTACGAAAAATAAAATTTCGTGCACGACGTATAATACGACTATGCGACGTACAATACAAAATTTTAAATCAGTACCAAATTTAAAAGAAAATAGTAAAAAATTTAGGGGTTTTACATCCTACCCAACTTAAAAGAATTTCGTCCTCGAAATTAAGAATTAGGAGGGGGTGAGAAGGCACAACAGTAGATAGGAGGGTTCAAAGAAGTTTATATGGTCGTAGTCTAGGTTGAGGGTATGATTAAGAGACGATTGTAATAACTCTTAAATTGAAGTGATTAGAAAGTCAAGATTGTAAATTTAGTGTCGAGGGAAAAGTCGAGTAGTTCAAGACAAAGATATGGTTACATTGGGTGGTAATGGTCATGGTGATAGGACAGTTAGAGGAGTTTTAGTACGACACTTTCGTCCTTCTAAAATAGGTGAAGGCGAACGCAATATAGAGTTCGAAGGAGGCATTACCGAATACGAATGCGTGGTTCAAAGGCGACCGAATAATTCAAAAGGAGTTGTCAAGGCAGTCGCGGATGGGAATCTAGTTGACAAGTTTAGCTATGTCCCCATCCATGTAGAACGATAGATAAAAGCGAACCAAAGTGCACTCGGTTGATCAGACCATTATGCACCGGTTCTTATTAGACAATATGTTAGTGGGTGCACCCAATAAAATATGTCATGATCAAGCTTGATTACCAAATAAGCTTGCAAAACTGAAGCTACGTTAGCAGCGCGAGATAGTCAAAATATGAGCAAGAGAGGTACTGATGAAGGAAATTTTAAATAGTACCAGATCTTTTAAGATCAAGGCTCGCCCGAAGTTCGGGCCTATACAGTTGTCTTGGTTGACTAGCTAAGTTAGGGTCCTCTGAACTTATAAGCTAAGCAAATTTATCCACATGGGTCGCAAGGACAAAGGCTTTGTTGGGCCGTGAGGTATTCTACCCAACTTACAAGAGTTAAACTAGTAATGGGATGAGACAATGGTTAAGCAATCAAGATAAAGCACAAATTTAAGCATTTAAGGAACTAAGTAGAACAAAATTCACCTATCGGGTTAAGGGATTGAGTCAAGGTTGGATCTCTTAATTGAAGTTGGAAAGTATTTTGGTGTCATGGTAGAGGTTATAGTTTGGCCATTTTGACCAGAAGGTCCTATCATGAAAATAGTGTACAAGGAGACGTGTTTTAGTGGGACATGATACATCTACATGAAGGTGGACTTGTCTAGGTCTTACATATGAAATTTGTTGGAAGAAAAAGTGTAGTGTTGTACTCCAAATATACAAGTCACGGTAGGGGACGCCAGAAGATCAAAAATAGAAAGTGGGAGTTCACGAGTTGATAATTAATGCACAAAATAAAGAAGATCAAGTTAAAGCGTGAAATAAAATTAATTAAAGAATCCAGTAAAATAATTTAGGAATACAATTCCGGAGAGAAGATAGTCTCCTAGATGAATACAATTAAGGAACCATTAACTCATTATTCAAATTACAAATGGGTTAGAAGGTCGCAATTAAAAGATCTAGAATTGAAGGAAGGTCGAGTAAGTCGAGGTGAAAATTCAGTCACATAGCTGGGTTGATGACTAACAACACTTGTGTATATACTACTATCATGGTCATAAGTGACATGGCAATTAGTGTGGAATACTTCTAACTCATTAGGGCTACCTTTGTGGCCTATCATTAATATTTTAACTCAAGTTTCCTCCAAAACGTTTCAAAAATAAACTTTCAAAAATAAACCACCAAAATTTGTATTCACTCCAAGCTGTTCAAATTCATCATAAAAATTTAAATCACTCTCATAAAATCTCAAAGCAAAATTTTATCACGTTACTACTAACCTTTTCCAAAATTAACATTTAAATTCAACTATTTAACTCAAGAGTTCATAATTTATGAATCCACAAAAATTTCACAATCCATCAAAATTTAACACTCTCAAGTTTTCAAATAACTCATAAAAAAACTCTCAGCATATTAAAAGCAATCTCAAAAATTAAGCTCAATGCTCTCATCAATTTTAACTTCCATTCATGCTACGTTATTCCAACAAAATCACAACTTTTAAATGGTAACTTCCTTTAACCAACCAAAATAACTTTCCATCACATCCTTCAAAATTCTTCCAAAATTTTAATATTAGCAATCCCGCATTAAACTAAATTTTCAAATAATCTCATCAGTCAACATCTTTTTTTATACTAAAAATCTAAATAGATTTGTAAATCCTCAATCATAGGACACAATTTAAAATAAAGAAAAATTCTCAAAAATCATTTTCAATTATTGTAAACCAAAAATTACCATCATTACTTCCGCTTAAAATTCAAAATTTACTAAATACGAAAATCCCAAGTTGTACAACTCAGTTTAAATAATTCCTACGGCCATTTTTAAAAGCTAAGATCATTTTCAAACAAAATTTATAACTGTTCAAAGGTGTATAACTATAATACAATAAATCATAAACATCAAAACTCAAAAAAATCAAATAAATTCATTTTTATACAAAGATGCATATCTATCTTCCAAAACTCATAAATATCACAACTCGAAAAGCAAATCAATTTTATACTTGTACAAGGATGTATAACTATAATACAATAATTCATAAATATCAAATCTTGAAAATCTATCAATTTCTTAAACCAAGTATAAAATTCTATAAATCCTCTGGTGTTTACTATTTAGAAATATCAAGGTTAAAACTTTCTGTGGTAATATTCTACTTTACCAATTACTAATCATTAAATCACAAAAAAATATTTTTAACTCAATTAGAGTCTTGAATGTATTCCAATTGCCAATATAACCATTCTAGCCATGTGTTTGACCTATGAGCATATACTAGTGTAGTCATCTTCCTAGTTGGCACTAAGCACGAAAATAAGAATCAACGGTAGAAAGGAATCAAGCAAGATGCAGTTCAAGGAGGTCGAACAAGAGTTCGAAATTTGAAGCCAAGGGAAGAGGTCAAGCTGTATGGAAGAGATTCCTAGATTCTAATCCTATGTTGCAGGCTCACATCGGTATAATTACGTAACCGAAGTGACAAACTCGACCTGCATGGGCCACCACAAAAACATGTAACGTCCAGTCCCAAAATACGTAGGACTAGGAACGTAGACATGCCAGCTGTATTCATACGAAGTACACTCCAATATATGGAATTCTCGTATGAATACATAAGGTGTAAAATGCAGTAGAACCATAACTAATCTCATTCATACAAATAAATGAATAAAAGATATTATATAATGAGAATGAATTGTTTTGATACAATATGTTGGGCGGAGACAAATCCACTACCAACAAGTAAAGGAAAATACATAAGAAAAGATATGAATTTGGCGAGCGAAGCAAATACGATCCAAGTACAATCATCCTCGAAGAAGTAGTGACGATCATGGCCACGGATAGAGCACCTGCGAAAGACAATAGCACACACCTGGAGAGAGGACCAGGTCCTCAGAGGGACGTAACAAGACACATAATATTATGCCATATAAACTGAATAAATATCGCTCAAATAAATAAGTCAATCAAATTATAACATGGTTCAATACGCACCTACTGAACGAGAGTACCATCCCCCCAACCAAACAAGGACAGGAGATGGTAAACTAATTCACGGTAACGTATCTTTCCATGCTAAGAATCCAATATGGTATCCGGACCCCAACAAGGTTCAATACCTTCTCATCGAAGTAGTAAGTCACACCTACAACCAAACAAGGACAAGATGTGACAAACTAATCCGCGATAAGTTATTGTTCCAAGCCACGGTTAGATACTAGTACCCAAAATAAAAGTACTCATACATAACGGATAAAGGTACCTAACCGTTCTAAGTAAAATGTAGTTAAGAACAATCCTTCCTACGCATGGGCCCTGGCTAAATAGGATCGGCGTAGTCCCCTTTTGGGAACCAGAGGCCCTATCAGTAAGAGCATGACGTTCCGCAGAATCGTCAGTGGCCGTCAGTAATAATGGGTCATCAATCCCGTATCTCCAGCGGAGAGTCCGGGTCACAAGGAAAAGTGCATCGAAGCCCATATGCTAAGGAATTATCCTCCCCGTCCAATGCCTACTCTGTTGTATCCATAACAGTAACCTCTATAACCGCTAAGTCAAACTAGCATGCAACCTCTATTAGCGGTTATTCGTATCACACGGCTTGTACGTACCGGTGGCCAGCCAATCACGCACTTTTGTGTCCTACATGCGACACACAACTTCGTGGTACAATGTTTCAAGGCCAATGAATGCAACACAGAAGGTGGTCCCTTAAATCTAGGTTTAATTTGTAAGAAAATAATACACAGCAGGAAATATAAATAAACAGTAAGTTCTAACAGTTATGCCATGTATCACAGTTTATTTTGCATAAAGAAAATAAATAATACATAAATAAACAGCAAATGGCAATGTGTCTTGCCTGAGGTCCTTGCTGGTGAAACCGACAATCCCGTTGGGTACAGTATTGTCACAGGGCTACACAAGATAACTCAGACGATGTGACAAACTTCTAGAATAAAAACCAAAAATAAAATATTCTGGAAAATTTTTGGAAAAAATATATGATATGTATTTTTCTGTCAGTATTCCGAAACTTCAAACGGATCGTGATTCTGATTCCTGGTTCTCCCAGAATCTCAAAAACACTAAAACGTGTCAGATTTCGGACCACTGACACTACACAAATTTTTCAGAAAATTAAGTTCCAAATTTATGAAAACAAAATTTACATTCAAAAAATATACCTCAATGCGATTCCAACAAAAAAACTGGAGGTCAAAAGGAGTCCGGAGTGGGAGTTATGGTCATTCGAAGTTGCTACAACCTTTGAAAATTGAGGCTGAATTTATGACGAAAAAAGAGAAATTTTGACAAGGATGGTTTAAAAGATGATTTGTGGTGAAAATAATATGGAGGAGTACCTGCCTATTTAAAGAATATGGGAATTCCCAATTAGATAAGAATTAGGATTCCTTTAAACCCAATTTAGATATTTCCTAATTTAATTTAAAAGCAATCAAATCCAAATCCAAATCCAAAACTAATTTAAATCAAATCAAATTCTCTTAGTTTAAAATCAAATCAATTAAATCCAATCTCAATTATAGATATTAATTTAATCTATTTAAATAAATCCAAAAATCAAATCAAGATTCAAATGGCCACAATAACTTCCAAATATATTTTTCAAAATACCAATAATAATAATTTCGAAAATAATAATTATTTTTAAATATCTTTTTGAATAATAAAATATTAATATTAATAAATCTTAAAAATTATATTTTTATTTAAAATAGACTAATAAATAATTACGAAATATATGTATGAACAAATATTCTTTACATAATTATGCTTTTCCTAGTATACAATAAAATATTATTTATGATTAATAACTGCTAAAAACAAAAAGGCTTTTTATAGCAAGAATAATAATTATATAATATTTTGAAAGTGTATAATAAAATAGAAAAAAATATTTTTCTAAAATATGTACGCTCGCACATATTCGCACTTGACGAGCAACTACGAAAAATAAAATTTCGTGCGCGACGTATAATATGACTATGCGACGTACAATACAAAATTTTAAATCAGTACCAAATTTAATAATAAAGAAAATAGTAGAAAATTTAGGGGTTTTACAACCTATGACTTAGGCTAATTCACAGTTTTATGGCGAAGACCAACTTTTCTTCTCCCTAGCCACGCGACGAAGGTTCGAGTGTCATTTTGAAAACCATCGTGCAACACTTGTAAATCGACTGTGGGACCTTTTTCCATGTTCTAGCTCAATCGATCCAACTTGGCATTATTTCCTTAGCTATGTGGATTCGTCTCTTTTATTATCAAGCCTACTTGTGCGTTGAAAACTTTCGTTTCATTAGTGCGAAGGCCAAGATGAGGCAAGTTCACCGAAGCCACCCACCTGAGCAAGGAGTTGTCTCGACCGAGCGGGTCTTCGTGCAAGCCGTTGCGTGGCTAAGTCTGAACACCATCGATGTTCCAATTCCTCTAATTGACTTAGCATGATGGGGCACTATATCATATACCACTCAAAAAGTTTCATCCTCGAAACTAACTGAGTACTCTCTTATTGACTTATAACTTGATTCAACATCCAACGATTCTCATACACATTCTTCCTACACGTTTCTTCAATCCTAGCCACGCTTGTACTACTATCAATCTTTTTCTTTGAAACTCATAATCTTAAAATCCCCGACCGTTTCGTTCCTACAGTCTCACTTGAATTCAACGTATCACTTAGTTGGATCGTGCACATATTTTGGGTGTCCAAAAAATATATACATTTCAACCAAGTCTCGTGATAGAGAATTCCGTCATTGCCACTCGAGTCGGATCGTGCACATATTCGGGCGTTCCTGATATATATGCATGTCAGCCGAGACTCATGAGTGGTATTTTCATACTCTTGAATCATCCCATTCATTAATACCAATATCCAACCCAATCAATTCTCAAGATTACTCGTACCGATGCTAACTTTCGTAACATGGACGTCTCGTCTAACCGCTAGGCCATCTCTCTAGGCTAAAGTCAATCCATCAGTATTGGAATAATAGTTTCCAAACAATAATATCAACACTGACCCCATCATAAGGTTAAACCAAATTTGATAGTATGGGGTATTCTACCCTAGTTCGCATCGCTCTGATGTCTAAACTATGAGCATAGATTTTACCTATTCGTACTCGCAGCGTTCGATTCTAGGAGTCCGAGTCATTAAGTAAAGCCATCCTACTTCATGTTCTGCTCCACCAAGTCTCTTACACATAGCCATTGCATGTCCAAATTTACAATTCGCATAGTCTATCTTCTTAAACCCGTTCGGTATAATCTACCTATCCATTCTTTTCAAGTTAAACATGCTATGACACGATTTATCGCTAAACCATAATTCATATTCCATATTCCTAAGTCGTTTATCACAATTTACGTAGTCGATCATAAGGTCGTCTTGCCTGACAATATGCTGCGTCCCAATCTCACGCGAGTCCGATTATTCACGGTGGGCATAAAATCACCATGCAACACTCCAGCGAGATAACCATCCTCATCGAGACGTAACTCTTGCTTGAGTCTAGACTAATTCATTTTCAATACACAGACTGGATCTATTCAATCCTCAAGTTTACTTAATCACCTATCACAAGTCCAACCAATCCTCGAATTCACATTCGAATCAAACCACAAGTTGAAGAAATCTAAATTGTCGTGTCCTAATTTTTTCGAGTTCGATCATTTCCACTACATGAATCACCATGCCAGTGCTCACACGGAACAATCACCCTAATTCTGACATGGTGCATGTGTGAGAGAGGAGTTGGGCTCTCGCGCATGACAAGATCGTTGATGTTGTGGTTATCAACGCAACCATCAAGACACGATTATTTTTATCCAATATTCACTTCAATCAAAATTCTAAGTAGAGCATCCATCAGAACAATAACACTTGCACGATCGTCATTCTCGAATTAGCGTGCCCCGAGTTATCGCATATCGATCTTTGATACGTCTCAATACCATCGATGATATGCATAACCTGACAATCTTCCTTTGCAGCAAATTTTGAGTCGTACAACAAACGCTATCATCTGAACTAGATACACCATATTTCCTCGATATTCAAGATCAATTGGATTGTTACCCTCCGAACTAGTTATGTGATCAATTTGTTTCAAATCTAAAATCACGTACATCCATCCGTCTATCTGAAGTCATCGAGCAACGAATTTCCTCAATTTATCTCATTCTTTGCTAACTCAAACTATCGAGCAACATCTATTTCAATCCTTAAAGTTATTCTCAATATTTGAATCATTCCTATGCACGCTATCATTCGATCGTGCTAACTTTCGTATACAATTCATATCGATTTCCCTATATCGAGTCATCCGTTTGCTACACCTTAACTTTTCTTCGATTCAGTTTCACCTACTCAATCATTTTGTATTTTATACTTGCACAATCACAATCCTGTCTGCGTCTTCCCTAGTTTGTTCGAATCATCTTATCAAACTTCAAGACTACACTTTTACTCAATGATATTCAATCTAATGCTTTGCGTCCTCGTCGCTTGCTGATAGACTCATCGACACCCCGTAATCCTCAATTGATCGACATTCCTGAGGCTATCCCATACACCACTCAGGGATGAAGTCATTCGACAAATTCTCAACTATCATTTGATTCATAATCGACTACTTCAAAACTCCATTCGAACCATTTCTCGAATTTCTAAGCACGCTCATCTATATCACATCGACGATAACATCGTCGTTCGATAGCACCTTTATCGCAAGTACCCAACACTTTTTGAATCAAGTCTAACTCATTCTTGCCCGACACAATTTTGGTGTATATGTCCAGCCCGACTTAGCCAACCGTGCTTATTTGAAGTTAACTTTTGTTCACCCAAATCTTCTTTCGTACGATTTTGCAAAATATATAAAAATATTGTATGGACATCCCATGCGATATTTGAGAGAGAGCGCACCAACGATATCAATTTGTGGAGATAACATCAGAGTTTGCGAAACAAATTCGAGAGTTAAAGAATTCAATCGAACATCCAAGGACGTAAAACCGTGCTCTAAAACCATTATGTCACGCCCTGCTCCCATAGGAGTGGTCATCCTCACTAAGGCGTGATGCCGTGTGAGCCTAGATTGCGCTTACGTAAGGCGGGTTCCATAACGGCCGATTACAGGCTAAGCGATGGGGTCGTCGTATAGAAGTTCCAAACGAAAACATTGATATAGCAGTAAAAATTTGAAGCAAAACACAAGTAATATAAAATATTCTTCTATTGATATTGAACAAAGATTACAATATGACGTAAGGCCAAGATTACAATCACTCAAGCTCACTCTTCTCACATTACAAGTCACTCTTCTCTCTCTCATCTCTTAATACAATTTGAGTAGGCCAGTGGAAACTTTAGATATGCGATGTCCATACATTATGTCCCATATAAGTCCAGACTCCACGCGGCCACACGCCTTGAATCGTCAAGGAACTCCATGCCTTGACGCATCCAAGCAAGATCTGTGCCACGAGCTTCTATCGGTGCCTGCACAAAAAAAACTGTGTGGGTGTCAGTACTCAATAGTACTGGTGGAATGAGCTCCTCGCCCACCCATAGAAAACTAACACATGCATTTACTTTGTGCAACATAATCCCTTTGTGATTGTCTTTCTACTCTTACCTTAGGATCAGTTTAGGACAGACCCTTGGCCTATTTTGTGTCTCTAGACCATCCCGTGCCTTGCAACTAGCAACTTACTGATACTTTGCCTCTAGACCCATCTCGTATCGACAAAGTCAACTTATCAAGTTGTGCTTGCCTTTTCGCCCATACTCAGAGACGTAACTACACCATAGTACCCAATTTTCGAGTGACCGTGCTACAACTTAGTGTCACTCAACCAAGACTTGTGAACTTAGTGTCACTCAACCAACTTTTCCTTGTGGCGCTTCCTGACCTAAACTTGAACGACTCACACCCAATATATGCAACTCTATCCAACAACTTAAGACTCGATGCCACATCTCGTACCGAAGTACGGTATCTATGTTGCAGCTAAATCTTAGGCCCAAATATTGTCTTTTGTTTGTGTACATGTTCAACTCAACTCAATCCAAAGGCACACATACGGATTGCCGCCCATGCCGACTCATATATATAAAAGGTCACTAGCACCACAAGCTATCCTAGACTCTATAGCTTTTGTTAGACTGACGCCCCTTTCAGCGTAAGTAGCGAGCCTCCTACAAGTCCCTGCCTAACCTGTGCTATCATCTAGCACAGCTATTTACATGTTTCCTTCGAATCAGTCCCTTGTTCGCCGGGCTGTCGTTCGAGGAAACCTTTTCCTTATCGACAAGTTGTCCAATGACCATGCAAGACTTGACTCAAACTGACGTCTCATATAGTCATTATCCTTCTAATTTTACCATTTCTTTCAAGACCAAGTTCAATACTTCTCGTGCTGGAGATCGCCTCGATGACCCATGGTCGCGAGTATTCTTCCATATTACCCTATCATTTCACTCAACTTAAGAATGACTATTTGAAATCCTTTCTTCCAAACTTAATTGAATCAACCGTAGCCCATACCTTAAAAACACTAAGTCCGTGACATCGTGCCTTAAGCCAACTTAAACTCTAGGGGACACTACTACCCAAGTCATACTTTATATGACGTGCCTTATGATCGTAAAACCAAGTAATTTTGACAACCGCAGAAAACATGAGACAATGCATAGAATGATTTGATAGTCTAGCATAACTTAGCCTAGCTTAATCGGGCAACAACTTGACAAGCAAAGGCTGCATCAAGCCTCGCATAGCGGAAATATGCCATGCACGCGTTCGACTTTGAACAACCAAGCTATTTGGATGTCTAGACTTATGCCACAAGCCGTGCAATGCAACTTAACTCATAGGACGAGCAAGGCTATGCCAAGCTTTGGACGATAGGACCATGCATGCTTTATCAAGCGTTTATACAGAAGACGCCTATAACTTAGGCTAATTCATATCTTTATGGCGAAGACCAACTTTTCTTCTCCCAAGCCATGGGGCACAGGTCCGAGTGTCATTTTGAAAACCATCGTGCAATACTTCTAAGCCGACCGTGGGACCTTTTTCCATGTTCTAGCTCAATCGACCCAACTTTGGATTATTTTCTTAGCTATGTGGATTCGTCTCTTTTATTATCAAGCCAACTTGTGCATCAAAAACTTTCGTTTTATTAGTGCGAAGGCCAAGATGAGGCAAGCTCACCGAAGCCACCCACCTGAACGAGGAGTCACCTCGACCGAGCGGGTCTTCGAACAAGCCGTTGCATGGCTAAGTCTGAACGTCGTCGGCATTCTGATTCCTTCGATTGACTGAACAGGACGGGGCACTGCATTGTGTGTATCCAGTGTGTGTGACATAGCAAGACATACCTGAAGGCAGTAGGGTATCTGTTAACAGGTTTATGTATGACAAGTAACCTGTTGGGCCTATTAACAGCAGTGTAAACTGCTCGAATGTAAGTGTATGTGTAACCTTGTGCACATATATATGATATGGGTGTAGGGACACTATTAGGCACTGTATAGAACAGGTCATGGGCTCCCTGTAGGTCTTTTGTGAAGGTAACACTAGAGGTAGACAGATAAGGCATAGTTTCCTCTATGTACCAGTGTGCAGTAGAGGCTGTATGAGTGATATAGGGTATGAGCAGCATGCATACCTATATGCATGGAACTATTAAGGCATAATTTCCTCTATGTACCAGTGTGCACAGGTCGGGCATATGTGAGTGTTCAGTTGTGCAGGATTGGGGCTTGCTTGTAGGTTTATGTACATGGTAGACATGTATGTGAGTGTATTCAGGGAGGAGATGTCAAGCAAGGAGCCTTATGTGTGTTCTGCCTTCTATTGTACAGACCTTAGAATAGGGGGAATACTGATGTTCAGACTGTCACGACCCGCACCCGCTATAAGGGCACGTGTGCGTAACAACGCCCAGCCCTCACCGTAAAAACGGCATGGAACGCTGTAGGTTTACTACTCTAACAACAGTTTATATAATATCAAAACCTGTCGAGAATATTGTCCACTCCGAACGGAGGACAAGTAATGATAATATATGTGTACTCAATCACAACTCTAAAATGATAAAGTAAATACTGAAAGATAAAGACAACACGATAATAAAATATAACATGTCAAGTCCAAACACAAAGAATATACAAGTCCAAGTCCAAAGTCTCTAATACTAGCCAAAATAATAACAGTCCCTAGAGTAACTGGAGACAAGGTCCAGTACAAAAACCTACTCTATCTACAGGATAGGCGGTATCTCGCTATGCAGTATTGTACCCTGCTGATCTAGGGTATCTGTCTCTAAACCTACTACGTCCGGTGGGTCGTAGTAAGTGCAGTAATAGTCCTCCTGTGCATCTGTAAACATTGTCAACATATATGGTCAGGATGGAACGAGTACATAAATCTCATAACAGATCTTAAGATAGAATAAAAGCCATAAGACTGTAAATAGAGCATATACGATAAAATCATGGAGTGTACATATATGTATCATGGTATGGTAAGCTGTAGAACTAGAGCTAGAACAGGAAAGTAGAACTGATCATGGTATGTACACAAATCAGTGTAAGCCATCTGTCCAATGTGTGTGAGTAGTAGTTTCAGCTTGTGATCGGCTTGGGCACCTGTAAGTAACTGGCCTGGCTAGTCATAAGTGCGGTATATGACTACCACTGTTCGGGAATGCAGGATAGATTTGATCACAGGCATACGCTACTACTCCCCCACCCCCAACTGGTAGAATGGATCCAACCAGGACACGTCACTGCACGGGATTCTATGAGATGGAGCTAATCTTCTCTAGAATCGGTGACCATATATTGCACAAGAGCTACAAGGGAGCTTGCACAATCCATCCCAAGCTAACAAGGAGTAACATCTCTCGTCGAGATCCAGGAATACCAATCTGTGAGAACCATATGTCAGGAATAATTATATCTACACTAAGTACATGAATCATAACAGTTATCATAAATTGGGAAGAAGTTATCAGAGAATGCACTCGCCTGTGATATGATATAATATGTCAACTGGATCCAATGTAGCATCTCGAAGACCTATAGATAATAAGACGTATCAATACTATATTTAGGAAGTAAAGTTAAATCAATTTAAATCCTATTAAGTCATTCTAGGTCAAGACAAGTCTAGTTTGGTCAACCTTGGTCATAGGAGAACATTGGAAGTCAATCCGAATCAAAGTAGGTCAAAAGTTGACTTATAGTTGACTTTTGGTCAACGAGTCAACTCTGGTCAACTCTAGGTCAACCCTAGGTCAATCCTGGGTCAATGGTGACTAACAGTTGACTTTTGGTCAACTGTTCAACTCTAATGGAATTTAGGACTAAATTGGGTAAAGTGTTGACCCATGGTTGACTTTTGGTCTAAAAAGTCAATCGTGGTCAACCAAGGTCAAGACTAGGTCTAGGCGACTATTTCTAACCATTACCAACCCTTACAATCCATATCCAAGTCCATCTTGAACTCCGAAACCCATATCTTGGCCGTAGGCCAATATCTTAAATTTACCCTTTACAAAGGTAAATTCATAACCTAGCCTAATACCAAGTTAGCCTACCTACGCTTGGTATTTCGACCCGTGCTTCCTAGGGTAGTAGGATACTATCCTACACTATTATTACTTACCAAGCTTCCTAGGTAGAGTGGACATCCAGTCCATCTTACGGCGTATGTTGCCGAATCACCGATTATCTTGAGTATCGCGAGATACTCAAAGATATCGTATGATACCGTCGTCCTACTCCCACACGAAACCCCAATTTCAACTCGGAAGCCAACCCACAAAATCTAATTCATAATATCTAAGTCTCATCCAATTTTGGACGCGTTCCGACACTCGGAACTCAATTTCACCCTTTCACTAAATCCTATTCACTCACTCTCCTCAAAATCCCCTCCTAACACCACTATTATCACCATTTCAACTCCTACTACTACCACTCTTCTTTTCCTTCTCCTTCTCCTTCTCCTTCTCCTTCTCCTCCTCCTTCTCCTTCTCCTTTTTCCTTCCCTTCTCCTTATTCTTTCTTATTCTTTCCTTCTCCTTATTCTTTTCCTTCTCCTCATTCTTCTTCTCCTTATTCTTCTGCTCATTCTTCTTTTCATTCTTCTTCTTATTCTTCTTATCCTTATTCTTCTTCTTATTCTTCTTATCCTTTTCTTCTTCTTATTCTTTTTATCCTTTGCTTCCCCTTCCTCCTAATGCTAAATGTTGCTGCTGCTACTCTACTGCTAACTGCTGCTGCTGCTGCTGCTGCTCTGCTAACTGCTGCTGCTGCTACTGTAGTTCACTGCTGCTGCTGCTCCTATTTCCTACTGCTGCAGCTGCTACTTCTTATTCCTCTTCTTCTTCTTCTACTTCTTCTTCTCCTACAACTCCTTTCCCTCTCTCTATATATATATATATTTTTTTTTCCCTCTCTCTCTCTCTATATATATATATATATATATATATATATATATATATATATATACTCACAATATATATATATATATATATATATATATATATATATATATATATTTTTATATACATAAGAATATATATATATATATATATATATATATATATATATATATATATATATATATATATATATATATTGTGAGTATATATATATATATATATATATATATATATATATATATATATATATATATATACTCACAATATATATATATATATATATATATATATATATATATATATATATATATATATATATATACTCACAACACATATAAAAATAGATATATCTATTTACATATATATGGACACACACACACACACACACACACACACACACATATATATAAATATATATATATATTTATATATATATTTTTTTATATATATATATATATATATATATATATATATATATATATTTTTATATATATATATATATATATATATATATATATATATATATATATAAACACACACACACACACACACACACACACACATATATATATATATATATATATATATATATATATATATATAATTTTTTTTTTTACCAAAACTTTACTTTATTGATAGATAAGGGCAAAAATACAAATGAGTCATTGCTACCATTACAAAACCTTCAGACTCTCTTCTTCCCATGCGAACAGGCGACCGTGGCTTTGGATATTTGTCTCTGGATCTCATGAAGGATCTGTCCCCCGTTATATTTATATTGCTCGTATCTCCACTTGTTTCGGTTTTTCCATAAAACCCAGCAGATAGCCCCAACTATAATTTGTTTGTAGTGAAGATTGTTCCGCCTCCACCAAAGAGATAAACAAGCGTCCAAGCTAGAAGCCCGACCTCGAATCCGCATGAGTGATTGGTAATGACACCAAGCATGTGTGGCCAACTCCCCATCAAAGATGATATGGCGAATAGTCTCGGACATAGGACTAGAGCAGTAGTGACAACTAGAGGCCAGATAAAACCCTAACCGTTGAACATGATCATCAGTAGGAAGCCGATCAAGGAGAATTCGCCAAAGTAGCACAGACCATTTAGAGGGAATACAGGAACTCCATATGTTCTTGAAGCGATTATCTATAGGGAAGGTAGGACGGATATCCTTCCATGCAGATGATACTATAAAACGAGGGTCAGGGAGCCAATGCAGCCCAACTCGTCCTCATCGATCAATTAAAATCTTTCATCTAGGTCCCGACCAGCAAGGAGTCGACGCCATATATGGGATGAAGAAGAATTAGCCAAGGCTTGAGAAGGATGACATCGAGGAAAGTATTTCATCCTCATGAACTGCGTCCATAGGATATCCTGTGTTCTCAATTTCCACCAGAGCTTTACTGTCAGAGCATCGAAGACGTCTTTGAGCCTCCTGACCCCAAGGCCTCCCTCTTCGTGCGGTCTTGCGATATGATTCCAGCCAATCCATGCATGTTTACGATTACCATCCTTCGAACCCCATAAGAACTCACTAAACATGGCTTCAATTTGAGTTATGACACTCATAGGGGGGTTACTGGCAGTAAGACAGAAAATAGGAATAGAAGATAGCACGGACTTGATGAGGATGAGTTTACCTCCAGGGGAGAGTATTTTGTTGTGTCATCCTTCAATTCTACTGTAAACCTTGCCCTTAAGATCCTCGAACATGGCAGAGTTACGTTTACCAGTCATGAGTGGGCAACCGAGATAGGTAATAGGAGGAGATTTGATCTGATACCCCGTAAGCATGCTAAGGGAAGTAGCTCTGTCCTCAGGAACATCCGTAGTGACACATATAGCGGATTTGGAAGCATTGACCAGCTGTCCAGAAACATTCATAACGTTGAAAGACAGACTTGAGGAGCTGAATTGAGCGCCGATCACCCCCTGAAAAAATCAGAATATCATCCGCATAAGCGAGATGAGATACTCTCGGGCAACCACTGAGAGAATAATATGGAGTATATCCGGGAATAGAATCCAAATACTGTAGATTTCTACTAAGAGACTCAGCTGCGAGCACAAATAACATTGGAGATAACGGATCACCCTGGCGGAGGCCTCTGAATGCTTGGAAGTAGCCGGACATGCTGCCATTGATCAAAGTAGAGAACCACACATTGTTCATTAAGTGAAGGACCATATTGATCCAAGTTTCGTTGAACCCTAGCATGCGAAAGAGTAGAAAGACGGAAACGCCAGTTCACCCTATCGTATGCTTTGCTCATATCGAGCTTGATGGTCTCATTCCGACCCCAATTATCATGGCCCAACATACTGAACATCTCCTACGCCAAAATGATATTATCAACTATTTCCCGACCTTTAATGAAGCCGCTTTGCTCCGGAGAGATGAGGCGAGTCATCATAGGGGACAGGTGGTTAGCATGAAGCTTGGAAAAAATTTTGTTGACAAAATTACATAGGCTAATCGGCCGATAGTCAAAGATGGTAGTAGGGTGCTTGCTCTTGGGAATCAAAACAAGAAGAGTGCTAGTTATCACCTTGGGTATGGAGAATCCATCGAAGAACATATGAACCGCAGCCAAAATGTCCTCTTTGAAATGTGCCAGCACTTGATGAAGAAGAGGCCGGAGAACCCATCGGGCCCGGGAGCACTATTCCGATCAATATATTTAATAGTATTGTGAACCTCCTCCATGTTTGGTTTAATGATCAGAGCCTTGCTCTCTTCATCACCAAGAAGTTTAGGTAAGACTGACATGAACTCCTCATCTGCTATGACTGGCTCGGGAAGAAACAGATTTTCATAGTGTGAGTTGGCAATTTGTTGTATTCCTTCAAGATTACAAGCAATAGAACCATCATCAGCTTGGAGTTTATGGATATGTAATCGTCGGCGCTTGTTAGAGACACAGGAATGGAAATACCCAGTATTACGATCCCCTTGCAAATCCCACTTTAGTCGAGCCTTTTGTTTCCAATAGGCTTCCTCTATCTGAATTCTTTGTTTGAGATGGGCCTGGGCTTCCTGAAGAGCTGAACGAGTAGAGGGGTCATTATCAAAAGCAACTTCGGCAGCAATAACCCTATCCTCAGCAAGTTTTACAGCCTAGAAAATATCTCCAAATGTAGTGTGACTCCATTTCGATAGCGCCCGTCGAGTAGCCGTGAGACGCAAGCCCAGGTTAGTGTTAGGATTGTAATGATGAACAGAGCCCCAAGCCTGCGCAACAGTTGTACTAAATGAAGGATAGGCAGGCCAGAATGACAAAAACCGAAAAGGTTTCTTAGGGATAGCAGAACGAGCGTGCAGCTGAAGTAAGATGGGAGAATGGTCCAATTCTGTGCGGTTCAGATGGTCACAAGAAGTGATAGAAGCCCAATCCCACCACTGCCTGTCCATGAGCACACGATCGAGTCTGGAACCTTGCTTCTCAGGTCCAATGTCTGTCTTGATCCACGTGAAACAACTTCCAGTGAATGGAGCCTCCATGAAACCAGTAGCAAGCTGAAATTCCTTGAACTCTCTCATAGACGACTCGTTAGGTGGCAAACCACCAAACTTCTCCTCTGATCGAGAGATGGCATTAAAATTGCCACCTATCAGCCAGGGGTACGGGAAAAGGTTCGGGAGTCGAAGGAGAGAATCCCAGAGCAAGCGCCTCCCCTCCTTAGTGTTGCTACCATGGACGATAGATATCAACGAGGCAGCCGGAAGAAGAGTGTGAGAGAAAATGACCGATAGCGACTGATCCGTAGACTCAGCCAAGTTGATCCGGCCCTCCTTGTTGCAGAAAATCCAAATATTACCTTTGGCATTGGAGATCGCCATATGAAAACCAAGCTTAACATGGTAGTAATACAGTTGATCAGGAGTGACTTTGGGTTCAATAACGACGAGGAGTTGGACTTTATGGATGCAGACTAAAGTTTTGATTCTCTTAAGGGTTATTGGATTAGCAATTCCCCGAACATTCCAGAAAAGGATGTCAAACATTAGAGGGGTTGGAGGTGGATGTATTTGAAGTGAGCTTAGCTGCAGATCGTAAGACTCGAGTAGACGGCGGCGGCGGTACTTTCGCAGGATGGACGACTATATTCGTATTCGGACCCGAACGGGCTTCTTCATCCTCGACTTGCTGGGCCCATGAAGAGGTAGAAATCTCGCCTTCTTCGAGCAGGTCATTCTGGACACCGTCTGTGAGTTCAGGTGGATCAAGAGTTGCAGGAGGGATGCTTGCAGTAGGGAGGATGTGTTTTGATCTGGCATGGCGGTAATGGCTAGGTCTGTCTCTGCGACAGGGGCCTCTGACGGCATGTTGAGGTGATTGTTATAACCGTCACCAGGAGGAGTTAATATAGGTTGTGCAACAGGATTGGCAGGTGCTTGAGCATGAGGGGAATGAGGTGGCAGGTCTTCATTTGTTTGGGCTTGGGGAACTGTGGTGAGGATCACATGTGGAGGGGTGGTATTTAATGCAACGATGGGATCTGGTGATGGAACATTCAATGAGGGATGAGCTCGGGCATTAATACCGTTTCCTTCTGTATTATTCTGGATTGAGCATTCGCCCGTAGCCTGTTCTACCGGGGCTGAATTAATGGGACCACATGTGCATTGCGGGAGGGGATCTTTTATTGGCTGCTTCTCCTTCTGAATAGCTTTGCAAGTACTCCGTGCATGTCCTTGGTGTTTACAAAAGGTACAGAAAAGAGGAGAGGATTCATACTCTACTTTCTGAGAGATTTTATGACCATTAGATAGCTGGATAGTCATGAGGGGAGGTGAAGCCTTGCTCGCATCTAGTTTCACAAGCACGCGAGCCACGCTGGGGCATGTCAGCTCTTCAGTAGCACGATCTAGTTTCAAGGGGTTTCCGATGCCCATGGCAATAGAGAACAAAGCATTCTTGTTAAAAAACTAGACAGGCAATCCTGGGAGGGAGACCCAGACTGGAGCAAGGGGGATTCTTCCTGTGGGGAGAAATCTTTGTGCCAGCAGAATAGTCTCATAGGAGCCCTAGTAATGAACCAAAGGTCCTTCGAACGGAGGCGGAGAAAATCTTTTTCAATCTGCGGGCGAATAAGGATGTGTTTCGGATCCAAGAATCCGACATGAACCGATCCTGTGAATTTGAAGTTGATGAAAGCCTTCCTAATCACCTCCATTGTCGGACGTGAGTGGGAAAACTTACCAATGAGGGCGAAGCGGAAAGGATCTGCTAGGATGTTTTTTTCCTCCTCAGAGAAGGATATCACCGGCACCCCACGTGAGAACGAAGGTGCACGGATCTGGATCGAGGGGGGCGGAGGGGGTTGGGTCTCCGTGACCGCCTCGGTGAACGTCTTGCCCATGACGGGATGCCAATGGAGCGAGGGTCTCCACAGGCGTGAGACGCCGGCCCGGCCAAAGGCCAAGCCGAAGTCGTGGACAAGGAAGCACGGCTAGGGTTTAGACGATCGCCAAAACGAGAGCCATCCATATATATATATATATATATATACCTAAGAGGGAAAACCCCTAATAAAATTCCTAAACTAGTTTTTGGGGAAACCTATAAAAGCTAGGGTCAAATCGTAGAGAATGGTCTCCTCTACATTTATTATGAAGGAATAAATGATAAAGAGAAATTTATGGGGGTTAAATGAACATACCTAATTTGTTGATCTCTTGGAGAAGAAAACTCAAAAAGAATGAAATGGAGAGATAGAGAGAGAGATAGAGATAGAGAGAGAGAGAGAGAGAGAGAGAGAGAGAGAGAGTTTACTTTGGAGTGAAGTAAAAGGGAGGGGGAGTGGCCTATGTGTGGCCTGCCATGGGAGGGCTTAATGGGTTTGGGTGGAGACCCATTAGGCCTCCACACCCATTAGACTTAGTTTGGGTTGGTTTGGATTTGGCTTGGTTTGGTTTGGTTTATTTTGGTTTAACTCCAAATTGACTAATTAAGTCTCTAAATGACTAGTTAAGTCATGGGAGTATGGTTTATGGTTTCTAGCCTAGTTAGGATAGCATATGGGCCAAGCCCAGCTAGTATGTGGGTCCATTAGCGTCCAGACTACCCGGATCTCCAACTTAAGTCCAAATTGGATAAAATTCAACTAAATCAACTTAATCCCTAAAAATCCTATAAAATCAAATAAAATTTCCAAAAATTATAAAACTTAGAAAATGACGAAAATATCCCTAATTCAAAAACTGGGGGTGACAAATCTGCCCTCCTTAAAAGAATTTCGTCCTCGAAATTTAAACGACTCAAAACATGCAAACAGAAACAGTAAACTTAAAAGCATATACCTTATAGCTCGAAGAGATATGGAAATCGCTCCCGCATGTCGTCCTCTCTCTCCCAGGTAGACTCACCTTGAGAGTGGTGCCTCCATGCAACGCGAACCAAGGGAATGACCTGGTTCCGGAGCACCTTCTCTCTTCGGTCCAAGATCTCAACCGGCTTCTCTGGATAGCTGAGTGTCGGTCCCACTTCGATCTCGGAGTGGTCCAAGATGTGACTGGGATCTGCCACGTACCGTCTCAGCTGCGACATATGGAACATGTTGTGCACTCCCTCTAGTACGGGTGGTAACTCCAATCGGTAAGCCACTGCACCGACCCTGTCCAAGATATGGAAAGGTCTGATGTATCGTGGACTAAACTTCCCGCCGCTACCAAAACGAATCATGCCACGCGTCGGAGAAATCCGCAGAAACACAAGATCACCAACCTAGAACAAAAACACAAGGCTTAAAGCTTGATCTAAAACAATCACAATCAGACTCAAATACTAGAAAAAAATCTAAACTATACCTCAAACTCCAGCGGCCTCCGGTGGCTATCGGCCCAATGCCGCTGCCTATCTTGTGCCACCCGAAGTCTATCTCTGATAACCCTGACCTTCTCTGTAGCATCCACTACCATCTCAGGGCCAAGCAAAACCCTCTTACCGACATCATCCCAAGACAAGGGAGTACGGCACCTCCGTCCGTATAGAGGCTCGAAAGGTGACATCTCTATACTGGCTTGGTAGCTGTTGTTATAAGCAAACTCTACCAAGTGAAGGTGGTCCTCCCAAGATCCCCCAAAGTCTAAGACACAGGTACTAAGCATATCCTCGAGGGTATGAATCGTCTTCTCCGACTGCCCGTCTGTCTGGGGGTGGTATGCGGTACTGAACTTGAGCGATGTGCCCAAGCTAAGCTGCAAACTCCTCCAGAAGTGGAAAGTGAATCGGCTGTCCCGATCCGAGACTATACTCGCTGGAACCCTGTGCAATCGGACTATCTGCCGTACGTACATCTCGGCCAGCCTCTCCGTAGACAAACCCACCTTGAAAGGCAAAAAGTGGGCCGATTTGGTCAATCGATCAACAATGATCCAAATTGCATCCTTCCCTCCTGGAGAGCGCGAAAGTCCAGATACAAGTCCATAGTGATATGCTCCCACTTCCATTCAGGAATGGGTAGTGGTTGGAGCAATCCACCGGGTCTCTGCCTTCCGGCTTTCATATGCTGGCACACCAAGCATCTAGAAATGAACTGAGCCACCTTGCGTTTTATGCCATACCACCAAACATGCTGTCTCAAGTCTCTATACGTCTTGTTGGCTCCAGGATGCGTAGGGTACTGAGAATGATGCGCCTCCTGAAGAACCTCCTTCCGAAGTCCTCCGCTCGACATGCACAATCTGGTACCATGCCTCAACGACCCGTCCTCTGCCAGAGAGAAATCGTCTAACAACCCGGTCTGCACCTGTGCCCTGATGCCCCTCAAGGCGACATCATCAAACTACGCCGATCTGACTCTGTCCATCAGCTCAAACTGAATCTGCAAGCCCCACATCTGGACCTCCACCCCCCGGAACTATCACCTCGATGCCCAAGCTCTCTAGATCTGCCAGAAGGTGACGATCCATCTCAAACACATGGCCACTGGATACCTGCTCAAAGCATTCGCAACCACGTTGGCCTTCCCCGGATGGTACTGTAAGGATATATCAAAATCCTTCATCAACTCTAACCATCGCCTCTGCCTCAAATTCAGCTCCTTCTGGGTAAACACGTACTTCAAGCTCTTGTGATCTGTATCGATCTTAACTCGCTCTCCGTACAGATAGTGTTACCACAGCTTCAAAGCAAAGATGACCGCTGCCAGCTCCAGATCGTGGGTAGGGTAGTTCCTCTTACGAGGACATAACTGCCTAGATGCATAGGCAATCACCTTCCCATGCTGCTGAAGTACACAACCCAAACCCCGTCCTGAAGCGTCACTGTAGATCGTATAACCACCAGATCCAGATGGCAGCGTCAAGATAGGAGCTGTAATCAACCTCGTCTTCAACTCCTCAAAGGCGGCCTGGCACTCCTCGAACCAAACAAACTTCTCGTCCTTCCTGGTAAGTCGGGTCATCGGTTGGGCAATCTTCGAAAAGTCCTGCACGAACCTCCGGTAATAACCTGCCAGACCCAGAAAACTCCAAACTCTGCTACTGAACTCGGCGTAGACCAGGACTCCACTGAAGAAATCTTCTTCGGATCCACTGAAATCCCCTCGCCAGAGACAATATGGCCTAGGAACTCCACGTGATCCAAGAAGAACTCGTACTTCGACAGCTTCCCATACAGCTGCTCCCTCCTGAGAGTGTCCAACACAATCCTCAGGTGCTCCTCGTGCTCCTCTGGCATCTTCAAATAGATGAGAATGTCATCGATGAAGACCACCATGAACTTGTCAAGATACTGATGGAATACTTTGTTCATCATGTTCATAAATACCGTCGGGGCATTGGTCAAGCCAAACGGCATGACGGTATACTCATATTGGCCAAAACGAGTCCAAAATACAGTCTTCGGAATGTCATCCCGCTTCACCTTCAACTGATGGTACCCGGTACGTAAGTCGATATTCGAGAACACCCTCGCGCCGGTCAACTGGTCGAACAAGTCATCAATCCTCGGCAAAGGATACTTGTTCTTGATGGTAAGGTTGTTGAGCGCCATGTAATCAATGCATATACGTACCGTACCATCCTTCTTCGGGATGAAAAGAACTGGCATGCCCCAAGGTGAAGAACTAGATCGGATAAAGCCCTTGTACTCCAGCTCGTCGACCTGTTTCTTCAGCTCCGCTAACTCACTGTTGTTGATTCTATAGACGTGCTGTGATATAGGCTCAGCGCCCGACACTAGGTCTATAGAAAACTCAACATCACGATCTGGCGGCATCCTGGGCAAATCCTCGGGAAAGACATCCAAGAACTCAGCAATAAATGGATGTGGCAACACCGGCCCAGCCAACAACGCTCTACAGAATCCATCTCCTGGCTCCGCTGCACCTCGGGTGAACTTAAACTCCGGCTCTCCCGACGGCCTGAACAGAATCCTGTCTCCTCTACAGTCTATGCTAGTATGGAGCGCGCTCAACAAGTCCATACCGAGTACCACATCGTAGCTCGGAAGTGGCATTACGAGCAAACACGCACTCAGCTCCCGGCTGTCACGACCCGTACCCTGAAGAGGGGCACGAGCACGTGGTTACGTCCAGCCTACGCAGCAGTATCGGTGGTAGAATGCTGTATATAGGGTCTGTAAATACTACGACTAAACAGATAAATGTACCTGTACAGTATATACACTCTGAATGGAGGTGACATAGCAATACAGTCTCAATCACATATATCAAACTATGGTAGATAGCATAAAAAAGAGATATGATAGATAAAACAGGAAATGAATCCAAGATCCACACAAGTCAGAGCTATCACAAACATCCAGAGTCTCAGAAAATATATGATAGATACTACAAACTGAAATGTACTAGCTGGCTCGCAGGCCAGGCAACCCTAACTAAACTATGCTACTCAGGATGAGCAAAGTCTAGTGGCTCTACCAACAAGCCACAGTCTAAGTCTACTCCGTCAGACTCAACCCCAAAGTAGGTCGGGCAATCAGCCTCTGAATCATCTGTAAAATTTGTCAACGGTATCCTGTCAAAAAAATGAGCAAGTACAAACACCAACAGCAGTTCCATATGAATTGACAAATTTTATAAGAGACAGTGTAATAAAATACAAGACAAAATCAACTGGAAGTACATATCATGATGTGAGTACTGAAAAGAACGACGATAAGAATGTATATAGGGTGACTTGGGAACTATTCGGAAGCCGAGTTACAACCCCTAAACCAAACAAGGACCGGGGCTGTAACCCTTCTTCCGAACAGAACTTAGTCACCAAGATAATAAATATAAAAGGTGACTTGAATTATTAGTGTGTTATGTGATCGGCTTGGGAAAAATATGCTCAGGCTTTCCATCCGATCGGCTATGAACCCTGTATACAATAGAATGATAAGGCCAGTCACCATGGAAAGCTATGAACCGTATAGGGTAAGGCTTTACTCGTCGTGAGGCGAGGGTATAGCTATGAACCATATGTACAATAGAACCATATGGAAATTTGATCACACAACCACTAATAACTCTTCCATCCCCGAATAGTACAATGGATCTGGACATGACACGTTATGACACGGAACTGCATAAGAGGGTAGTAAGTCTCCTTTTGAAATTGTTGTCAATACCAATACACTGAAATAAGACAGAATATGTACCAATATACCATGTAACTCTAGGAATAACATCCCATGTCATGATCCAACATATACTAGTCCGTGAACTGTCGTGACTGGAAATCGAGTATAACACTACAACTGAATCGGATATAGCAAATATCAAGACAATGAAAACTATCAGTAAATATACTCGCCTGTGGTCCTGAGATGATAGGGTGAACAGACGCTCAGAGTGATCACAGACCTAAAATAAGATACTATGAGTCAAACAGGGCTAAATACTAGAAAAAAGGAAGCTAATTCAAGTCATGAATGCAAGTCTAAGTCAAAACTAGCTTAATCTAGGTTAGACTGAGTCACACTAGGTCATACTGGCTCATACTAGGTCATACCAGGTCACTGGAAGCCAATCCAAGTCAAACTAGGTCAATCTGGTTCAAGGGTTGACTTATAGTTGACTTTTGGTCAAAAGTCAACTCTGGTCAACTCTGGTCAATACTGAGTCAACCCTGGGTCAACTCTAGGTCAAACAAGTCAAATGTTGACTAACAGTTAATTATTAGTCAACTGGTAAACTCTGGTTTGGTTTCGGTCAAATCGTGTCGCTTAAAGGCTAAGTTTGACTCTCGGTTGACTTTTGTTGACTTTTGGTCAAAAAGGTCAACCGACATCAAAA